>JAJHJA010000507.1:0-366624 GCA_021202915.1 Heliconius himera | reverse complement strand
TATGTCAGGTGACTGGTCCTCTTATATTCTAACTTGTCTAGGTAAAAATATTGGCTTTATGTTATACACAAAATAGCATAAAATTTCTAATTTTATAGTTTATTTTAATTTTCTTGTATGTGTTATCTACACTGCGTTTCTGATCGTATATCGTTCATGTGATCACTGATGTTGGGTCTACAATTATTAACTTTGTAACTATACCTTAGATTTAAGACTTATTGTAAATCTGTTTTGTGATCCTTTTGATTCTAAATAAAAAAAAAAATGTTTTCAATTATTCCAAAACATGTCACAACAATTGGCTCTTGTTATGCTGCAGTAACTTCTACTAAATTCAGTGAATGATTATTACAATTTACAAACTATGCTTTATGATTTTTTCCTATTATTCTTTGTTGAACGCGAGGTGAGCTGTTATCACGCCAGCGTTATCGTAACATTGTGATCTGCAGTTTGTAAGTGAAATTTCATGGGAATTTAATTTTTCTGAAATTGTATTTTCGATCGAGGCTGCTTTTTACGTCGATAAGACCCAAAAAAGATTATTTTATAGAAACTTTTTTATTGATAAAAACAACGTCTACGTACCTAATTACTTAGGACATTTGTTCTCGATGAGAGATATCTGGAGTTGAAAGAAGAATTGAACGAATTCATTTTGTATCTGTGGTGATAAATATGAGATAGTTTTAGGAGTTTCTGTGGCATGTCTAATATGATTTCCTAGTCAAAGATTTCCAAGTCTCAGCAAAGAAAGAGGTTTCCTACGTTTGTACCATCTTTGAGTACTAGTTTTTCAACATGGCTACGCTGAGGAAGATTTTGCATAATTAAATACCTCATGCAAGCTAATATTCTTTGTAATATATATCGTCATCGTTCTTTTTCATACGGAATGTGCGCTTCTAATGATACTTAATTTTCCGTTTTACTTGTTAATCTACGTTATCTCTCTTCCCAAGCTGTAAGTAATTTTGGGAGATTTGGACTTCTTTCATGGCTAATCAATTTATCTTTTTCCTTTCATTTATTAAAACCAACAGATATTACGAAAGATGATTGCGTAGTGGAATTTGGTGCACTAAATCGTAAGCAACAAAAGCAATACGCGGCATTGTTTTTTGGTGAATATAATACCAAGATCGGTTAACTTCAGTTCCTTCCTTTTCATTATCGACTCGTCGAGAAGACCAAGATCTTGGCATTAGACGATTAGTCGATGTTATTGCTACATTTAAACTAGCTTTGTTTTGATATGTGCTAGGTTCAAGAATAATCATTTCTCTTCGAAGTTGGTCCGATGTTATAGGACGATTGTTGCTAAATTTTAAATAAGCCTCATCCTTGTAATTCAGAACGTCCGAAATTACAACAAGTCTTTCTGACGTATTTTCTGGGCTTTTCATCAAATGTGAATACAGATTTAGCATTTGTAATGTATTTGGACCACCTTCTTCAAAGTCTTGTATTTGTTGTGTTGTATCAATACATAAAAGTTTAGCAGCAGTAGGTGTACAACCTGAATCTGGATCTATCTCTAAATCTGATTTTACATTTTCATCCTTGATGTCCTCTGGATTTCCTTTTTGCATTTAGAATTTTTTTTTAGTTTACATGTAGAAGAAGTACAGAATGCTAATATTTTTCAATGATAATGCTTATAAAGTACATTAAATCAATAAATAAAATATTTAGCACACACACACATATGTGACAATATTTATGCTTTTAGTGGCATAGGTACCTAAACTTTGCTATGGCAACGCCAACGCGCATTATTTATTATATGCGTCAATTGGTGTTCTAGAAACATAAAATCTTTAATTGTCGCGATTTTTACTTATTTTAAATAAAACTTTTAAATGTGATCAATAATATAAAGAATAATAATCTTTTATTTCTTGCTAAGGCAAATTTACTAATAAGATTTTTTTTTCGCGTGTTTCATTTGAGGTAAATATCCAATGCGATATTTAAATAAAACTAAAGTTAAAAAGATTTTCGGACCATTTGGCGCCCCTATGTGAGCAGCGCCCGGGGCAAGAAGCCCCCCCTTGCCCCCCCCTCGCTACGCCACTGGTGTGACTGGAAACGCGGTGATTGTGGTTTCTATCCCAACTTAGGGTAATTAAATATTGAATATTGACATTTCCCCTGATAACAAGGCAAAACGCATTTATTTCTGCCACTCAACACGCAACGTCAATATAAATTTGCCGGAAAGTAAGGAACGGAGTGTCTTAACACTAAGTTCCTAGGTTCCTTCTAACTACCCCGCTATAGACAGGAAACAGCTTGAAACTAAAAAAAAAGTTGTACGAATAATTTTTTTTATTAACCTTTGCATAATTAAAATTAATACTAATTACAGCGCTTGTAGGCGGTACCTACGCTTCTACCATAATATAATATAATATAAAAGGTAAAATTGAAGGTAAAATTTTATACAAAATCTATTTCACTATGAGCAAGTTATAATTAATAGGGTCCGAGCCAGCGGCGGGTCGATTAAATAATATTGAATTAAATCAGCGAGTAGTGCTTCGCTAACTACGCTTTAACGGAAGACATACTTTGTGATTCTGGGCGTTGTTGGGAGTTACCTTACCTAGTTAATATATTCTGTTGGATAGGTAAAAAGAAACTGGTGTTAGGGTAAAATTTGTGATAGTGTTAGAGGCCAGTTATGGCGCAGAGGTACCCCAGAGCCATTTGAGGAAGACGAAATATTTAATATTTTTATTTCCTCGCTCTGGAAATACGGCAATGTGCGGCGTTGAGTTCCGCCCTTCAAAAACATAATGCGTCCAGAATTCAGCAGGAATGGAGTGTCTTAACACTAGGTTCCAAGGTTCTGCCTGCAAAGGGCCGCCCATATATTTTTTCGGTACAGCATCTGTTTAACGGGACGGTGTTGGGTTCGATTTCCATCCGCGGCAATGAATGAATTTCATTTTCTCTCTTTTGCCTTGCGTTAACATACATATTTTTTATAATATACTAAATATATACAACAATAAAGATATATAATATAATTAACTAGGTAGTTATTTATAAAGTCAGACCACACTTCAGCCAACTTTCGCCATTTGCACTTGCTTTAAGGGTTATTACTTCGCGTTGTACGAATAACTTATTAATACAGCACCTTACTGTTTATGTTTATATAAACATTATATATTATGACTTTTTAGGTATTAGAGAAGCTTATTTCTTGTTCTTTTCGTTTTACGCTAAGTGAAAGGAGGTGATGTTGTAAATAGATGTTATGTAAATTGAAATAAATGAATAATGAAATTTATTTTTAAGAGGTTCATTCTGTAGGGTATAATGCTCTCTTTGTAGTATAAAAAAATAGTAAACTTTATATAATAAAAATATAAATTTCCAAGCCAATTTCTAGATTGTAGGTCAACGAGAACTACAACTTATAAAAATTGACAAAATTATGTTTGTAATCGAATATAACTGTTATGTATAAGTAAATAAAAATTTCTATTCCTGTTTTTTTTCCTACATTTGTACTGGAAGTAACTACCCCATAGATCTATACACCAAGGGACCGTAGACCTGAATATATGATATTAATTTCAGCTGAACATTTCCACGTGACCTAGAAGTAAATCATCTTGATAGACGGACAGACGGACAACAAAGCGATGTTATGAGAGTTCCAGTTTTCCTTTTGAGGGATGGAACCCTAAGAAAAAAATATATATATCTCACGAAACATGACATTATTATGGGTACGGTTACCACTAGAAAATCATGTGATGTATTTTCTGTTAAATTCATGCTCATGTAATAGGGTGAGCTGGAAATACCTAATGTTAAGACACTCCACTCATCATTCTCCCTCAAATGCTTAAGACATTGTGTGTTGAGTGACGTAACTTAACGCCACGCAGAGAAAGTGAATATAAGTCATTCACACACGATACGACTGCACGAAGACGGCCTGGCATAATTATATTTATAATATGTTATATGTCTGGTCTGATAAGATAAAGTGCAGAGTTTGCTCTGTTGATAGAAACCTAAGAACATTGGCTTAAGCGCTAGGTACTCTTTGTCTGTCCTTTTTAACGTGGTAGATGACCTCAACATAAAAATAAAAAGCTAATAAAAATATTTCATTCTTCGCTTCTATATTTTTAGTAGATGAGTTCTCGCTTTAAAAAGTTTTCCTAGTAACCTTATAAAGAAGTACACTAAAAAGTTATAGCACTTTAACAACTTTTCGTACAAAAATATAAACGTGCATACGTTATAGTCTGTAGTCGTTTTATAAGGTCAAAGTTGTTGTGATTACAAAACAGGCACATATTCACATTTATTTACTTACTATTCATCCGAGGCTGGCCGTGGGACTATAAGCACAACGGTTATTGGTTCAATCCCATTCGAGGGAAAGAAATATTTATTTTTTTCATTTCTTCGCTCTGATAACCAGACAAAGCACGGTGTTAAGTGACGCCACTTAACACACAATGCCTCCAAATATTCATGTGGGCAACAGAAGTGTCTTTATGGGAACGGAGTGCCTTAACACTAGGTTCTCAGGTACCCTCTGTCTGTGCTATATGCGGTAAACGGTGTGAAGCTAAAAAAAATATGGATTTATAATGCCTACTTACCCAAATTTTTATTATACTAACTATTGCTAAAATCTTTTCTAAATTAGAAAAAAATAATAACTTACCCCTTTCGCAGAGCATTCATTATTGTTGTGATCCGTGGGGCATTTGGTGTGGTCGATGTAAGGGAAGATCGAGGTGCAGGTTTGATTCACACACACTAGGTTGTCCCCGCACGGCGTCCCATCCCTCACTAGACCCAATTTACCGATCTCCGAATGTTCTGGTAGTCCTGTCGTGGCCCTGTGGCAATAGTAAAAAACCTTAAGAATGTTTTTATTATAGCTTCCCGCTGTATCCCGCATATAGCAGGGTATAGAAGAAAGCTAGTATTAAGATAATCCGTTCCCTGCATTTCGAATAATTTTTAAGATATTGTTTCGCGGAACACAATGCCGCGCTTTGTCTTTACCAGAGTGTGTAAATGAAAATAATTACTTCGTTCTAGTGGGACTCGAACCCACAATCGTAGCGATTATAGTTAAAAAGATTATTTATTAAATGTCTTTTTTTTAAGAAAAAACTATCGTGTAGTTTGGAAGTAGCTGTAACTAAGGCAGGACAATGTTGTTTAGTGAGCAGTATTGAATAAGTAAAAGGTCTTGAATACCTCGAAGATATCTTATCTCCTTCTTGTTTTTATTTGTACAGAAATAAATATATTTTATATTTTGTATGTTAGTAAATAAGTGTCAATTATATAATAATAGAGATAAAAGCAATGCATAAATAATAATTCTTGACATATAAAGATGTAACGCATTTGATATCTGATCCAAGGAATTGCTTACATTCTTCTACCAAAACAGACGATTTTTATAAAATTAACTACTAAAAATGATACTCACTTGCAATCATATTCGTTTCCCTTTATAGTAATAACCGTCCTCGTGTAGTACTCGTCCATGCCCGGCACCACCGGGTATCTGTTGCCTGACTGGCATTGCAGCGAACCACATCGCACGTTCCTGGGTTAAATATTATCTCATAAGCATAATATCACAATTTTTAATATAATAAATATATAGTAATATTGTTGTCTAAGCTTCACGCTGTATCCCACTGTATCTGCAGCAGGATAGGCAGAGGGAACCTAATGTTAAGATATTCCATTCCCTACTTTCTGACAAATTAGGCGCTGAAATTCGTTGCGTGTTTAGTGGCTGAGATCAACGCCGCACTTTTTGTCTTCATACTAGAGCGAGGTAATGAAAATATTAATAAATAATAATTAATTGTCCCTAGTAGATATCGAACCCACTACTGTCGCGATACAGTCACACGCTAGTGCCCCTGCGCTACAACACCCTGTGTAATAAATTTGAATTATAATTATATTATAAATGACACATAACTTAGGTTTATTACTGAATATTCTTAGTAAATAGTTTAGCCTGAACTTCTGACCTAAACTTAAACATATAACTTAAACTACTGAGCTACGACAGCTACATGTATAATAGCACAAAATAACTAAAGACGTCACTTATTCGTACATAGATGTAAAAACCCCGGAAGAGCGTGTCACAACTTTGTAAGCATGATTTATACGACGTTCAACCATACTAAATTACAGCTTTTTACAACCAAAAGTCTTGCTAAAACCGCTGCCAGATAGACTTGGCAGAACTATCAGGGTTCCGTGTTTTGCGTTACGGTATCCAAAAAAAAGAACTTTTAATCAAATTGTATAATAAATATGTAACTATTTAATATGCTCGAATATGCTACTTATAAAGCTATTTGCGAAAATAAAAAAATATATATAATATTATTTACTAAGACAGTAAAAGTCAGGCTAGTCGTGGCTCAGGAGCACAAAATGCGACTGTTAACCGACTGGTTGTGGGTTTGATCCCCACTCGAGGAACTGAAATATTTATTTAAATTAAAATTTCCATTTCTTCGCCCTGGTGTTGAGTTCGACGTTGAGTTCCGCCACTCAACACGCAATGCCTCCAGAATTCGATGGAAAGTGGGGATCGGAGTGTCTTAACATTAGATTCCCTCTGCCTACCCTGCTGTGTGTGGGTTACAGCATGAAGCTCATTTTTTTTTGAAGACAGTAATATCACAAGACAAGATTTTATTAATCTAAAAAAACTACCGAATCTGAACAGTCAACTTACTCAGTGTCACATTTCATATAGTTTCCACCATTGTCTTTTCCACAATGTCCAGTGACGGATCCCTTGGAGTTGAACTGTTCGAAACATTCCTTATCTGCCCCATTGGACCCCGTGCCCCATATCTTTTCGCACTGCGCAGACAACGTGGGGCACTGTCCCGCGAAGCAGTACCCCTTGCTGGTCTCGCATGGCTCACCGTTCTTCTTATACGCGTCCGTGGGGCAGGCGCCGGACAGACCAGTGCAGGATTCTTCTAGATCACATTCGTTCGTCGCTTCACGGCATGTAATTCCTCGGGGCTTTAACTGGAAGGAATATTTGTAAAATTTTTATATGTTAATCCAGAAAAATATAATTTTTAATTTTTTTTTTACTCACTATATTTTTTAGTTTTTTAATTACTTTGTTAAATAATGCTCAATTTTCATCATTTTAATATGGTGGACTTATGAGGCTTAATTATTCTATTTGATTTTAACATTACATTTATATCTAGAGGCGTCGTGGTGCAGTGGCACAAGCGAGTGACTGTAAATAGATGTAGGTTTGATTTCTACTTGGGAGAATAAATTATTTAATATTGTCAATACATCGTCTGGTAATAAGGCAAAGCACGGCATTGAGTACCGCCAACCAATGTGAAATATCGGGGAAAAATACAGAACGGAGTGTTTTAAATCTAGGTTCCCTCTGCTTACCCTGCTATATACGGGATATAGTATAGAGCTGAACCAAAAAAAGGTGTTTACTCTATAGTTTGCTCACCTGGCATCGTTCACAACACTCTCCCTCAGCGCACTGTGCCTCCTTGGTCAGTCTACAAGTGAAAGGATCACAGCACGGGTTGAGGTGTTGGCACTCTGATATGGTGCCGCAGTCGCACTCTTCACCCTCATCCAAACGACCGTTGCCGCATTGACGATGTACAACCAACTGGCATGGAAAAATATAAAAATTTTAATATTGTATATCAAATATGGTAGTAGTATAAGATAGATGTTTTAGTAGAAAGATCTTTGGGTTATAGAGTTGGTTATAAACTTGGATCTCTTAGATTATATATACATTTTAAAAAGTAATCTTTTTTGAAAATAAGTTAACGTAAACGTGACAGTTATGAGTTCGATTCAGACTCGGGGAATGTCTTAATGGGAACGTAGTTAACGCTATGTTCCCAGGTTCCCTCTGCCTACCCTGCCATGTGTGGGATAAAGCGTAAGGCTGATAATAACATAAAAAACTAACGCCAAACATACTCTAACCCAACCTAATTTGGATATAAAACGTAGATTTCGATCCAAGATTAATTTTCTCATGTTCTAATTAAGCCCACTCATAAATATGAGCGTCGCTTAATAAAAATCCTGTTATAATCCGACATAAGGGGTCGTTTAGATTAACTTCTTATAATATTTGACTTAAACTCTAGCAGTAAAAAGCTTAGTCTCGGTTGGGATATAAAATAGGTCACCGAGAGTGGGCCGAGTTAAAGAATAAAACATCGTAATTTAAGTTCCATTCTTCACAGCTCCCGCTTTTGCTTGGTAATTAACTTAATTCTATTGAATATGGCTGGCGTGAGAGGTTTTGGGACCTTGAAAATGTATGCACAAATTATACAGGCGTATTCAAAGCGCCAGTACAATTATATGTAGATTATGTTTTTAAGAATTTAAATGTCTGTCTGCCGTGAATATATTCAAGTAAGCTTATTGTTGTACAGATTTTTTTATAATTTTGAGGAAAATATTGTGTTGGTATAATTAAACACATTTTAATTTCAATTTTTAGAAAGCGAGCTGTATTTTATATAATTTAAGAAAGTAATAAATCATATTACTGTATAAACTAAAATTGTTGTTAAAGAACTTCCAGTAAATTACAAAACAAAAATATTAGCAAAACCAACCAAAGGCAAAGCTTTTAAAATCCAATGAAAAAAAAAATTACAACCCAATACAAAAAACATAAAAAAACGTCCCTAACCGATAAATATGTAACGCAAATCGATAGCCCCGTAGCCGCGTAGCGGCGTAGCCTCGTAGCACCGTAGCGGCGTAGCGGCTATGTAAATTTATTCCAATATGAACGGTCTACGGTCCCTACTCGTATTATATATTCGCAAACGATGAGATAATACCGGGGGAGGCCGATATTACCATAACTTTTATTAAAGGAGTGGGCAAGACAAACAATGCAACCATTAATTTTCGACCTAGATGTTTTGCATTCGAATGACTGGGAGTCGTGTTCGAATTGTCGTTTTATAGGTTACTTAAGTCAATTGTAGTTGGAACTTTGAAATTATTTTTTATGTATAAAAGGCGCAAATTGATGATTGACAGGCATAGATGCTCTAAATATCAGATAGACTCTATATCATTTGATCAAATAAAGCTATGATTGTTAAAATAGACCAGTGAAAGAAAAAAAACAAATAAATACTTTTTTACTAAAGATCTTGAGAATAGTGTCGTTTTTTATCATTCAACCATTCAAACAATTTCAATTCCGGTGTCAGAGAAAGTTAATGAAAAGTTAAAATGTAATTGCGCACTTAATTTTGTACCTAGAAATCTATTTAGCATCCGAATGGCCGCGATAATGGCCGGTAGCAATGACGCTGTTGAAAAGTTGTTGGAAGTTTGGTTTGTGGTCGGAGGTGTCGGGGAACTTTTACTTGTTCAATTATAAACGGGAAGTTCATTGGGGGGACAAGGGGTAAGTGCGATGTTTTGAGAATCGATGTAATAAACTTGTTTTTTTTTATAAATATGTATTAAATAAATTATTATGAAAATATTTTATGTAGTACGAATATACCAAGAGTTGCGAACAGCTTATTTAAAATGTATACATCAAAATACCTATGCCAAACTTATCACAGAGAAAAATCTGTTTTAATTATTACTTTTTACAAATTCTTTTTTATTTCAATCTTAGTTCTTTACTTTTTATTTCAATCTGAAAACAACTGGGAAAAATTACAAGAGAAATCTCTAAATTATTATCAAATCTACACCAACACACTCAACCGGACACTTTCCATCCACACAATCATGGCATCATATTCCATCTATATAGCCATCAAAAATTTTAATGAACTAACTATTCTAAACTTACATTTTCACGAAAAACCTTCAAAGGTAAAAGTTGCGAACCAAAACTCTCCTTAAGCTGAAAAGTTTAATTGATTCAAAAATTTATTACGAACTAGCAAAATATTCTCAAAGAGCTCGAACACTGACTAACTCATGAGCTGTAATAGACCTAAGCTTCATTTAAACGGTAAGCCGTCGCATAGTTTACTTCGTTAGGAATTTTACAAGTGCCAAGAATTCTCAATACGGACATTTTGCATCGCCTTCCAGCGGCGCCTGTTGTTGGGCCTGGACTGTGTTTGCTTGGTATTTCTTACAGGGTAGACTTTTGTGCATTTTTAGCTAAAATATTATTTCTTCAAATATTATTTTGTATTTTGTGCTTGAATTTTTTTTTTCTTGTACTGAGATTGCAGTGAAAATTTATTTTATATATTTTGATGTTGGATTTCGTTTTAAATATAACATTCATAATGACGTCTATGCTAACATTACGGTGTTGTATCTATATAATATAACAGAGAGTAACGAAGAAAGCGCATCTCAAATTTACAAAGAAGCACTATTAATAATATTTTCTATTTGTACAAAAGTTATAGTAATAATAAACGTGTATTCTTCATTTCATCTCTATTATACACTATTTGGGTTGTAAAATTAGGGAAGATAGAGAAACTCGTTGAAATCAGATGCAATTTCAACAGTTCTTGGCTAACAATTCACCAGCTAAGTTACTGTTAATTTAGTAAACGCCAGCATCACCCCTTTCCACAACCATTTCATATATAACTTCCATCTCTCCCAAAGATACTTCCCAGAAACGAAGGTTCATATGTACGAGTATGTATGTACCAATCATTATCTCAATTTACATATAACAGTTCAACAAACATATTCTAATTGTTCCTTCATCCGTGCAACAAAATCACAAAGCCATACCACTCGCAAATTGAAGGAGTATTTTGCTTGGAAATATAATACAAGTTAGTCTCACCTCATTAGGTTTATTGAGCAAGCACAACCCTTGGCCGATGCGTAGTTCGTTGATATAGTCGTTTTTGGAGCATTCGGAGAACTTGTATGGCTGAATGTTCTCTAAGCCGACGATAGATTGTGCCATGATGCAGCCGTGCCAGTCGCGGCAGAAGCAGTTATCTCTGCCGTCGTCGTGACCCATGCCTAAAGAATAAATAGTAAACATATTTGTACATATGTTTTTATATACATATAACAGGGTATGAAAAGTCATTATTTCATCAGAGAGAGAAATTTTTTCAGTTTAAAAACATTTATTAGTTATATAAAAGTTACCTATCAGATTTTACTCGATTAAATTGAAATGCTACACTTCATATCATAAGCATGCTTCAAAAATAAAATATTTAAAATATAACCCTAGAGTAACATTGGAACTTATATACATTCAATTTAGCATTTTGTAACAGAAATACATACATATAGAATATATATTGAAATTGAATTTCTCTTTGTAAAAATAGATGTGAGGAATAACATTTGCCTATCAATGAGTATCATGAATCAAATTTGAAAACATGAATCCAATATATCCCCAAAAGCTGGGTATTAAGCAGTTTTTAGAATGCTTACACACAAGATAATGTTAAAAATATTGCAAATTTATTATATTTTTCTGTAAGTTAGATAGTAGTTTATAATGGAAAAAAATATTATATCCTAAATTCATCCTCTTTTAAATAATACAAATTTTAATTTATTTTTTAATACAATTATTTAATATACAGTTCGTTATTTTTATATATATTATAATAAATAATTTAAAAAATCTTACCAATATTGTGACCGATCATATGCGCCATAGTACCAGCGAGGAGATGAGGTTCGTATGCGTTAGTATCCACGGATATGCCGACTGATTTCGGAGTGCACATTGTGTCCGGTACCGATATGCCCGACTCTCCCCCAGGGAAATTTTGGCCGCTGGAAAATGAAAACGAAATTAGCTTACTCTATTCTTAGGCTGATATCAAATGCAATGGAAGTTGAAATTAGATATGGAATATATATCTATTAGTTCTTTTAGATAATAATTCAAAAGTACATACAGGGACATAGCATGTGACTATGTATAAATACTACACATGCTAGGTTGTGAGTTCCATTCACACTCATTTTCATATTTTGGTTCTGGTAAGAAAACAAAGCGGGGCGTTGACTTTCGCCATTCCATTCGAAATTAAGAAACAGAGTGTCTTAACAGTAAGTTTTCAGGTTCCCTCTGACTATTCCGCTATGTGGAGGATACATGTAGCATGTAGCTAAAAATGTCTAGCTTCCAATTAAAATAAAAAAAATAACAGGATTAATATGGTCAAAGAGTTTATATAAAATGTGTAAAAATCAAATATATTACTAGACAGACACCGTTCAGTAGAACGGTGTCTGTCTGGTCTGCGCCACAATAACCTTATATTACAATAGAGATATAAAGCTTCACTTAATTATAACATTGAAAAGAAATATGAGAAATATTTCTTTGTACAATATTAAAATATAATGAAATAGCGTTACAATTTATTTCCACAGAAAGCAATTTACTTTTGAGGTCAACAACCAAATATATCTTAAGTGCCTACCATGAAAAAACTTGACGTACTTGGATTAAAGGTTGTAATACACATATTATGTATGTAATTTCTGCAAAGTTAAATTTTCTCTCTTTTTTATATTTTTATTAGGGTTCCGTAACCAAAGCTTTAAGCTTTGGTGATAGTTAGACAAAGTCCAAGTAAAGGAGATCTACCTACTTTCCGGCGAATTCTGGAAGCGTTGCGTGTTGAGTGGTGGAACTCAACGCTGCGTTTTACCTCTGTACCAGAGCGAGAAAATGAAAACAGTAAATGTTTTTCCGGAAAGGCTCCAGTTTTTTATAATATTTTCGTGGCCGAGGGGCACAAGGGTGTGACTCTAACGCGACGGTTGTGGCTTCGATCCCCACTCGAGGAAATGAAATATTTATTTGAACTTATATTTCCATTTCTTCGCTCTGGTGTCGAGGCAAAGCACTACGTTGAGTTCCGTCATTTAACACACAAGCCTGTAAAATTCAGCGGAAAGTGGGGAATGGAGTGTCTTAACACTAGGTTCCCTTTGCCTTCCCTGCTGTGTGACGTCAATTAAACATTTTGTAAGCGCACAATTTTGATGGGTTTTCTAATAAATTTTATTAACAAAAAGAAAAACCATCCATTTGCTGAATTAAAAAAAAAATTTTGCGTGTTAAATGGCGAATCGTCAATTTTGGTTTGAATAGAGAAAAAAATATAATAATTTTCCTCGAGACGAGATCGAACCTCGCCATCGTATATCGCAACGTCATCGCATATACACACTGAACCACTGCGCTACAATAGCGCTATGACATACTTTTTATAAGTAACAAGCAGCTCACATTCTATTCTAGGTTTAATATTTCATAGGTACATTTTATAGGTACTTAACCCTAACCTAGACCTGTCTCAAAGCAAAACTGACATATTTGGGTTACGCGGCACAATGGAACAAAAAATAGATATAAGCTTGACGAAGTATTCTCGAGGCTGACTTACATACCTCTACAATATACTCGTATGTATGTGGAGTAATTTCATTATGAATCTTTTATGGCAACTTTTTATATTTATTTTTTTATAGTAACATCAAAAGAACTTGTTATTTTTAACCTAAATCTCTAAGGAACATTGACCACAAATATGTAATTCTAGCTTTTAACGGCGTTGAGTTTCGCCACTCATTGACTGTAAATATAACGATTGTGGTTTTGCTTCCCTTCTTCTTCTTCTTCTTCCTGGTATTAGTCCCGGCTTTTGCCAGGGTCTGCCTTCCTACTTAACCTACTCCACTTTGCACGGTCTTTAGCGTCCTCGGTGGTTAGACCATTGGCTCTCATGTCCTGCTTCACGACATCCAACCAGCGCTTCTTTGGGTGTCCGAGAGGTCTCACTTCAGAGACTGACATAGCAAGGCACTTGCATCCGACATAGTTCCTAGGCCGGCGCGTAACGTGACCAAACCATCTCAGGCGACGCTCTTGGAGCTTATCCGCTACGTCACGGACTCCAAGACTACTTCGAATGAATGTGTTGCGTATGCGGTCAGACCGCGTTACGCCGCACATCCACCTCAGCATCTTCATTTCCGTGACGTGAAGCTCTTGAGTGTGCCGAGATAGTGCGGGCCAACATTCGCTGCCGTACAAAAGAACCGGTCGGATGATGCTCTTGTATATCAGACCCTTAAGACACATTTAGTTTAAGACCGCCGTTCTCAAGCGTACCCTTCCACAGGTTCACTTTACGCTCCAGCATCAGTCGGTTCTCGTCAATGAGTGCTATATCATCGGCATACATCATCAGCCATGGAGCCGAGACAGTATCGAGCATCACATTGAATAAGAACGGACTAAGAGCCGAGCCCTGGTGAACCCCTACTGTAATCGGGATAATGTGGTTTTGCTTCCCATTGGGATAAAAGTAGTTTATCACTCGTGCAGTAATTATTTTATTAATACTTATTTAGAAAACGTATAATTTTTTTTTTTTTAACGTAGCGGGACTCGAACCCGCGCCTCCTGGAAATTGACCAGGTTCCTAAGTGTGGAATAACACTTTAAAAATGTTTAAAAATAATTATTTTATTAATTATTTTCATTTTCTCGTTCACGTAACAAGACATATCGCAGTGTTTGGTTTCATCTCAATTCTCATATTATTGAATATTGGGCTGAAAATAGGAGTGTTTTAATATTCTTTCTTTCCCCTGCCTGGGTTGGCAGAGTAAATATAGAAAGGTTGCTATATAAGCCACATCTACGGTTGTATTTATATTTGTATTTCAATTATTACCTAAAATACACTGAATATACTTTCCCCGGACTCTTCGAGCCCTTCAAAATCTCCTCAATTACCGAATAACGATCGAACTTTAAACTTTGGTACTTCGTTTCATTTGGCTCAAGTCCCATCCAAATCATATTGAATTAATTATACAAAATATTACAAAAGAATATTTTAAGAGACCTTCTACATAGTACATGCAAAATATTTTTGAAAAGGAAAGGAGAATAAATAACTCTAGTGAGCGTAACGAATTCTTATATTTTTTTTCCTATGATACTATTTGTTTAATCGATAAAATAGATATATAAAATGACGTCGATTCGTATGTGTATATATGTAAATGTAGTGTTGGCAGTTCCCCACTATCCGTTCAATTTTCGAAATACTGTTTGTCAAGCGGTGGTACTTAAAGCCGCGTTTTGTCTTCTTTTTCGTTGAGTGGAGTGATGAAAACAACTTAGTTATAGAGAACCTAATGTTAAAACAGTTCATTCTCTACTTTTCCTCCAATTTACGAGACAATGCGCTGTGAATTGGTAATTAGCCAACGCCGCGCTTTGTCGTGGGGGATTCAATCTACACCCGTCGCTTTTATTACTAAAAAATATAATTAAATATTCTATTGTATCATAATACGATATTTTTATATTTAATATATCATGTTTATATTTAACAGAACAACTTTTACAACTCTGCAACAGAGAAACGATTGCACATCAAAGAGACTAACGAGCGACTAAGCGACACTTAAACGCTGTAAGTGATATAGAATAGTCGGCAACTTTATAATTGTAGAGTCAGCAAATAAATTATGAGAAATATTTTGTTTATTTCATTTTATTTAAATTATTATTATTTAGACTCTTGTTTTTATACACTTTATTATTTATTCAAGTAGTTCCATGTTTTTTCCCCAAAATAGCTTAGGTGAAGGCTGTTGTTGTGTGCTTAGACACTGTTATCACCAGTTAGTCGAATACAGGAGCATTGAATGGAGAATCTCGACATCAAGATTACCAAGGTGAAAGAATAAAAATTATTAATTCCCTAAGTGGGAATTAAATTAACAATCGTCGAGTATATATCCTTTGTTTAATTAAAATATCTTAGTAAATATGTCGAAAATAAATTTGATACTTCTTAAAGATTTTTTTGTGAACGGTCCTTACTACTCGTAAGAGTTTTGTTGATTCAGAACAATGGTAAATAAAATATGCGATACTATTTGCTTGCATCTTGCAAACTTCGTTTGTTGCTAACGAATAGTTTACTTTTGATATTATTGTAGTAGTTAAAGTAACTTTTAAACCTATTTATTAGATAAATCAATACAATATTCGAATTTTACAGTTAAAGTGGCCTAACTTAAATAATGCATAGTTTTGGAAAACTGTTTAAATTTGAGGCTGTTTTGGCTCGGTAGCACACGGTGTGTGATCGCTGCTGTTGTTGGTTCGATTCGATCGATCCCCTTGGGATAGGCGTTGTGATTCGGCACTCAATACACAACGTTTTTAAAATTGGGTGTAAAGTGGGGAAAATAATATCTTAATAATTTTAAGTTTCCTTTGCGTACCCGGCTAAATTCTTTGTTATTTATTTTGTAAAAAAAAGTTTACTCCGTAACTTATTATTATTTTTTATCAGTTTTGAGTATCATTCAAAGATATGTGACGGTAATTATGGCTACAAATCTTAATAAGCATGTGTATATAATTATTGATTGTTTTAACACTATATTCTTTCTTCCTATTATATATTAAATATAATTATTAAAAAAAAAATAAAAAAAAATCTAATGAATTTTCATCGTTTGATCGTCGATCTAAAACATTGACAGGCAAATTATGATGGAACATCCTCTTGTTATCACGTATCTACCGGTTTTGGAAAATTAGCAGGTTTCAATCTATTTTAATATCAACTTTATGTGTTAGGTTTAGAGTTCATTTTGGAATCAAACGTTAAAATATTTGGAAATACAGTGAAAAGTGGAGACATTAATAAAACATGAAGTAAAAAAAGCGTTGTTCGAAATCCTATTTCAATAGAATTTATATAATTTTGGAACAAACAATTTTACTGTATTTATTAAGAAAACTTATAAAAATATGAACGGGATTTGAATCCGTTATGTTCTGAACGCATGGCTTAGTTGGTCAGAGCGCTCAAAGAGGCGCGGATACAAATCCCGCTTCGTTCAATTTTTTATACATTCTCTTAATAGGTATTTTTCTTTCCTATGTGTGGAATAACATTAAAAAAATAAAATTTTACTGTATTTACGATATACGTATGTATATAGGGTATATACGTCTATGCCGTGATACTTTAAAGATGAAAAATTTGTTTGTTTGAACAGGTAAATATAAGGAACTACTTGTTCGAATTAAGAAATTCTTACTGTAGTCTTTTATTGAGGTAAGTTTTAATTGCACATTAATTGATAATTTTAAGGATTCCATTGAACAAAATAAGTTCATATTATATAATATTTTAAGCGTCTTAGATTTGAACCCATGACAAAATCCAAACGATTCAAGTGGCATAGATGTTAAAAATATATTCATCCATTTCAAGCACAGTATCTTACAAAATCCACGAAAGCCTCCAAAGTGCAAAGCGACAGAGCTTACCGCTCTTATTTTAATTATTCTCGTTAGCATTTCTATGGAAAGCTTAAGATATCACGTTTTGCCCTAAATCTGCTTATTCGACTGATACTCAGTTAAACGTCGCTGAGATTGCTTGATACTGTGTAATTTAGTTGAAATTGTTTGCTTTATGATGTGCTTTGCGTCTTGGCTTATTTGGGGACAGTTGGAGGATATTTATGTTTAGAAAGAATAAATATCAAATAATAATAAATAGTAATATTTTTATTATTGTTATAATACTTGATGCCAGTCGTGGCGCAGAGGCACAAAGTGTGATTGTAAAATCGACTGGTTATAGGTTCGATCCCCACTCGTGGATGTGAAATATTTAATTTAATTTATATTTCCATTTCTTCGCTCTGGTGTCAAAGCAAGCGCGGCTTTGAGTTCTGCCACTCAACACACAATGCCTCCAGAATTCGTCAGAAAGTGGGGAAGGTTCGGTTCCCTCACCCATGAGGTAGGTTCCCTCTGCCTACCCTGCTGTGTGTGGGATACAGCGTGAAGCTGATTTATTTATTATAATACTAAAGCTATCATATATTATAGAGATCAGTCGTGGTACAAAAATATATATCCAGTAGTTTTCACGTGAAACGCGAACAACAATGTTGATTGCATGACCCTTAAAAGTGTTTTTCTTTTTAACAATTTTACATTTAATATACAGAATTTATGCCTCTTACAGGCTTACTTTACATACTTATAAATTATTATTTGGTGCTGTACCAATTTTGATAATCTTTTCTTAATATCTATGTCCATTTTGAAATTCTACTTACGTTAGCAGTTGCGTAGTGTCCTTTTCTATTTTGAATAGTTTCCTGGCGCTATAATCGCTGAATTTTTGTATGGCACGGGTAATATCTTGCTTTCTTTCTATGTCAGCTTGGTCAGCGCTCTGCCACGACTCGATGTACACCACCGACACTCGGGTGTTAAGTGTCCGAAAGTACTGTAGAAAAAATAATTAATTCATGTAAAGATTAGAGGCCAGTCGTGACGCAGGGGCACAGAAGTGACTATAAAATCGACTTGGATTGTGGGTTCGATCCCCTCTCGAGGAGATAACATATTTACATACATTTATATTTTCATTTCATTCCCTCTGCCTAACCTGCTGTGTGCAGGTTACAGCGTGAAGCTGATTTAATTGATATAAACGAACGAATTAGTACAATCATTTCATTATTATATAGGTGCATGGGTGGCTAAAAAGTATCACTCAATAAAAAACATTTTAAAAAATTTGTAATCTATTAATGAGATTAATTAACACTAATAAATAACTCAATATTTTAATATTTTCATTATATTATTAAAACAATTTCAATGAGAAATTACCATAAATCTTTCAAAATTTTTAGTAATCTATACGAATATTATAAAGCTGAAGAATATGTTTGGTATAGCGCGTAAATTTTCGAAAATACTAGTTAGAATTGAAAAAAAAATACTGTCTGGTCATCTTACCAAGGAAGACTATAGATGGTCTATAGCATTACATATCACGTTAATCATTTCAATATGACCTACGTGTAGATACCTCCCTCATTTAGAATGTGTAATTAGTTGCCCAGGGGCACAAGCGTGCTACTATAAACGGGATAAGTTGTTGGTTCGATTTCCATTCGAGGAAATAAAATATTTAATATTTTCGTTATCCTAGCTCTGATAACGAGCCAAAGCGCGGTCTTTTTATTTATTTATTATTATTTGATAGTAATAAATAAATAAAAAAAACTATTAATTAGTTCTATTTGATCTCCCTGACATGTGACTCCCACATGCAAAATCTAGTACGTTATACCCATAAACCAGCAATTAGTAAGTACTACTTGTCAGTTTCCAGCCATATTACCGAACACGTGTAAACTCCATATTAAACTTATAAACTTCTGACGGTAGGTCCTTAGAAGCATTTCAAATTTCAACCCCGATAATATACAGCTAATGTACTAGCTGGGTATGTATGTAACTCTCTGTTAAGAGAACTCGTTAGTATCAAGAAGGGCTAAGTTAGCGAAGCCCGCATCGTGCTCAGTCTTTGGACGAAAATTTTTGTTCTTTGGAATAGCAAAGGAGGATCTCTTTAAAAACCTGCATTTCTTATTTTTGATCAATTATTCATGTTGCTGGAGTCTGGAGACGTAATCGTTTGAAGATTATATCTGTATTTTTGATCTTCATACAACGTTTCATATTTTATTTTATAAATATTCATTTTGTTTTTTCGATGTAAATTATTAATAGTTGTCTTGTTTATTTACATTCACATAAATAGAAAACAAAATCTTAAATATTGTTATTAAGATTAATATTTTTTTTGAATAGATAAGATTAGAATTATTTACGTAATAGGGCAACGGAAAAATAAACTTTTACACTCTACAGCATTGAAAATTTTGATGACGATGATTAATTTTTTTCATAATTGTGGCTAAATTTCGTTGATGCAGCTTTGAGTTTTGTCTCGTGCCACTGGTGGTGGTGGGCTTATTAATACCATAGAAAAAACTCAAATTGTTAAATCACACTAACTAAAATGAATTATTTTTTTGGCCAATTGGCGAACTTTCCTAGGTTTTGGAATATTGTTCAATAATGGAAACACGTATTGAAATCGTATTAAGTTTTATTTTTATAAACTTTTAACTGCCTATTTGTTCTCTATTTTTATTGACAATATTTCAAAAGTCATTTCTTCTCCTTACCATCTGAATGCAGATGATTTGCAGTTGTATCGACATAGCTCTTTAAGCGAATTACCTGAAATCGCGTTGTTAAATGACGACCTAACTGCGATTCAAAGTTGGGCTGAAACTTTCGGATTATCAGTAAACAAAAAAAAAATCTCAAGAAATTATAATCAGCAGCAGCAGACTCGGAAGTAAAATCAACTGGAACTTCGTGCCTAGAATTGTATACTCAGGAATTCAAATTCCATATCATGACAAAGTAAGGCATTTCGGTCTAGCATTTGACAGCAACATGACTTGGACATTCCATATTAACGAACTAAGTAAACGCATGCATTACTCTTATCGTTCTCTTAAGCGTCTCCAATATATCCTTCCTCATAAAACGAAAATTATGCTCGCGCAATATCTTTTCATGCCAATTATTGACTACGCCGACGTCTGCTATTTGGATGTGACCGAGGAGCTTACTAATAAGTTAGAGCGACTTCAAAATCTCGCTATACGCTTTGTTTACGGTCTACGTCAGAATGACCATGTATCTCAATTTGGAGCTCAACTTAATTGACTCTCTATCCGTTTTCACCGTGATATGCATATCCTTTCTTTTCTTATTAAAATACTCAACTACCAAAACTTCCTTCCATATCTCCGTTCCCGTTTTAAGAGCCTACCCGCTCCTACACGCTTAAGGAGGTCTTGTATCATACCATTGCTAGACTTTCCAAAGAGCAACACCAAAGTCCTCCAAAAACTATCTCTCTGTATACGCCACATTACTTTGGAATAATTTTCCCAAATCTATCCAAGAAAGCCAACCAATTATATCATTTAAGTCTACTTTGAAAGAATATTTCCTTAAAGAACTAAACACTACCTATCATTAATATAACTATATATCGTTTATATTATATTTATGCGTATGTATAAGTATATATATGTATAATTGTATGTATTTATTTATTTGCGTATGTGTATATATTTAAAATATTTATAATAATTGTTACAAATTTTTTTTTATAAAATTTTAGATTCACATGCGCTCTATGTTCATATTCCATACTAGCGACCCGCTCGCGGCTTCGCCCGCTTATACCACAGAATTATTTACTCAACACGCTGATTTATATTCATGTTTTGATATACCTATTATGTATGTTTGCAGCGCAATGAAGATTTTTTATGAGAAAGTTATTAAAACTTTAGGTCGCATTTTTGTACCTCCCATAAGAATCTTTAATTGAATGTTTGAAATAAAATCACAACTTTTCGATACTTACAATAAAATGTTAACTCATTGGTGTCTGTACATAGAAGATATTACAATTAACAATGTAGTAAAACTTGGTCTGTTGGTCTGTTTGTTTGTGCGTTTCTTCACGATAATCTCAGAAATTGCTTAACCGATTTAAATACTTATTTTGTTTGTATTTTGGCAAACTGCCTTAAATATTAAGTATTAGTTTTATTTAAATCAGCTTCACGTTGTATCCCGCACACAGCAGGTTAGGCAGAGGGAACCTAGTGTAAAGACACTCCGTTCTCCACTTTCTGCCGAATTCTGGAGGCATTGCGTGTTGAGTGGCAGAACTCAACGCCGTGCTTAAACTCGACACCAGGGCGAAGAAATGGAAATATATATTTAAGTTAATATTTCATCTCCTGGAGTAGGGATCGGACCCACACCATTCGCGTTACACCCACAACTTTGTGCTCCTGTACCGCGACGGCCTTTAACCAAGAAGAGAAGAGAAGCGTTAGCGCTCCATTACGGAAACAGCATATAGGGTAAAATATTTTAAACTCATACCTAAAGAAATTAAGCAAGATACATCAACAGCGAAGACGTAGTTATTTAGAAAACGTATAAAAATATGAACGCAGCGGGACTCGAACCCGCGCCTCCTGAAAACCGACCAGGAGGCGCGGTTTCGAGTCCCGCTGCGTTCAAATTTTTATACGTATTCTAAATAATTATTTTTTTTTCCTAAGTGTGGTATAACACTTTAAAAATGTGTAAAAAAATAGCGAAGACGTAAGTTTTTTATTTCATTTCACGATGTTTATTAATATCTATATTTCGTGTGACGCAGTTACGCATAGATACCAATAATGTAAAGACTACTATAAAAATACTACTAAAATCTTTAGAACTTTAAACTTTGCCGCCAATACCTACGACTTGATTTCGGAATGAGGCGTATGCGGCGGTTTCCCTTTGATAGGTTTATGTGTGCGTACGTCGTTCTCGACAAATTATATTTTATTTTACAACGATAATTTTATTATTTATTTTGTTTGAAAAAGTAACTTTTTTATTTTGGCTTTTTCATATAGTAGTGAAAACTGTGGTTTCATTTAAAGTGGTGCTGACAAAAAAAACTCTGTATAGTTGAGCATATTTAATATTTATAGTATATTTTTTATTTAATAAATACCAATAGTTATTACAACACTTGCGGAAAAAGCATATTTTAGGCAATTTTTAATTCTTATACCTTTTGAAAAACTACCAATATCCTTATAGTTAATATTATTAATTATTTTTTCAAATGAAAAAATAGTCTACGTTTTTCATCATAATGGCGGGAAAATAATCAAAATGTTTAAAATTACACTATAATACCACATAGTATTGACATTGTAGTGTTGATAGTAATTGAAAATGGCTATACTACAGGAGGATACCTTCATTTGCACTGTTTAAACCTGTTTATATAATGTAGAATAATATATTCTATAGAGGAATCACACATTCTTTTTATTCTTTAAATATAACACGTAAATACATATTTTAGAGGTTACTTTGTACTAAGATGGCATGTTCCCGCATTTACGTCCCTGATATATCGATATAAATAATAGAAATATAAAATATTGGAAAAAAAAGGAGAAGAAACACAATTATATTGCATTTTTTCTTTTTTTTCATACTTGAGACGTATTAATAAATTTACATACAATTCATTTGTTTTGAATATAACATTAAGTTTAATCAGCTTCACGCTATTTTAACAGATGACATAAATATATTTGATACTTCCTTAACATGATTATTTAACGTATTTCTTATATATAAAATCTTGAGAAAGTTCTCTTGAGAATTATATCTACTGTAAATGAATGCAACGTGAATATAACGCCAATTTAGAAGAAAAATGTTAAATAAAGTGTAGGATAATAAAAAAAATTACATTTTTATGAATAAAGTAACCTAAACCGGAGTTATTTTGATGTCGAAGGCTTCATATATTCTAACAATGTTGCCTGCCGAGTTAAATTTTTCTTCTTTTCCAATTCACAAATTTTCATTATTACTTCAAAGTATTTAATTATATTTAGTTTACACTCCAAAGACAGTGTTTTTCTTTTCTTGTTATGCTCAAATTACTCATTTTTCGTTCTTTTAGACGTTATAATTAGAGATTTTAAGTAAAACGCACTGCGTACGTAAAACAATTTCACGCGGAACATGTTTAAACCTGTCGCAAACTGAGCTCTGAGTGGGAGAGCGAGAGAGCCGATGCGCGGCAATCAAACTGAAAAACCGCGTATCTCCGAATTCGCGTAAAACGGGGTAGCGTAAGTCGGGGTATTACTATACTTTTTATTGCAGATATCACCAACGTTGACGTTTAAAATAATAATTATGGTAGACTACAGGTACAGCTTCACGCTGTATCCCGCACGCAGCAGGGTAGGCAGAGGGAACCTAGTGTTAAGACACTACTTCCTGTTTCCTACTTTCCGTGGAATTCTGTAGGTATTGCGTGCCGAGTAGTGAAACTCAACGCCGCACTTTGCCTCGACACCAGAGCGATGAAATGGAAATATAAATTTAAATAAATATTTAATTTCCTCAAGTGGAATAGAACCCACAACCAGTTTATGCTTTGTGCCCCTGTGCCACGAACGGCCTCAATTTACTTTCTTCTTTTAAATTGTGGTTAAATACAATAATCGTAATTTAATTATGTCAAATTTCTATTAACCGACTTCTTTAAAGAGGAGGTCATCAATTCGACTATATTTTTTATCCTTGTTACCTCAGAACTTTTGACTGTGTGAACCGATTTTGATGATTCTTTTTTTATTTGGAAGCTAGTGCGTCCCGTGTATTCTTATTTTAATTTAGTTCATTTCCGACAATGGTATCTATGAAAAAATCATATAAATCTCAAATTTACATTATGTATGTGCGCGACAAATGGACTAATATCTCAATATCAACTCAACCGATTTTAATGATTCTTTTTTTATTAGAAAGGGTACACATAAAGGGTAGTTTGGTGAAAGTTTGGTTAAGTTCAGAGTATGAAATCCGATTGAAATTAAAGAAGTCGATTTTTTTTATAAAAAAATAAAATTATGTAATTTTTTCTGGTAAAATTTCTTTGTACTCTATGTTAAAAACTATTCTATAAGTTGCATTAGGTTTTGAACTATTACCATGCTAAAAATAAATTAATTTCATACAGTAGTTATCGGTATTTTAAGTAATTTACATTTTTCAGTTTTTATTTTTTTTAAATAAAACTATCATGAAATTCGGAATAAAACCCAAAAAAAATGTACCTTGGGAACCTAGGCTAATACCATGCAAAAATTCATCAATTTCTGTCCAGTAGTTTTTGCGTGATTGACGAACAAACAAACAGACAGACAGACAGACAGACAGACGGACAGACAGACAGACAAGAATTCTGTTGAGTGGTTTTTTAGGTTCTATAATCGACATATAAACCGACCTAATTTTTATTTTTTTTATATCTTTCATGTACAGAATTGACTTTTCTATCCTTTTATTATATATAGAGATTTGTCTTCTCGCTATATTCTTTCACCGACTTCCACAGGTTGGCTGAAAGAAATCTCTTAAAGAGATAAGTCTACCGAGGCTAATTTTTTTCTGTTAAATACTGTATAGAGTTTATAATAATTTACTATAATAATAGTAGCAAAATCGAATATTGCGGTAACTTTGTGGCACCCTTTATATTTATGTTTGCTAAATTTTGAGATGATTCTCCTATTTTGAATTAAATTAAAAAAAAAAAAACTTAAAGATTAAATAACAAATCATTAATCAACTTACCTTTTTATTACATTAAAAGAAATAATAACCGAAAACCAAAATTTGTAGCTAAGTATTATAGCTAAGAAATATAGACATTTGTACTAAATCATCTATGCATAGACGAATCTCTATTCGCCTAAAGTAAATGTTGGAGGTAGAAGCATAAAGGCACTTGTGCAATGCGAGGGGCGGCGATGGGGTCTCTTTGTATGAGATTGCGTGTTTGTTAAAAGGGGTTTGGGGATTGGTTGAAACTTAGCGTTTATGTACATCAGAAATATTGTTACAGTTCAAGTGGTTTTGCCTTTTACTGAGACGAACATACGTATAGCTATCGTAATGGATCTGAAAATGGGGGAAGACAGAGAGAAGGTGATAAGACACTCCGTTCTCCACATGTCGTTTGAGAATTTAGAGTAAATATAGAGGTTAAGGCTGCATTTGATATAACAAGACAAGCAAAATAGATACCCCAAGTGAGATTTGTAACCCTAATTATTGTGATCAATTAAATATTTACCAAATATTCAAAGATGGTGATAGGCTTTCTTACATAAATTCTTACTAGGTTTGGCTTGTTACTAGAACGAGGGAACGAAAATTATTAATAACTCCGAGTGGGAATCGAACTCGATAAGCGTCGCTATTACAGTGAGTCGCAGTGTCGCTGCACCACGACAGTATTATGTAAAAAAAAATATTTGTAAAAACAAAAACCCCGACTGCATCAAACTGAAAAGAAAATAGACAAGCCCAATAGTTTATTAGGATTAACAGTCGGGACCTCTTTAAATTATGCGAGGTTCCTGGTAAAGATTTTATTGATTGAAGAATTACTTATAGGTTATAGTATTCGGAACAAAAAAAATTTTTTTCACTAAGTCCAATGGCGTATGGACAGCCGCCATGATAATTTTTTATTAACGTCACTTATCTAAGAACACTTGGGCTGCTAATACAAATCCAACGATACCTCAAATATGTAAATCCGTTCATCGGTTGTGGAGATACGAGGTAATAAAGAATATTACATACATACAAGATACGCGCGAAAAACATAACCCTTCCTTAGCAGTCGGGAAAAAAAACCATTGCAACGTGCAGCTAACATGACGATGGAGATGTAACATTCGTATTTGAACTTTCTACAAATATCTACAATATAATATCATAGTTAATAGTTGTATCTAAATAAGGAAATTTTCCTTTCAATTGTCTAAAGAACACTACGAGATATTTTAAAAGATGCAGTTCAATCGCAATTCTTACAGTTACTTCTCAATATATACCTATACTACAATATTTTGTTCATCTGACAATATATTCAATGTTATAGTAAAAATTAGTAATAGGTATACGATATGAAAGAAAAATAAAGATACGCCTCACAAAAGTTAATAAATCTTTTATGAGTCTGTTTTGGTCAATTCTAAATTAGTCTAGGCAAAGACTTCACTTTTGTACGAAATGCAGGCATCTATCACAAAGACATATTATATTGGAGTAATAAGTGCTAATACGAACATATTCGAAATCAAGCTTTTCCTTACCAAATCAGCAATGTTGGCGACTTGTATGGCGTCGTGGACGACCTCCGACCTCGTGCTGCCGTTCCTCCTCTCAAACATAGCTCTGTCAATAACTATCGCCGTTTCTATATATTTGGTTGTTTCTCGCACATCTCGCTTGTACCTTTGTAAGGCTTCAGCGCTGAGGCCTGTCTGCCACCATTCCACGGTTGGGCCACTGTGGATTAGATAGATAAAAAATAATTAATTTTTAAATATTCTTTACAGGTTTTTTTGATCGTCACTAGATGAAATCTTGAGTTATAACACTCAGTTCTCTACGTTCAAATATTTGAGATATTGCATTTTTAAGTGGCGGAACACAATGCAGTGCCGCTGCGCCACGACTTCCTTTTTAATTATTCTTATTTTCGCGTTCCTAATAATGAATACTTTCATTCTCGATAAAATATCAAAGTTTATGTCGCCATTACTTTTCCTCTAAAAATAGAAATGTCCCTTAACTTTTTTCATAATTCTTTATTCAACAAATAATTATGGAATTGGAAAAGGTGGAGCGTTTTAAATTCTAAGGTTACCTCCTTAATTTTGGCCCTTAATCTACTTTATCTTCGGTCCGTCAAGTACCTCATTATCGGAACTGAGAAATTTGAACGCATTTCGAGAGCCTCCGAGAATTTTCTATTGGACCAATCCGTAGTGGAGTCGTTTGAATTTATGATTTTGTTTAAATGATTGACGTTATTGCCAATTAAACTAGGCCCGAGGGTTGGAGTGTAGGGGGAAATATATAAATATTTTTTTAATCAATTTTACGCTGTATTTGGCACACAGCAGGGTAGGCAGAGGGAACCTAGTGTTAAGACACTCCGTTCCCCACTTTCCGCAGGCATTGCGTGTTGAGTGGCGGAACTCAACAACGGAAATATTATATTTATTTAAATAGTAGTTTTTATTTTTTTTAAGTTTGATGTGAAATATCTATAAACCGGATCGTTGGCGTGGCGACAGTCGCCGTGGCGGGGCGACTGTCGCCACGTAAATATGTAATGAAAATAATTAAGTTGTGGCAACTTGAAATCAATATCGATTATAGGTATTAAATGTAAATAAATGTCCATTCAATAAAATCACCATTTTTGTTTATGTTTCACATCTGCCAGGCGTTATACGACGAGTAAGTCACAATATCTGTATGCTTTCCCAGCCGGTGGTAGCTATTTTTTTTAATGAATTTGAATTTGAAATTTGGCATGTTTGGCAATTAAACACTTAGATCCTCATTTTTACGTAATTTTACGTACTTTTTTGAGAATATGGTTTAGTGGTCAGAGCGCTTGGACGGTTTCAAAGAGGCGGAGGTTCAAACCACGCTACGTTCAAAATAATTATACATGTTTAAAAAAATATATTTTATGTTCAGGCAAACAAGGTTGTTGCTGACGACTAGCTCTATAAAAAAATCCTCAACAATACGTACAATACGTAAAGACAAGTAAGAAACTCAAATTCAATTTACCCTGAACTGATAAAGCAAGTATATTATGTTTCATGCCGATTTTTGACACACCCCGTATCAGCATGTATTACCAAAATACATTATTACCAGGGGAGTAAGAAGAGATATTGGTAAAACACATCTCGGTGATGCTGTGAGGATCGAATATTTTTCTCTCCTAACATTTTGAAATTATAATTAATTAAAGATTTTTCTAAGTATTTTTTTTTGAAAACTAGTAGTTAAGACTGCCTTTCAGATTTCTCTGTTCGATTTTCGAGACATTGTGCGTTGAGTTTCCGAACTTAACGCCGCACAGTCAGTTATAATATAGTTCTTTTTAATATTATTTTTTAAAGTGACGCATTTTATTACGTAAAATGACAGGCATAGAAAAACTAGTGTTAAGATAATCCGTAAACAACTCCATATTTATTTGATGTTTTTTAGATATTAAGACATTAAGTGAAAAAACGACGTTATATAAGGAAACTTATATCAGGAAAAATATTTGTTTTTTTATTTATAAATCGCAAGTACCTCATCCATTATTACTGTTATGTGATTGGTAATCAAAATTACTTGAATTAACCACTTTTTTTAGCTCCAAGCTGTATCCCATATATAGCATAGGGTTGGCAAAAGGAACCTGGGAATCTAGCGTAACACACTCTGTTCTCATTAACATACTTCTATTCCAAACTTACCACCGAATTCTGAGACTGCGTGTTAAGTGGAGAAAATCAACGAAGCAATTTGCCTCGTTACCAAAGCGAGAAAATAAAAATATAAAATTTTTCACTTCCCTCAGTGGGAATTGAACCTACAACCGAATAAACGACTAAAATATACAAAATCATCCCCTAACCTAAATTTGAAGCCACAACCATAGTACACAACCAAATTTCTATCAACTCCACCACATCGGCGACGCTGTTATTTACCATCAAAATATATGAGCACAATTGCAGGAGCGTGTTTTAATGGACTGAATTAATTCCCGGGGCTGTGCCGGGGGGTGACCTGCGTGATTTGTCATGGCCGCTTGTTTCCTTGTGAAAATGTTTTTGGGACGTTCCGTTACTCTTGCGTCGTTGTACGTCCCAAAAAGCCTTTGGGGAATTTAATTTCGCTTATGCCCCCGTATGTGTGTAGCTGATGTGGCAATCGTTTTCTCCCAAGTTATTTTAAAATTGCGTTTTAATTGCGTTTGAATGGGTTTTCTCTTTTACGCAATGTCACTGTTTTGGTTAGGAGCTAGTGTTAAAGTTTGTTCTTTATTTTTATCTAATTTTGAGGTACTCTCCAGACGATTATTCTATAGTGTAATGTATTTTTTTTGTAATAGTAGTGTAATGTGCTTTATTTTATTTCACTTTACGCATAATTAGTCGCGGGATTTAACGCTGTGCTTACTCTTGTTATCAAAGCGTGGAAATAAAAATAATCATCCCCTCGAATGGAAATGGAAGCCTCAACCGTCACAGTTAGACGTTGTGTCGCTGCGCCGGTGTCAGTATTTTTTGTTTTTGCTCTTTATTTATTATCTATATTTGTTTCGAAGGAAAAGTAAATACAAAAATATTTCCAGTAAAAGAACTGTACAAAATAGTTATATAAAATATATATTTATAATTTTTTTTAATTATTTTCGATAACATAAACCTTTTGCGCACACCACTTGTTTAAATCAGATTATACCATCGAAAAAAATCTTAAAAAAAGGACTTTTTTTAACGCTTTTTTTCATAAAATCCCTTTTAAATTTTGTTTAGGCTACCGCAGCAAGTGGCATAACGTCCGACTGTAAAACTTAATAATTGTGGGTTCGATTGCCGCTTAGAAGACTTACTTTCATTTCCCCGTTCTGTTACACTTCCCAGTCTCTTAACAGTAGATACATTTTATCTATTCTGCTGTATATATAATAAAATATGAAGTAGTTTATCTTAATTTTCGTTTAATATATAAAACTAAACTACCCCACAATAGTTGCAGATTTTGCACTTGTAACCTTCACCATTCATCAAACATTACCACCACTGCACTCAAAGGTCTAAAAAAATATCCAAATGAAATATTTAATTAAATCTTTTGATATTCCTCCAAAGAAGAATCCAATAAGCCTGGAAGCCAACCGGTCGTTATACTTTAAGTCAATTCGAGACGAATCGAAATGCCAAAGGTACGATAGCTATCATTAAAATGTTCCATGGGACGTTATCACAGGCTCATCAGATAAACTGTGATTTCGAAGGATTTGTGAGCAATTTCATCTTTTCAATATAGATTTTTAAGAATTTGAAAAAAAATATTACTGTCTTATATAATAGTGAGGCCAGTCGTGGTGCAAGGGCTCAAAGTGTTACTGTAAAACCGACTCTCCCCACTCGAGGAGATGAAATATTTATTTAAATTTATATTTCCATTTCTTCGCTCTGGTGTCGAGGCAAAGCGCGGCAATTTCTGCGGAATTTTAGAGGCAAATACGATTTGCCTCCAGAATTCGGCAGAAATTGGGGAACAGAGTGTCTTACCCTACCCTAGATTCCTTCTGCCTACCCTGCTGTGTGCGGGATACAGCTTGAAGCTGATTTTTATATCATAGGTTTGTGTTTGTTACAATTTGTAATTTTTTGTATTTGTTCGTGTATGTAGGTAGAGGGAACCTAATGTAAAAGCACTCCATTCCTTAATAACTGCCACATTCTCGAGATATTGCCAATTAAGATTTTACTTAAATAATTAGTTTTGGAAAAGAAAGCCTAGTATGTACTTTAACGCTACAAATATTTTTCTCAGTTTACTATATTTTTTATTAGTATTTTACAGACTCTGCTGACACTAAGATCACTCTGTACCGCATAATATAATATAATAACTTCACTCTATACCGCGCGCATACCAAGCAAAGGGAACCTAGAAACCTAGTGTTAGGATAATTCTTTTTTTTACGTCGAATTCAGGAGAAATTGCGTGTTGAATGGTGAAACTCAACGCCGCGCTTAGCCAAGTTATTAAGAGCGAGAAAATGAAAATATTAAATTTTTCAGTTGCTCAAATGGGATTCGAACCCACAACATATCGCGATTACAGTTGCAACTCACGTCAAGGCTGGCTTCGGGCTTAAAATAATAGATGATTACATAAAACCTAAAGAAACTCCAACATCTTACCCAAGACTATATTCACAATATAGAATAAAAAAGGTTTTTCCTAACAAATTGGAATCGATTGATTTATGCGGCGTTACTCGAGTCACACGCACAATGGTCCCTACTCATATCGATGTATCGAGATATCGTGTATTTTTCAATTGAATAGGGATGTGCCAGGTCACAAATGGCCTAAGAATGTAGCTGACAAAAGGGTAACAGCACGTGACTAAAGATTCCATTTCTAACACACCTATTAGCGTTGTTTTCGAAACGTCACGAATTTACTGGACGTGTCACGTTTTTTACGGAAAAAATATTGCTTTAGTGTAGTTGGGTTGTGTTAGACTGATTGGTGGTTGTGAGTTCAAATTTTGATTCTAGGAATGTTTTTTTTTTATTATGTGGCGATTGTTGGTTCTAAGTACTAACAAAAATATTCTATAAAAAAAAATACACTGATGAAAACAGGTACATCATTAATAATGAAAATAAACTATATAATGGTATTATTAGATAGATTGTAATTTTTATTGAAATGAAATCTGTACTAATTTTTAAAAGCTTCATTCTTTCCCACCTATTGCAGGTTAAGCAGATGGAACCTAGACATAGTCTCAGTTCTCCGTGCTTAGTAGCGGAACTCAATGTAGCACTTCGTCTTCTTATAAGAATAAAGAAATGAAAACAATTCCTCCGAATGATAATCGAACCCATAATCTTCAAGTTTACAATCAGACACTGTGCCACGACGGTCTCAATAATTATATCATCTATCTTAACGATAACATATTCAGTGAAAAGAATAAAAAGAAAACTTCAGAATCGTGCTCATAATTCTCAGTCCACAAATCCCAACTGTTTCCCAACATTCGCGAACAATTTTTCTATAGGAATGGAATTCATCAAGAAGTTCCCGTACGCTCGGACAACGGGAAACTAAAAAACTAGTTTGAAACTTTGGGCTGACTGCATTATTCACTTTGCTGTTGCCTCTGCTATCATAAGTAGTTTATATTGAATTTTCATATTTTGTCGAAAAATGAATGTTGGTATGCCGATAACGCTTTTGTAGCATAAATTTTGTCCTTTTTATTTGTTGTTCTCTAATTCAATACTTCTGGTTTGGTTTGATTTATATTCAATTTCCTTTCTACTGAGTTAAGTTCAAGACAAAGCGCGGTGTTAAGTTCCGCCGCGCACCACAAAACGTCTCGAAGTCGAAAGTCTAGGTTCTATGAGCCTACTCTGCGTGAAGCTACTTTCTTAATTCAGTTGAATTGACTAATGGCAATAAAACCTCTAATTGACATATCTGAGATATATATAGATAGATCTTTCTATAGAGAAATATAACTTGATTCATTATCGAGTCAAATGTAAAAGATGAAATATTTACTTAAATTTATATTTCCATTTCTTCGCTCTCGAGTCGAGGACAAGCGCAGCGTTGAGTTCCAGAATTCGGCAGAAAGTGGGGAACAGAGTGTCTTAACACTAGGTTCCCTCTGCCTACCCTGCAGTGCGGCACTGCACTGCGGGATCAGCGTGAAGCTGAATTATTTTTTATGTAAAAGATACAATAAATAAATTGCATATTAATTTTAGTTCGATGAAAGCAATTTCTCTATAGAAATTAATTTAGTTACCTATAGTTATTACCTAGTTCTTAAAAATTAAAATTAAATTAAATTAGCTTCACGCTGTATCCCGCACACAGCAGGGTAGGCAGAGGGAACCTAGTGTTAAGACACTCCGTTCCCCACTTTCTGCCGAATTCTGGAGGCATTGCGTGTTGAGTGGCAGAACTCAAGAAGAAATTGAAATATAAATTTAAGTAAATATTTCATCTCCTCGAGTGGGGATCGAACCCACAACCAGTCGGTTTTGCAGTCACACCTCGTGCCGCTGCGCCACGACCGGCCTCAACCTAGTTCTTAGTAAATCCTATTTAAATACATAGTAGTATCTTATAATACGTCCAGAACAAATGTTGTCTGCGATATGACCTATGTACGTGACATTTAATTCATTTATCATATACAGCTCCGAGGTTTGCCTATGAAAATAGTTGTTTTAGTCTATACTAATATTATGAAGCTTAGTTTGTTTAGGTAAATCGTTCGTTCGTCGGCGTTTATCTCAGAAACTGATAGTTATTAGTAAGTATGTATGTCTGTATATATGTATGTTTAAAACAATTTTATTTTCACTATATATTAGTTTATGTATTTCTTAGTACTTTTTGCACCTTTCTGCTTTTTTTTATAAATTTAATCCTTACGTTTTTCTTTTGGTTGCCTGTAAGAGATCGCTTTTAGTGATAAGGCCGCCATTGCACACTTGTTAATCGTTGTTACAATGTGCTGTATTTTATCTTCTTCTTATTTATGCAATAAAGTATTATATTATTATTGTTAGTCAGGCAAAGCTAAACAATATTCATCTAGCATTAAATTGAAGTTTTGAGGCCAGTCGTGGCGCAGTGGCACGAGGTGTGACTGTAAAACCGACTGGTTGTGGGTTCGATCCCCACTCGAGGAGATGAAATATTTACTTAAATTTATATTTCCACTTCTTCGGTCTGGTGTCGAGGTTAAGCGCGGCGTTGAGTTCTGCCACTCAACACGCAATGCCTTCAGAATTCCGCAGAAAGTGGGGAACGGAGTGTCTTAACACTAGGTTCCCTCTGCCTACCCTGCTGTGTGCGGGATACAGCGTGAAGCTGATTTAAATTGAAGTTTACTATTTGTACTCACGTGTATTCCGCAACGTCGGTTAGCAAAGTTTGATGGTAGGTAATGTGTTTGACTCGTCTATTCTTGTTCCTGTAGTCGAGCTTGTTGCCGCACCCCTTGTTCACTTTTGTGCGCGCCTCAAATATCACATGAGGGTGCTTCTGCTGAAACAAATCGACCAATATATTAGTATTTTGGAATTGATGCTTAATTTATTAAATTTAGATTGCCAGAAATGTTCTTGAGGTCATTGTTACGCAGCGGCACAGGGGCTGGCTGTAGGCACGATGGTTGTAAGTTCAAACCTCTCTTTCGGGAATTAATTGTTTTCATTTTCTCGCTCTTATAGCAAGAAGAGATAAATGAATTCCGCCTCTCAAAATGCAATATCTCGATCGAAAACTGGGTGAAAGGTGGGGAACGGACACAGTATAAAGATAAAACATAAACAAATATTTTAATTTTTTTTATTCCAATATATACATAATGTATGTAGTCTATTACAACTGTACAGTAGTAGTACAGATATTATACCTAATTGAGATATATTTAACTCGTACATAAACCCGGGAAATTAAAAACAAATCTTTAATTAGGATTTGAATACCTTAGCATCGCAATCAGCTAGATACTCCATGACGGTCTTAATAGTTCGTCATTATCAAGTGTTGTAGTAACCATCTTATACTTTTCTTTACAAATGTTCAATCTAATTAGGATAAAAGACGATTTCTTAAACAAAAGGGATCAACATACAATACAAATGAAACAGTGTAACAAAACTTCATTTGAATTTCTATCAATAAATAAAAGTCGTTTGAACGTTTAATGCAAAAAAGACAAGCTCCGAAGAGTAACTGATTCTTTTGAAAGTAATAAACTGGGAAAAGAACGTGCGCTGAGTGACGAATGGTGCCAAATATAGGTCAGATCGAACTTGATACAGGTGCGTTTCGCACAAAGTTGTATTGGAAAATTGGTAAATACCAATTAAGCAAAATGGTGAAATCGGTGAGATTGATTGGTAAATTTAAATTGTTTATCAATTTCGTTTGATATATTTCTAAATTGAAAGCTTCTGTACAATTATTTTGTATCTGACTGCACCCGATCGATGGTTGCAAATTAGAATATTGTTTGAGCAAAAGGTTGTGAAGGGAATGATGATATTTCTATAGTATGGTACATTAAAAAAAAAATATGTTTTGTTTACAACTAAGTATAGAATGATTTTAAGTCAGTGGAAAGATGATGATAAACTTGTATTATAAAATAATCTTCTCGAAATTTTATTTCCAAATGTTACATCCCGTCATGATACAACATGCAACTAAAAAGTTAAACTAAATACAAATACTTAAAAATGTATACACTGGAATATAATTTTTTCACGAAGTTTTGATGAGATGAGGCCAAAGTAAATCAACAACAGTAAAACTGAGGAACACATGGCACTCGACTTGTTTTTAACTACAAGAGAATTGAAGATAACCCAAATTCAAACGATACAATCAATATCGAAAATACATAATTAGCTTTAACATTTAATCATTCCACACATCCACACACGACTGTACAGGTGGTATAGTATACGAATCTCGGTTCGTCAAGACAATTCGATTCCCCCCCATGTACCGTGTAAGTGCCTGCGTATTGAATAAAATATTGGTGTGAGCGATGAAAGCCTGAACACGAATTTACTTTCCATTCACCGCTGTTGCTAGGTGAGGTAATACATAAATTGAATTAAAGGTCCAATCACGTTCGATTTTGTGAGAGAAGGTTCAGAATGAAAGGCTGCCGGTTTTACGACGCGGTTTTTAGGTTAAATATTCTGGATTTTTTTTTCTCATCATAAGATTGATGGGGATGTTTTAAAGTTTATATCACTTTTTACGATTGATGATCGTAGGTACGCAGTTGTGGGTCGAGTGCTAACTAGAATTTTGGTGGAATCGAATAATGTAATACATAATAGTAGTGATAGAGAGTTTGAACGTTTGATAGTCTAAGGATCCAAGTTTGCGTTACTCGTTAATAACTAACTAGCTAAGCTAACGGGCGAAGTAGATTTAAATGCACGTTTTATACGGAAGCATAGCAGGGTGGGCAGAGATCATCTAGTATTACGACTCTTCATTCTCCACTTTCCGCCCATTTTTTTTTAATATCTCTTATTTTTCTAAAATTATTTTTTCTCATATGTCCTCATCAATATTAACCGTGTGAATTGGCCAATCTGATTGAGGTACTTTTAGTTTGTGGAAGGGAAAATTTGGGATCTCTACATATCTAAGAAATCTATTTTTTTTTTACTTTTAAGTAATGATAGATATTTAGTGAGGTGTATATAATATAATATAATAAGTGCCCTCGTTGATGAAAGCAAAAGATTTATATATTTAACTATACAGAACTTTGCTAGTTTCTTCAATTATATGAGTTAATAAAAAGATATATTTTCTTTATTTTTCTGTTTCTTTTGTAAATTATATATATGTAAAAATATTTTCTTATTGTTTCCAAAATATATTTACACTTTTATTTATAGTATATCTTATACTATATATTTATCTTTTAGATATATAGTAAAAGATGTAGTCTTGTGTCTGTGGGATGGAAATTGTTGAACTGAATTATAGCGGAAAATCTAGTGTCAAGATACTAGTTCTTATTTATCTATTTTACTAACAAAAACTTAAAAATATAAAAAAACGTAAGTATATCATATATTTTTCTTGCTTTCTCCCATATAGCAGGGTGGGCAGATGGAACCTAATAATATGATACTCTATTTTGCACGCACTATCCAATTTTTGAGATATTGCGTGTTGATCGAATCTAAAAACCGTCACGTTTGCAGTCACACCTTAACATATCATATAGTAGTATATACATACATAGGCTATTCACAACTACATATTAAAAGTATAGATAATGTATTATATCAACACAGCAAGATGGCGGCGGCGGTCATCCCAATGAAACATGGTAGCAATTTGCCGTGTAAACTCGCTAAATTGGCCGTCTCTCACCTCGCTTTCCCCCGCTACACAATTTTTTACCGGACCACTGCACTTTAGTTCACTTTTTTCCAAGCTTATATAGGTTAATGGTATGTCATAATACGCATATATTGTTTTAGATTGGCACTTTGTTTACGTGGCGCTGTGAATAGAGTTATTTACGGTGGAACCTTTTGTTGTATACAAAAAATATTTGATATCGTGTAAACGGGTTAGCTTAGTTTTATTTGGTTAGGCTTGTAAATTGGAAATATAATTATGAGAAATAGTTCGTTTCTACTAAAAAAGAATAGCTTCATAGAATATCCCGCATATAGCAAGGTAGACAGAGTGATGAGTCATTTTGTACCGTCCAATCCTCGAAATATTGCTTGTTAAGCGGTGGAATTTAATGCCGTGCTTTGTCTAGTTACTAGAGCGAAGAAATGAAAATAATTCAATCTCACAGTTAAGAACCGAACCCAAAACCATCGCTTATCCAGCTAGATGCTGTGCCGTTCTTTATATATGCTAGAAAAGGATAAATAAAACGAACATTAAAATCTTTTTTCTCTTAGTTTTCCTAAAGACACAAAAGAATATTATTTTAAACAGTAAATATATAAGTTTATAAAATAAATATTATACATACACAAAAAGGTAGTCATCTCGTATAATGGACAATGTACGCTTTGCATTCTGTGAAGTTTAATTTAGTTTCAGACTAAAATTGCAATTTAGATTTTGCACGGACAATTTTGTATGAGTTTGTTGGAATTTACTTTTTTCATTTTTTGCCTCGAGTGACGAAATTAAACGCCGTGATTTGTCTTTGAAAGAGCGAAGAAATTAATAATTCATTTCCTTGAATGGAGATAAACCCACAACAATCTACCCGCACTCCTACTAATCTCCACGCATCGCCACAAATAATGAAATAAATAAAAAAAAAATCAGCTTCACGCTGAATCCCGCACACAGCAGGGTAGGCAGAGGGAACCTAGTGTTAAGACACTCCGTTCTCCACTTTCTGCCGAATTCTGGAGGCATTGCGTGTTGAGTGTCAGAACTCAACGCCACACTTAACCTCGACACCAGAGCCAAGAAATTGAAATATAAATTTAAGTAAATATTTCATCTCCTCAAGTGGGGATCGAACCCACAACCACGGCCACGACCGGTCGACAAATAATGAAATTACTGTAAAATTTTTAAGGATATCAAAAGTCTCCGGTCACGCCGGAGGAGAACGGGTCTTAATAAAAATAACCACAACAATCACGTTTAGACAGACCCCATTGCGCCACGATGCTTAATTTTTTTAACACGCGGCGTTGATTTTCAACATTAAAAACTCGAAAATTGGGCTCTATAACTAGAGAATGGAATGCCTTAATAGTAGGCTTTTGCTTCTCTAGGTATTCCGAAAAAAATGTGTATCTGCTTTCTAAAGAGGAATTTTAGCAGTTACTTTTTTTTAATCAAAAGGAATCTGCGATCCCGCGACGTGCATAGCAGTCTCCCGCCGTCGCGTTTCGCGGAACTCTATGCTCCGCGTCTCGCGGCCAGTGGGGGTCGAGGAGGAGCACCGTGAGGTTTAGTGGGTATTTGGGCGGCCTACATCTACCAGTCCACGAGTCCCACATAACCCGCTCGACTCCCCACTCGGGACGGTATTCGTAATAAGATTTCCTCACGTAAAAAAAAGGGTTTATGATGGTGCATAATCAAGTTCCTAATTCAGTACTGTATATGTATCAATACGTTTAGATTTTGGATATAAAACGTATTTATATTATTAAAATGTAATTAAAAGACGTTTTTGTCGAAGTTGGGTTAAATGCAGCTAAGTTGTGTCTTTCATTACTAAGCGTGTTTAAATAGGTAAAAAAGAATGGATTTTTGGTATTGTTAGCTTAAAACATCGACACTTTTGATATTTTTAGTTGAAAATATTCCATATATAGCAGAATAGGCAGACGAAACCTAATTCATTTCACATTTGTCATCGAATTTCGAGACATTGAGTGGTAACCGCTCGGAACTCAACGCCGCGTTTTATCTTCTTACCTGGGCAAGGAAATTAAATAATTCATTCCCCCATTGAAAACCGAAATCGCAATCGTCCTACCATTTGCCGTTTTGCTACGACGGTCTCGTAAATAAAAATACTATCATTATACTGCAAACAGAACTGTGCTTGGTCTCTTGAGGACGGAAAGTGTCATATTAAGGTATTCTTTCGGCTGTCTGATTATTCGTAAGAAGCTTTCGTAAGCGTCGACGGATTTACATTTTTGGTACATTATTCGAGATTTTATTTAGAAATTTTGTTTCCTATTTGTTGCGATATTATCATGGATTTAAAAGATATTTGATAGAACTCGATAGTTTTAAAGTCAAAAGAATTTTATTTTTCTTGTTTTTTCTTTTATGTTGAGTTTTGCAATTTGCCACACAATGTCTAGGGAATTTGGCGGAAAGTGGGGAACGGAGGGTTCTGTCTGCCAATTTTTCTGCAAGGCTGCGAAAAAGTAAATTTTTTAACCTTACGCTTTATTTTTCTTATAGCAACTTGGGCAGAAGGAACCTGTCCTACGGAACTGTGTTCCAGTTAAACGTACTAAACTTATAGTTTCAACCAATTCAATACAACATTTATTTGTTTAATAGCATTGCAATTATGTCGAAAAACAATTTTTAAATATTAAAATTTTTAACTTTTTTATTTATAAATCAATTGAAATAAATAATAAACACTAACCTTAACCGTTACCCAAACGTCAACCTTTAAGTACCGACTTGAGGCCTGAATGGCCGCGTATAAAAATGAAGATATTTTTAAAGAAAGGTAGGTATGAATTACATATTTGTCATTGGGTAATGATGAAAAGTAATAGGCTTAAAGAAAAAATAGATATAGAAAGAAAAATAATTTTGTCAAAATATTGGTAAATACACTACAATAAAATGTTGGTCTTGAATTTTGAAAAAAAAACAGACTGATAAAAAAAAAGAATCTAAGAAAAAAATTATAGGTACAGAATCCTTCTAAAAAAATAAAATGTACGCAGTCCAACAATAACTTAAGTTCTAAATACAGTCAGGGCACACTTTTCTCGCGCATTGCAAATAAACGTTATTTTAGTATGAACAACATCTATCTGTCGACTTTCTTATGAGTTTATGTTAGCACGAACGATAAGTCTTTCGTGTCTTGTCTTCTTCAGCTTTATCTTCACATGTTTCAGGTTTATCAGAACAAAGTACTCCTGCCAAACTTATTCTAAGTTCCTGGGTAACTTTAGAATACAAAATCTTCGCTTTATATGTTTACGCTTTATATAGATTTTTTTATACTAGTACGTCTATCAGTTTGTCTTTCCACATATACATTATATAAGAAGAATTGAGGGACTATTAGGACTATTATCGAAAATCTAGTAAAGAATTGTTAAAGGTATCCGCGCCTTCAAGTATTCATGTAAAATTTTATCAGTATCAGAGATATTAGTACTAGTAAACGTAAGTTCACAGCAGAGTAACCATGCTGTGAACTTAAATCTTCGCCAATGTTGTCAAACTTTGATCCGCTGCAATCTTTAGTCGTAAGCCAGCTCTCAGTCAGTCGCTCACTATATGGATTCAATGTATTTATATATATCCGATATCTCTTTAATGGCTGTAAATCTGTCTCACAACTATTTTGTTTACTTTATATGTGAAAATAACAGTTTACTATAACAAAACAAAAAACTAACGTAAGTACCAACGTGAGGCCTGAGCAGCTGCGTCGAAATTACAAAACGTAATTATGCACCAAATACGCGCGAGACGATAACACCACCCGTCAACGTCAACATAGGCACTGACCATGCAGCTACTTACAAGCGGGAATTGCTATTTTGTGGGGAAAGGGGTAAATTGACAAGTGCAGTACCTTACGAGGCCTCTCACACCACGTCGATATTTAAAGGTTAAGGGAATTTTACCAAAATGCAATAGAAAAAACTGCAATTAAATCTGTTAAGACTTTCCTGAGATTAGCGTGAATAAGCGCATAGACAAACAGACAAAAAAAATATAAATTTGCCCTATATATCAGGATCCGCCACCTTGAGTGTGACCAGTTGACAAGCTGTTTAGAGTTGGCAATCCCGCTCAGTACAATATTGTCATATACATATTTGTCCTATATATTAGTCAGTCTGAACATAACATAATTGCCCTACATATATATGTATACTATAGTATAGTTAGATGCAAATGACAGAAACTCTAACTAACCACGTAACTGTCACTGTAGTGTGCACTTCTGGAATTTCACTTGGTTGCTAAACTTAAACGTTTGATTTAGCAGCGACTGTGGTTGAGTGGTGCGGTGTGATTCGATTGTTGACTTCGTTTCGATTCGGTTGGTTTACTAAAATTTTATGCTGTTTGTTATATTACAAAATACAAGGTCACTGATAATACAAAATGATTGAGTGAGTGATATTTTATATAACAATTATTTTTGATTTGCTTATTTCTCAGCTTCACAGTTTTTAGGGTTCCATGCCTCGACAGGAAAAATAAAGGAATTCTTAAAGAGTCCTTTTGTCGTCCGTCTGTCTGTCTGTCAAGCAGAAATTAATATTTAATATTCACTGTAGACAGCGCCTTGGAGCATAGAACAAAAATAAAAATTTTAAGTCAAAAGATACGAACATTTTTTATGCATCGTTTTGAACGCAATTGGATGCATTTTAAAAGTTGTACTTCCCATTCTGAAATTAGTATGGAACACTGGTTGGCAAGTACAACTCGCACTTGACCCGTTTGTTTCTTAAACAGGGAAGGTAGAGGGAGCCTAATGTTAACACATTCAGTTTTCTCCTCTTCTTAAAATTTTTAAATATTGCTTGTTAAGTGGTGGAACAAAACTCTGCACTTTGTCTGTCAGAGGGGGGAAATGGAAATTATTTAAATTATAATGCCAGGTTTGGGGGAATGCGGGGACACAAGCGTCTGACTGTAACATTTGTAGGAAGTATTAGTCAAAATATATAATAGGATCTCCAGCTCTAGGTCTAGTAACGTTAACTAACCGCGTTACTGTGTCCAGTTCATCGTACCATTCACTGTCGGGTCTACTGCTACTCGTAGACCCGACGGTCTAAACTAATTTCCTTCAACGTTCAGATTTGAATAGTTTTAGTACCTTTAAATTATAACATATTTATATGGATGTGTCAGTTTAGATATATAATTCTTCGTTTCTCGTTAATTTTACGTTTAAATTCAAGACATATGAATGGCAGTGATTAGAGAACGGAGTGTCTTAACACTAGATCCTTTCTTTATCTCTATATATAATAAAAGAATAGTAAAAATAAAAAAAGATTGTGTCGATTTTAGAAGCCAAATCGATTATAAGAAAGACAAATCGATTATAGAAGCTAAAAAACCAATCACTAAGAATTCTTGTCCGTCTGTCTGTTTGTTTGTTCACCAAACAGGCATCAACCACCGGACAAAAACGGATGATTTTTTGTTTGATGATAGCCTAGGGTCTGGATGTACATCTTTTTTTGTTTTCATACCGGTTTTCTTTATAGTTTTCTTAAAAAAAAATAAACATTAAAAAACAAATTACTTAAAATACTGATAAGTACTGGATGGAAGTGAATGAATTTCGGCATGGTAATAGTTCAAAGCCTAAAACAACTTATAAAATAATAGAAGTCTTAAGTGTTTTGCAAGCATACATTGTATATTAAAACTGGAATGTAATTCAGTGTGTTAAGTAAATAATTCAGTAGTTTAAGTGGGCAAAGCCGCGGGTCGCTAGTATATGTATAGTTTCACGCAGGGTACAGGGAACATGGCAAAATAAATATATAAAAAAATATTATTTAATCTTTTCATCAATCATTTAATACGTGATATCGTTCCATTCATCTACTTTTTTACCATTATCGAGTCCATATATTAACTTTGACCAACCTCTTAAGAGGCAGGCGGTTATTTAAAACTGATTCAAATCACCTTTTTAAAATATGCATTGAAAACGATAATATACATTTCGATTTCACAAGTTGAAAACTCTTGAATTATGGTCTCACGATAGCACCTTGGCGTAACTCTGCCTCCTTACCTTACATTCTGATATATGACTTATAGATCGACCGAATTTCACGCAGTACCTACGATATCTTATTAAATCTTTGTGTTGATAGATTTATGTGAGTGGAAAGGAAGGGACATTAATCCTGAGAATTAAATGCGAATGCAAACTGGAGTGTATAGGAGTAACGAAATAACTTTAGTTTAATAAAAAGTGATTTAGATCAATTTTACTGACTTCAGATACCTGTCAAATACATATACAGGTGTCTATAATGAATATAATAAATGACATCTCCAGAAATGCGTGGGTACCCATAGATATGGTTGGCTTTAAAGATTTAAAACAAAATAAATTTTGTTGAATCATATTTATATTATAAAAATGATTATCTTGGTATGACTTTTCTTTACACATAGTACTATAAAAGGAACCTTAGCAAAATCTTGTATCTAAAGTAAGAATTTGAGTTATCCATTAAATCCTGTAAGTGTTTCATTATTCCACTGAATGCCATAGCAGTAAATTCAAATTTTATTTTGTACATAGACTATCATTTTTTACTTATAATATAGGTAGTTGCTTTTGGTCGTCTTTTTACATCAAAATATTTTAGTGATATAAAATGGCAGAGATACGTGAAGAGAAGATACTACTCAGCATTCAATGGATTCACTCTGAAGCACATTGTGTTTCAGCTAGATGAATTCAGAGAATAGCCCGGTACTTCCGAGCCAAGTGTAGGTTCGAGAGGTACGCATGCAAATACTACAAATATATTACACACAAATAATAAAATTAACCTTATATTTCTATACTCTTTATAGCACTCAATTTAAAACAAAAATGCTAAATACATTCTTTACCAGTCTGAACGTGAAAAAAATTTAAATCCATATAATATAATATTATAATCTAATAAGTTATCAATATATATATACGTATATTAACCTACGTCCAATAATAAATAATATATATTTTATACTATCATAACGAAAGAAAATTCTAAAACCTTCTACTATTGCGTGGTCACCATCATAATTTCAACAAACGGAGATTATTAAATTAATTTTCGCTCACAAAATCAAGAGCTAAGCCGCGGGAAGACGGAAGTAATTCATAATTTTGCAAGCTAATTTACGAGGCTCTTATCAGCTGTTTTAAATATACCATATTTTGCCTTATAATTTTAGTCAAGGTAAAAAAAATTAAAAAGCTTATTTTTTAAATTTTGGAATTCGTGTTATGTGTGGCATTGTTTGCTGCGAGGCGTAACTCAACGCCGGGCTTTATCTACTATAGAGGGGATATCAAAATAATTCTGTCCTACATTATAATGACATTAGTCTTGATTATTTCTAGCTGTATATGCCTAGGCTGACGTAGGGAACGCAAAGATAAAGACTTTATTTAAAATATATATGTTTTATTAAAAACGATAATAAAGGATGCCTCAAGAATTCCATGGAAAATGAGGAATAGAAGTATCTTAATAAGCTACGGAGTGTATTAATGGTTTCCAAGGTCCCTCTTCCTTTCCTGCTAAGTGCGGAAATCTAAAAAAATAATGATTTATTATGCATGTTGAGCGGCTAGAAAATAGAAACGATTCATTACCCAAATGGGAATCGAACGCACAACCACGCGTTTACAGTCTGTCATACGTTATTAAGTCAAGTAATATAAGTGCTACTTCTAACATCCTATAAATTCTGTTAACCAATTCATTGGTACCTCTAAAACCCAAAGTGCTGAAAGGTCCGCGCAAATGAGCTAAATACATCATAGTGACATTGACAGAGCGAGAGAAGAATAGGCTATCGGCCAAATGGATGATGCGATATATAATCAATGTGTGGGAAAGTTTTAGTTTCAGATACTTTGTTTTTAATAGGTTATTATTAGTTTAAAATCAAAATCTGCTTCATTCTGTATCACATACACAGCAGGGTAGGCAGAGGGAACCTAGTGGTAAGACACTACGTTCCCCACTTTCCGCCTAATTCTGGAGGATTGCGTGTTAAGTGGCTGAACTCAACGCCGCGCCTGCCTCGACGCACTAGAGCGAAGAAGAAGAAATATATTTTTTTTATTCCAGTTTAAATAAATATTTCATTTCCACGAGTGGGGATCAAACTCGTAATCAGTCGTATTAACAGTCATACTTTGTACCCCTGTGCCACGACTGGTCTATTATTAGTTTGATTAGTTAATGTGTTATCTATGTAATGAGATGCTATGATACTAGAGGAAGACCATGTAAAATGAGCACCTCCAGGAGGTATGAAGAGATTGGTGGTAGTGGACGAGGCGAACGAGGTGACCTGTACGCCCGTTTTCCTCGTTTGTCCATAAAAAAAGAGCCGGTTTGATTATGTAGCCACAAATTGAATAGTGGCACTCTTCAAAGGTTATTACTAAACTGCTCGAGTTTAGGGTCATATAATTTATAGCTCCAAACGTATTAATTATATAATAATTTAATAATTTTATTTTATAATACTTTACTAGCATTTGCTGTAAGAAAATGTATTTTTCAGTTAGATTTACTATTATTTTAAACTAGCGGCCCGCCCACGGCTTCGCCCGCTTAAAATACATGATTATTTAATAAGCAGAATTGATTGACAACTATAATAAAATAAATAAATAAATCAGCTTCACGCTGTATTCCGCACACCGCAGAGTAGGCAGAGGGAACCTAGTGTTAAGACACTCCGTTCCCCACTTTCTGCCGAATTCTCGAGGCATTGCGTGTTGAGTGGCAGAACTCAACGCCGCGCTTAACCTTGACACCAGTGCGAAGAAATGGAAATATAAATTAAAGTAAATATTTCATCTCCTCGAGTGGGGATCGAACCCACAACCAGTCGGTTTTGCAGTCACACCTCGTGCCGCTGCGCCACGACTGGCCTCACACCCTATAATAGAATGACAAACAAATATAAAGACAACATACAACAACATATATAATATAAAGACAACTATAATGACTTCTAATATGATTTTTTGTTACTTTAATCTGTAATATTCTATTATGATTTTTTTACGACATTATCGTAACTTCTGTAAGAATTTTTGATTGTTTCGAACTAAAAAATATGACCAATGTCGATATTTGATATTCATAAAATATACATAAAGCTAATTATTTATTATATATATATTTTTGTAACATTACGTTCTTTTTACCTATGTTATGTTTTTTAAAGCTCTGTTAAATGTGCTGACGTCACTTAATAATTTAATGTACTGCTTCAGAAACAGCCTTAAATGTAAAATTATTGATTTGGTTAAGGATTCATAATATTCTTTGTAAAATAACTGTAATGTTTGTATATTAACTCCTGTTTGCATATTATTAGATAAATGAATAATTGGTAAATATGTAGTTATTACACAGTACACGTAGAAAGGATGTTTTTATGCATTTTTATATAGATTTATTTCAAACGAACGAACGAACCAAAAAATCTATGTATTTACTTGATATTTCTTTGAAGATCAAATCGTTCTTTATCTCTGTGTTGAATTAATTACGATTTAAACTTCACTGTTATGATTTATGAAGGTAATCTCTACTAACAATTCAATTTTGTTTACTTAAAATAAATAAATCAGCTTCACGCTGTATCCCGCACATAGCAGGGTAGGCAGAGGGAACCTAGTGTTAAGACACTCCGTTCCCCACTTTCTGCCGAATTCTGGAGTCATTGCTTGTTGAGTGGCAGAACTCAACGCCGCGCTTAACCTCGACACCAGAGCGAAGAAATGGAAATATAAATTAAAGTAAATATTTCATCTCCTCGAGTGGGGATCGAACCCACAACCAGTCGGTTTTGCACACCTCGTGCCGCTGCGCCACGACTGGCCTCACACCCTATAATAGAATGACAAACAAATATAAAGTTTTAATTAACGTTTCGAACGTCATTCTTTAGCCAGGGTCATACCAGCGCGATTTCTATATAACATTCGCTGGCAAGCTAATGCCTTGAGTTCATTCAAATGACGATAACTTTTTTTTTAATGAACCGATTTTGATGAACCAAACTTTAGAACCTAAATTGAGTTAAAACAAAGCAATTGGTGAAATTTTCAAGTAAATCGGTTCAGTAGTTTCAGAGAAAAATGCGGACAACAATATGTCGACAGACAGACAGACAGACAGACAGACAGACAGACAGACAGACAGACAGACAGACAAGAAATTAAAAAAAAATCTTTTTGCTTTCTATTAGTCTTTTTAAGTGTCCCTCTATCCATTTCAGTCAAAATTACTAAATGTACAGACAAAATATTTTTACTGTCTTATTATATATAGAGATAAAGACAACTATAATGACTTCTAATATGATTTTTTGTTACTTTAATCTGTAATATTCTATTATGATTTTTTTACGACATTATCGTAACTTCTGTAAGAATTTTTGATTGTTTCGAACTAAAAAATATGACCAATGTCGATATTTGATATTCATAAAATATACATAAAGCTAATTATTTATTATATATATATTTTTGTAACATTACGTTCTTTTTACCTATGTTATGTTTTTTAAAGCTCTGTTAAATGTGCTGACGTCACTTAATAATTTAATGTACTGCTTCAGAAACAGCCTTAAATGTAAAATTATTGATTTGGTTAAGGATTCATAATATTCTTTGTAAAATAACTGTAATGTTTGTATATTAACTCCTGTTTGCATATTATTAGATAAATGAATAATTGGTAAATATGTAGTTATTACACAGTACACGTAGAAAGGATGTTTTTATGCATTTTTATATAGATTTATTTCAAACGAACGAACGAACCAAAAAATCTATGTATTTACTTGATATTTCTTTGAAGATCAAATCGTTCTTTATCTCTGTGTTGAATTAATTACGATTTAAACTTCACTGTTATGATTTATGAAGGTAATCTCTACTAACAATTCAATTTTGTTTACTTAAAATAAATAAATCAGCTTCACGCTGTATCCCGCACATAGCAGGGTAGGCAGAGGGAACCTAGTGTTAAGACACTCCGTTCCCCACTTTCTGCCGAATTCTGGAGTCATTGCTTGTTGAGTGGCAGAACTCAACGCCGCGCTTAACCTCGACACCAGAGCGAAGAAATGGAAATATAAATTAAAGTAAATATTTCATCTCCTCGAGTGGGGATCGAACCCACAACCAGTCGGTTTTGCACACCTCGTGCCGCTGCGCCACGACTGGCCTCACACCCTATAATAGAATGACAAACAAATATAAAGTTTTAATTAACGTTTCGAACGTCATTCTTTAGCCAGGGTCATACCAGCGCGATTTCTATATAACATTCGCTGGCAAGCTAATGCCTTGAGTTCATTCAAATGACGATAACTTTTTTTTTAATGAACCGATTTTGATGAACCAAACTTTAGAACCTAAATTGAGTTAAAACAAAGCAATTGGTGAAATTTTCAAGTAAATCGGTTCAGTAGTTTCAGAGAAAAATGCGGACAACAATATGTCGACAGACAGACAGACAGACAGACAGACAGACAGACAAGAAATTAAAAAAAAATCTTTTTGCTTTCTATTAGTCTTTTTAAGTGTCCCTCTATCCATTTCAGTCAAAATTACTAAATGTACAGACAAAATATTTTTACTGTCTTATTATATATAGAGATTTGTCAATTTTTTATTTTGTTTATAAAACTACATAATATATTGATGTACTTTAATATGTGTAGAATTTGAAAGCAAGGATTAATTAGCCCTTGTTATAGATATTGTATGTTTAAAAAATATTTTTTTATTAATTTGACCCCAAAACCGTTATGACTTATCTAAAATATACTAATAGTATAAAGCTTTAAAGTTTGTTTGGCTAAACGCACTAATCTCAGAAAATATTTATTCCATTTGAAATCTTTTTTATCCGTTGGATAATCCATAGGCTATATTACATCACATTAATCGTTTAAATGTAACCCATTTTATCTGCGCTCAAAATTACCTTCCGCACTTGGAATGTCATATACAGCTCTTGTCATTGACATTTGACCACCTCTGCGAAGCCTGAAAAAAGAGCTAGTAGTAAATAAAGATTCAATTGCCTTGCTCTCGTAGAAAATTTTTAGAAATATATGAACATGAAAGATATAACGGCCATAAATTTTCAATTTATGACAAAGTTCTAATCGTTGGATCGACATTTATACGAGCGACTGTTTGAATTTTTAATCTGCACTCGTAGGGGAATATTACAGTCATAAAACTAGTCAAGATAAATCGAGGGCGCACTTTAGACTGTTCAGAATCACTTTTCCATATGGATTGTGGTCATATATATTATTTTTTTTTCAGCTTTGCGCTTTATTTTGTGCAAGTTGTGGCCTGAAAATTTGTTCGCGTGGACTTTAGGACATAAAGCGTATAATTAGGTTTTTTCCCGTTCCAAACATAAGGATTGATTTTGAGAAACTAGAGACAGAGAGCTTGGAACTAGGCCTAGCTATTAATAGAGACAAAACAAAAGTTATTCATAACTTCGTATAGACTCTCGAATGTGCTGCGACAGCAATTATGTACCGAAAATCAACAGACATATTGCAAGGTCTATAGAGAAACAGGTGTATTCCTAATAAAATGAAAATGCATGATGTAAAGGTTTCGATCTTCTCCATAATCATATACGGCGTGGAAACAAGGAACATCAAAGCAAGAGAGGTGCAAAGGCTTATTACATTCGAAATGTTGTGCTGGATTCACCTCCTTTTTAGCATCCACATGCTGGAACTCCCTGGACCGCCAAATGCACAAATGAGGCTTTCGTCTGGACACGTCTTTCTACAATATGTTATCAGAGTTTTCTGAGCTCCTTTGAGTAAATAATGAGGCGTGGAGACGGCAGCTTCGAAAAGCTGCCTATTGTCGAGAACTAAGAACTGAAAATACCTAGAGGTCGCTCACTTGTCAGAGGATCTCAAATTTCCAGATACACCAAAATTTTATATTTTTGCTAGCCTTGTAATGGACGGGGACCGTTTTAAACAGAACTTCCGTTTGAAATATACATTCCACCAAGACTACAATCTTCAAACATGAAGCACCAACCATAGGGAAAGAGGTTCAGTAGTTTCATCTATACATGTCTATTAGTCCCTTGGTAACAAGAGAGATAGACAGAGTATATACGTTTTAGTACGTAATGGTAATAACTTTAAATAACAAAAAAATCTAATACTGTCGCAATAATATAATATGATATTATCGACCACAGCATTTTGTCCAGAAAAAATAACATTACATAATCGAATAACATACATTCACATAGATATAAATAAAATTACGACAACCGGAAATAGAACTAGCACCCCTCGTGTCATTATAATTTATTAGCCTATTTTTGAAACGCACACAAGTAGGTAGGTCAAGACATTTATACCGGCCAGTTATAAATCTTCATACAAAATGGGGGGCAAATATTTGCACTTTGCGTGGCCATAACTCAACCGTAGTCCGGTTAGTAATAAATGTCAGTTGCCCAATGGAGTGTTTGCACGTGTTGTTTTGGCGTTGAAATTGAGCATTTCAGACACTTTGTTTCTCGGTTTATCTTTATAAGAGAGAAAATAGTGCTGAGATTTTATGTATTACATTTTTTAGGGTACCGTAAGCAAATTGTAAAATAGGACTCTATTACTAAGACTAAGACTTCTAAGACTCTGTCTGTCGCCAGGCTTCATAGATGATGTATTTCTGTTGCCACTAAATCAACAAATAGTAAAAAAGAGAATAAAACAAATATTTTGAATATATAAAAGTCATAATTGCTAATATTAGAGTAATAGATTAAATATATAAAAAGTTGCTACAAAATCGTATACATAAAAATAATGTATAAAAATTTTAACATAGCGGGATTTGAACTGACACCTCTTGGATACCGTCAAAGCAATCCCACAACTAAGCCTTACAGTGACGAGCCCGAGCGCCTCTTACTATCAAACTAAGGGCTTACGGCCTTAGGGGGCCTTATTAGGCGTTCACACGTCACCGCTCGTCTATCATAATGTAACTGTTAATACATACATATATGCAATCTCTAGAATATTGGATATAATATATTCAATTAATACGACAAACGTTTCTATTAGTTATCTTTATTACAACAATATAATACTATCAACTTTTAATTCTGTATAATCAATAAGCTTCATATAAACAGATAAAGTGCGGTGTTGAGATCCGAAACAAACAATATTTTAAGACTTCGGCGGAGAGTGGGAGCGTGGAGACGGAATGTGTTACCACTGTGGTCATTATACATAACCTATTTTTTATAAAAAGTATTAAGCTAAGTTATTTTTTATTATCACATATTATGAAGAAATCAATAGAAACGAAAAATAAGAAAAATTATGATACCGTAATGGCAGTCGGGAGTGGTGCAGGGGCACAGCTTGACTGTAAACGCTTCAGCTTGTGGGTTCAAATCCCACTTGAGGAATAATATTAAATGTAACATTCTCATTTCGGCGCTCTAGTAACAAGATAAAGCATGTTTTTGAATTCGTCACGCAACACGGAAGTGTGTTAATGGAGAACGGCGTGTCTTAACATTAGGTTCCCAGGATCCATGTGCCTATCTAATATATCTAAAGACTTCTGAAAAAATTGGGACGATATGTTCTAACGTTAGGTTCCCTTTGTCTATGTGTGTATATATTTGTAAATGAGAAAATACAAATACAAATATAATATTTAATTTTTCTGTTGAAGCGCACCACTTAAAGCGCAATATATTAAATTCAAGCGGAAAAAATGCTGTGGTACTTGTTAAAATTACGATAGTTTCATGAGTATCCATTTCCCATTTTAAAGCTTCAATCAAATTATTTCAATGCCGAAATTTTTAGTTTAGACACAATTTAAATCTAAAACCAACAGAAAATGAGGCCAGTCACGAGACACAAAGTGTGACTGTAAAACCGACTGGTTGTGGGTTCGATCCCCACTCGAGGAGATGAAATATTTACTTAAACGTATATTTCCATTTCTTCGCTTTGCTCTTCGAGTCTAAGCGCGGCGTTGAGTTCTGCCACTCAACACGCAATGCCTCCAGAATTCGGCTGAAAGTGAAGAACAGAGTGTCTTACCACTAGGTTCCCTCTGCCTACCCTGCTGAGTGCGGGATACAGCGTGAAGCTGATTTGTTTTTTTTATTTATTTTACCAACAGAAAATTACATAGAAACAATCGATACCTTTGTTATTGGGATCAAAAATCAACAAACAGGTTCACAAAGTTCACCATATTGTATCAGTATTACCCCCTGACGGAAAATCTGCTGTTAATCTTCACCCGAGGCGCGCCGGTAATATTCTGAATAAGTAAATATTGTACGTTCAGTTATTATTGTAAGCTCTTAATAGTTTGCATTGTACTTTTTGTTGTATAAAAGTTTGTAATTTTTGTTTGTGCGAGTAGTTCGTGTTGTTGACTTGGCTTGTGTTACAGCCGTGTTGTTACAGCTTTTGTTGCGTGGTTAACTATTAAGAATGGTTATTATGTAAATTTTAATGTTTTTTTTTTGTTTATTTTTTGTATATTTTTGTATTTCTGTAATATATTGTGGCCATTGCGTTTTACACAGTGGATAGGTTTCTTTATCTAGAGATAATTTGAATAAAAAACTTCTCGCTGTATCCTGAATATAGCAGGGAAGACAAAAGAAAACTTCGCATTTACCATTCAATTGTCGAGATAGGTATGTGTGTTGAGTGGCGTAACTCATCGCCGCTTTGTCTAGTTAATAGAAGAGGGAAACGAACTAAAATTTCTTCTACCGAGATGGATTCGAACCCAAGCAATATGTTAACGCCATATCTATACATATAATAAAACTGATTGCTGTCTGTACATAGAGAATATATAAGTAGATCTATTGTTTACAATTTATTGATAAATTGTAAGTAATAGAACCTAAAACAATTATTTTTTAAATTTTCATCTATTTGTCTTGTTCACGCTAATCTCAGGATCAGCTTTAACTATTTAAGTGCAGTTTAATGCCAAAAAAATTAAATATTTTATATTTTTCTGGCATTTTTCTCTCGCATAGAAATAAGAAATATTTTCTTAGCTCCACGCTGTATCCCGCACAGAACAGGGTAGGCAGAGGTAACGTAGGAATCTAGCGTTAAGACACTCCGTTCCTATTAAGTCACTTACATTCTCCATTTTCCGCGCAAATTCTGTAGTTATTGCGTATTAAATGGCGAAACTCATCGCCGGGTTTGCTCTGGTGACAAGGAAATCGTTACCATAACGAGGAACTGAAAATATTAAATATTTAGTTTCCTTCGGGTGGAAATCGATCCCACAACTGTCGCCACGACTAGCCTCATTAAAAAATATTGTAAGCTTAAAATATTTTTGATATTCAACACCTAACGTTTATACATATTATATTTAAGTAAATGGAGGCCAAATTGTGTAATATGAACTGGAATCTCTAGGGACATAAGTCTGAATCAACCATCGATTACTAAACGCTTTAATAGTTCTGTGTATTCTATTAATAACAAGTTTTGTTTCAATAGTTGACCTAGCTGTAAAATACATTTATGTTTTTTTAGCTTTACGCTGTTTCCCACAAATGGATTGTAAAGAGTGTTAAGACACTCCGTTTCTCATTTTCCACTAAATTTTCGATACATTGCGTGTTGAGTGGAAGAACATCTACTACTAACAAACATAACTATTAAAGTAGTGAAATATTTATTTAAGAAAATTTTGTTTTTAATTACACTAAGTATGGTAGTTAATGACAGTTTTAGTATTTTTATCGACTAGTATATAACAAATTAAATCAAATCAAATCAGCTCGCACACAGCAGGGCAGACAGAGGGAACCTAGTGTTAAGACACACCGTTTGCCACTTTCTACCAAATTCTGGAAGCATAGCGTATTGATTGGCGGAACTCAACGCCGCGCTTTGCATTTACACCAGAGCGAAGAAATTAAATTATAAAAAATAGAATAAATATTTAATTTCCTCGAGTAGGGATCGAAGCCGCAACCAGTCGATTTTACAGTCATACTTGCACAAAGTAACTCTGCGCCACGACTGGCCTCTATATAACAAAAAAATCATAATATAAAAATGCCATTTTTTTAAAAGACAATATTCTTCAAGCACTGTTTAATAAATTCAACGTGTCTCGCTCACATTTCTAGAGCATTTTATTATAGAGTTTATGTATAAAGATGTCACCTATGGCTTAGTAATATTGATATTGCCATCCTATAATACCACGATGGTAAAAAATTCTGATTTGATATAATATAGCGGAATTTTTTCCTACTCAGAAATTATGAATGTCAGCAATTGTCACACCAGTGACAAGAATTAAGAAAGTGACTAGAATTGAGTTATTTTGCAATAATAAAATGTATTTTTTTTATTTTGTATATTTTATGAGTTTATGGAATATTATTTCATCGTAAATGAGATGGATAAGTAGACAAAGTTGTAATGGCTACAAATCTTAGCACTGATTTAGAAACATTTTTTATTGTATGTGAAAAGATTAAATATATTAATTTAAAATTATGCTACTATAGTTATTACACAAAAAAAATGAGGATGTCATGGGCCAGTGGATCAAGGGTGTGCCACGATGGTTGTAGGTTCGATTCTCACTCGAAAGAATGAAATATTTAATATTTACATTGACTCGCTCTGGTAACGGTAAAACAAAAATAAAATAAAAAAATCAGACATATATATACATCAACAGCTACAACATTTATACGAGTATTTCAAATGAAGTATCCAAATTTTTCAATCACAGTAATTGAAATACAAAGCATATGAATATTTACATACGTACGAGTACCTACATGTAATAAAAAAGAATGATATCGGGTAACGAGGGCCGTTAGTGTCTACTTCAAAAAAACACCGTATAAATTTTGATCGCCGGTCAACGGTATAAGTTATGTTACATTGTTTGTTTTTCGTTATTTATTGTATAATTTTTTACATTGAAATACCGTTTTTTAGCTCATTCACTGATATATTATTACAGGAAGTTGTGGTACAATAGGCGTGTGTCAGATTGAGCCGTCGTGGTGCAGTGGGTAGCGTCTGCTTGTAGATATGATGTTAGTGGGTTCTCTCCCACTCCCTCTGAATGATACATATAAATAACTTTCATTTCTCCGTTTGGTTGACTAAGCGTGGTGTTGAGATCAGCTACTTAATAAGCAAATAACTCAAAAATTGGGTGGGAAGTGGAGAACAGCGTTTACTAATCTTAACTAGATTGGAACAAAAAAAAATGCATAATAACAATTCAAAATAATATAAGATAGTAAACGTTGAATGAGAATGAGATGGGTCTTCCTTGAAAGCTGAGTTTCTACAGACATATAGTTACAGGTCTCAAATTCCTTTTGACGTCGCTGGTCTTTCTAAATATATAAAGGGGAGGTGACTGACCGATCTGTCAATGCACAGCTCAAACCACTGTAGCTGAAAGCTGAAATTCATCGTAGTGATTGATATTGTAGCGTTATTTATATATGTAGTTATACAAAAAACGTAGATTTTTAAGTTTCACGATGTGTTTCAAATTTCCACTTTCCATCGAATTTTAGAGCCATTGTGCGTTGATTGGTGGAACTCAACGCCATAAAGGGAAAGAAATATCTTAACTATAGGTCTCCCGTTTAATATGCAATGTGCGGAATACAGTGTGAAGGTTTAAAAAAGGAAGTATTTCGTATAAACTGGCAGAATTCAATACCATATTTTATTTTGTTACCAAAGTGACAAAATAAAATTTAAAATAATATCTCATTCTATTATTTTTGATGTTTTTATGGTTTTTCCCTGCACAGTGATATATGATTATAAATAGTTATTGTTGTTTTTTTTACAAAATTCTTAAAATATTTAAAAAGTCCTATACATAAGAATTAAATACACCGCAGGTCAATTGAAACACGTTAAAATAAAGACGAACCAACCAACCAACATCCAGGTCACGAAGCCAGCATAAATTACCAAAAAAGCATATCAGATCTAAAATGTGAGAGCTAAAACACTGTTATCGCGACGTTTCTATCTTTTCAAATAAATCTTACGTAAAAAGCGGCAGAAGAGCACTGCGTTACGCGAAATTACTTTCGCCTTTGGCCCAAATCGGTTGAAATGGGCCCAATTGACGGCAAATGGACACAAATGGGACTATTCCATGTAGATACCGCTGGTCATGCTAGTTACATTATATTTAATGATCGGATAGATATTTGAAGTTCTATGTAAGAGTTAATGGTCAATCATTTTTCATGATCTTTTATGTTTGTTTATATTGAAAAATATTTTTATTTTTATCGGGTTTTACAATAAATAAACTGTTTTCATAGCTTCGCACTTTTTTATCCTGTTTGGCAGGATGGGCAAAAGAGGCTTCAATGTTGAAGAATCTCCGTGTATTATTTCAAATGTGAATTCGGTACATTGCGTGCTGAAAACTGGATTTGAAAGCCATGTTTTAGTAGAACTAATATAGAGGCGAAATTGAAAAAAAAATGACACTGGGTGGGAATCGCACCCACAAATAATGAGTTTACAGACGCCGTTCTACTTCACCACGACGGTAGCAAAACGCAGTGCTGACGCAGTAATAAATAAATAAAAAAATATTACAATATTGGAACGACAAATATTAGAGGCTGTATCTTAGAGGCATCAGGACGTAGGGTTCGATTTCCACCCGCGCATTAAATGTTTAATATTTTTATTTTCCTTGCGCTGATAACGAAATTCTCTGCCAACCCTGTTATGTGCGGGATACAGCGTAAAACTAAAAAATAATATATATTTTAAGCCGTCAACATGTGACTGTAAACGTGATGGTTTAGGGTTCGAATCCTATTTGAAGGAATGGGCTATTTCTTTTTCTCTCTTTGGTTAAAGGAGAAAGTGTGGCGTTAAATTCTGCTACTCAACACACAATTTATAAAATATTTGATAGAATGTAAGGAACGGAGTGTTTTATACTAGGTTTACTCTACCTACCCTGCTATGTACTGAATACCATGTGATGCTAAAAAAAAGAAATTCGAAATATATGTTTTTATAAACTTTGTAACCTTTTCCAAAACTTCATGTCATTTAACGATTATAAAACTGAAAAGTTAACGTAATAAAAGATCACAATAAACCGCTGTTTCTACGTCGCGAGTGATTTGTGAGATCATAAAACCAGGAAAACCTATAAATAAAATTAAACAGCAATAAATACTGTTACATCGGCATAATGACTGAGTGCCTTGAAAAAACACCTGCTTCTTGTAAAATATTGTGTTTACCTCCTTTTAGTAATAATTCGGTGTTTTTTACCGTTTTTCGTTTCGGATATCGAAAGATCTATTACTTTTGGAGTTCCGTACCTCGAAAGGAAAAACGGAACTGTTGCTGACCTCAACGCCGCACTTTATTCCATCACCAGAGCAAAAAAATGAAATTATTAAATATTTTAATTCCTCGAGTGGTGTTTCCACAACCTGTCACATAATTTAAGTTAGAAAAAAACTCTCTTAACAATCTTTTGCATATAGCAGAGCAGGCAAAGGGAAATGTATTAAGACACTTCGTTCTCAACATTCCGCCCAAATTCAAAATATTACATATTGAGCTCAATGCCAGCTTTGAATTATTAGGGCTGATAAATCAAAATAATTAATATCAAAGCACTGTCACGGCTTTTAGGGAAGTAAATAAAGAATATTTTCAAAATATGAGAAAAAAAATAAATAAAGAGATATACAAGCAGATCTAAGTATTAGAAGACATCCAGAACTTCAGAATACTATCCCTTTAATTTTGTATAAAACAAGTTCTCATTTTGGCAATTAAACCGCAACGTACCTGCCAATTTCCTTATTCCTGATTACCATTTTAGGGTCGTCGTTCTAACTTTCGCCAACACTGAATAACTATACAGTATACGTGGCCTAATTAGGTCATTTATATTCTATAATAAGAATAAATTTGCCTTTTCATGGTATAAGGCTGAGTATAGACGACGTTTTGTGGCACAGTTGGTATGTGTTCGACTGGTAGTCGTGGGTTCATAATTAAAGTAAAGAGTCTGTATTAAAAAAGTTAGGGATAAGTGAGCAACAATTGTTGTTATTGTTTCAATAACAACATTGTGATATATTTTAAAGTTGTTAACTAAAACGTAAGTAACAGGTTATTAACCGACTTCAAGAAGGAGGCGGTTCGCTATTCAACGTTGTGTTGTTTTTATGTATGTTCGATGTCCGATTTCTTAACCAATTAATGACAATGAATTTGATGTTTCTTTTTTGTTACGATAGGTCATATTTTAGAGGTAGTTCTATATACATTTTAAGGCAGTTGGTTCAGTACTTTCAAAGTAATATTACTAAAAATATTTTTGGCCCAGCTAGGATGGCTATAAAAGCATATCACCATGTAAAACTAATTAAAAATGTTTTAAGTATTTTTATTTAATTCACTATAATCACATATTTTTAATATGAATTTAGATTATATAATATGATAGGTGGTAAAACTTTGTAAAACCATAACCAAAAAATAATATTTTAAATCATATAATCATCACCTATAAAAGACCCACATATATCTATGTATGTCATCGAATACGCAAATATTTCACATTCGAACAAATTCCATTACATCAGCTAATTGAGAAATCAATTAACCAAAAAGTTTATCCCTGTTTTCGCCATCGTCGGTTTAAAATTGGGACAAAAACAAAAGGTAGTTCGGGGTACAAAAATTTAACCGGGTCGGTAACCACGTCGGGTTGAAACTCAAGTTTTGGGTTAAAGCTAGTCCTGACTATATACATATAAAACTTGATGATATAAACTTTCTATTTCTGATTTTACTAGTTTTCAAATAATCTATTTTATCTCCAGTTTTCGTCTGCATTGCGGACTTCAACGCCGCGCTTTTAAAGTAGGGTATTAAAAAAAAACGAAAAAAAAAGACTCTGTCCCATGGCGCCACATTTTTTGTGTGTCTGATTTTGTGCGATATCTTTCTCTACTTACTTTTGTGTACGCTCGTTACCCTTTCGTAGGATAATTTCGTAGTTTTGATAAAACATATATCGGTGTTAGGTTCCGCAACACAACACCAGGCTACCTTCAAATACGGATGAGAAGAGGTAGTTATGTATCGAAGATGGGTGAAGCTAAGAACTAAAATCAATTAACCTGAAGTCAAAGATCTGTGGTTTACCTGTAATTAAACGCCGTCTAAAATGCAAATATTAGTGCTATTTACACAACGTAATTCAAATCAAACATAACACCGATTCGATTTCAATCTAATTCCCACCCGGCGATATTTCATTAAAGCAGTAAACATTTCCCCCCTATGGCTTTATAATGAAATCCTTCAAGTGTCATCTACATATATTTATGTATACGAATGTATATATGTATTTATGGCGAAAAACAGGAATATAAATAAGGAATTCGTTACTTAAAGTAAAACTAGTTGATAGATGTAAATGTTAAGCGCGATGGTTGTAAGTTTTACTCCGATTTGAGGTTTTTTTATATATTTTTTTTAGTTTCACTCCAGCGCATACCAGGGTTGGCAGAGGGAAGCCTACTGTCAAGACAATCCATTTCCATTAAAATAATTCGTTCTTCAATTTCTGCCAAATTCTAGAGGCATTGAGTGTTGAGCGGCGGAACTCAAGGCCGCGCCCTTATCACTAGACTGAAGAAATGAAAATATTAAATATTTCCCCCTAGTGGGAATCGCATCCACAATCGTTACGATACAGTTCCATCTTTATGAACCTGCGCAATGAGGGCCTCGTTTTTTATATAATGTAGATATTTTCGGCATTATTTTTCTTTTCAAGAAAAATAAATATTGTGTATTTTTTCACGTGGTTAAAGACTTAAACCAATATTATTCGATGAAGCAAAAATCTATATAAAAAAGTAAAACGCAACTAAACAAAAATATGAGCCCGTTCTTTAATGCATGGAGGAGAATGCATAAAAACGTATATAACATAAATAAACTAGAAAAGCCTCTACTCACTCCATATTTTTACAATTCCATTGAATAACAGTATTCCAAAATTTATTCGTTCTAAGAGAAAGCTTTCTGCTCTCGAAAAATCCGACGTTTCATACATCTGGGAATTTTCAGGCGGTTTTTCATATTTGTTGAAATTTTGGATGACGTTGGACCGATGCTGTTGAACAGTAGAAAAGTATTTACTTTTCAGTGCATATTTAGATATTATAATGAATGAATTTGGGTCGAAATATTTTTGTGTAGATATACATAATATATTTTTTGTTATAAACGCTTTGCTTCATGCTGTATCCCGCACACAGCAGGGTAGGCAGAGGGAACCTAGTGTTAAGACACTCCGTTCCCCACTTTCTGCCAAATTTTGGAGGCAGCAAAGGGGGGAACCCTTTGCTTATCCTGTTATGTGACAAAAAGCTGCTTTTTTACTCTCTTTGGGAATAGTAGAATATTCAAATTTAAAATCTAGGCTTAAAATCTATAACTAAAAAATAAAATAAATAAAATCTTCTAGCGATACCCGGAAAGATGTGTCACAAAATCTTCGCGAGACCGATCGTCTCGTTCCGAGCATTAAACAAATTGGTTCGGAAACAAAATGTAAGCTGCACTCACCGTAATGAATCCGCCACAGGATTACGCACAACGCGACTCGCGGCACAATTTTTTAAAAATATAAAGTAAATATTGACAGCGTCATGGCTTAGTTTGGAAGTGGTGGGGGTTTGTAATTATTTTAATTATCTACAATTATATTATAAAGCTGAAGAGTTTGTTTGGTTAAGCACGCTAATCTCTTGTACTACTGTTTTTTTTTTCATTTTCTTCGTATCTGGTATCAAACGTGAGGTTACTTTTAAGTAAAGTGGAGAATTGAGTACACTGTCTTTATGTTTTTTTTGAGGTAACGTGGGAACCTAGTGTAAGATAATCTGTTCCTATTGACTTTTATTTCCCACTTTTCGCTGAATTCTAGGCATCACGTGTTGAGTGATGGAACTCAACGCGACGCTTTGCCTCTTTACCAGAGCGAGGAAATGAAAATAACAAATATTTATTTAATTCCAAATTGAACCGACAACCCTCGTGACAACGTCTTACTGTTTTATCGTTAAAATCTAAGAAAAAAAGCAGCTTCACGGTTTTCTTCGCAGAGTTGATAGAGAAAATCTAGTGTTAAGACACTCTGTTTCTCATTCTCCTCTCAATTTTCGAGATATTACGTGTAAGAAATGGCAAAATCAAAATTACAAGTGAACTCATAACCATTTCAAGGCCACCCAAACTTCCACCCTTAGTATCTCCATAAAACCATTCAGCACACCTGGGAGAATACGATCACTATGTAATTTATGTACATGTCAAACTTGTATAGAAACTTATAATTGCTTTCGCACTGTCTCAGATAACTGACGACAGGTGACTGGGGGGAACCTAATGACTTCCTCGCGTATAAACGGAAATTGGCTTAAACTTTAACATGCGTGCCCAAACTTGGGCAATAACATTATTGTCTTATTCATTTATTTTGTTATGTAAATTTTGTGCTTATTTTTGCTTAATTTCAAACTGTGTTAACAAATGAGGAGGAGGTGTTTGAAAATATGATTTAAAATATATATTTTAGGTTGTACCTACAAGTATGTTCTGTTTAGATAAATTGAGTATCCAACACAAATATTTTTTTCAATTCGAAGTAATAGTTCCTAAGATTAGAGCGCTTAACTAAATAAACTCTTCTCTAATAAAGTTATTACAGTGCAGTTTAGATAAAATCGTGATACAGTAGGACACAATCTGACTGTAACTGGGTGAAGCCATAAGTGGGCCGAATAGAATTAACTATAAAATTGTATGATTATCTTTTGTGGTAATACATTAAATATTTAGTCTTCTATATATATAAAAAGACACCAGGGTGAGACTGTAAGTGCGCAGGTTGTGGGTTCGATTCCCACTCGAGGTAATGAAATATTTAATATTTTCATTTCTTCGCTGCAGCCAAAGTTCGCCACAAAATGCGTAATGACTGTAGAATTCGGCGTAAAGTGGGGATCAGTAGCGTCTTAATAGGAACGGAGTGCCTTAACACTAGGTTACCAGTTATTCTCTGCCACCTTCCGATTTGCGGTATATATATTAAGAAAAAAAATACAGGTAGGGGAGAAGTGGCATGAAAGAGCAAGGTTTTGAAAGAGGCACCTGCAATATTATAGTAGTTTAGGAACGGACTCGATAGAATATTTTATTTTTAAATGGCAACACTGATTTCCCATCACCCACAAAAATTTTACACATCTTCGAAACCAACGGACGCCGATATGTCGAGTTGAAGTTTTTGGCACTCAAAAGTAACTTTTTTACCTCATTTGAGTTGTTTTTTAGTATTTCATTGTAAACAAATATAGGTACTTGGATTGTGGATCGAGTTTATGTATATATTTGGCCTTGTAACTAGATTAAAACTAAATTTCAAAAGTTTTGATATCGTTGTGATTTTGAAGGTTATATTTTTTTAAAGAATAAGTTATGAAAGAGCCGGGTGGATGGGCCTTGAAAGAGACGGCTCTTTCATGACCCCGCATTAGATTTTTTTAAATTAATTATAATTATAATAAATATATATTCTTAATAAACATTATTAAATAATTTGCTACTGATATTTCATTATGGAGAAGTCGGATCCCAAAAAACGAAAAAGGCCCAAAAAATCGGTAATTGAAGAAGCAGTTAGTTAAGTTTCAGAGAAAGGTCAGTCCATAAACAAAACTGCACTTGCCTTATATACGAGTATAGTGAGAGCATATTTAGCTAAAATAGTTTAAAAAGTAAAGGCTTAGGTAAATCATTTTATCAACGTATTTAATAGTAAATAAACGTATTTTCACAAAAAATCAGTAGAATATGCTTGCGGATTACTTAAAGACTGCTTCAAAATGTGCTTATCAAGATATCAAGCTAAGAAGCTGGCATTTGATTATGCCATGGCCAAAGGTATCTGCCTAGATAAGCGGAAAGAAATTGAAATTGCGAGTGACTATTGGATACAAAACTGTCGAAAAAATCTTTAATCGAAAATCGAAAATATTTGATATATTGATTGCATGGAGCAATATTGAAAAAAAAAAAGATCTCATAATTTAAGTATGTTGTTTTTGATAAGATATTATTAATTTATTATTTAGTTTAATTTTCGTGATTTTTATTAATAAAAGAACTATCCGCCTCTAAAATATAAAAAAATATTTAAATAAAATAATATAATATGATTGGTTTAAATTATATGAGATTATTAGAATTATTTACTTAAAATGACTAATATAATTTAAAAAAACATTACGTTTTTATTTAATAGTGCATTGTTGTTATTTAGCATAATTTTCACTATTACATTTCATAATATAAGATTGTCTCTTTCATAACTTTTGGTGGCTCTTTCAATACCGAAATGTTATGAAAGAGCCAAATGACACATTTGTTTTAAATGAATATTTTATTGCTTTTTTATTGAATTTAAAGCTTATTTTGTATGAAATTATCTAGTTTAATAAATGAATAATAATTTGAGAGAAAAAAAACTTAATTTATTTAATTAAAAGTATATTTTTTTGCTTCGTTTAGTAAACTGGCTCTTTCATGCCACCTCTCCCCTACAATTACGTAAATTCAATTTATATTGTCAAAAACAAACAAAACGCTCACAAAGCAAAAAAATATAGTTTTCAAAAACGATTAATCTAGCCGATTGAAACATAAAATGAACGAACGTGAAAAGCTGTGTCATCGCAGTAATGAATACGGATAAAGCGTATCCGGCGGATACGATCGAAATTAAATTCCCGGGTTACATAGATGCGATATCGTGTCGCAATCCTGGCTCCACGGTGATGCTAAAAACTGGAGTAAGGCTGTATAAGGCTATATAGGGTGTGCTGTAGGAAATATAGGAGAGATTGCAAATGGTTTTGATGAGTTTCAATTGTTGGATTTTTAGCCATTGACTTGTATGGTGAGAAAAAATGATTTAGTATTGAAGATGCTGTGTTCTTCATCTTCCTAATATTTAGAAAATATTATTTCTACGTTGAGCTTCTACACTCAATATGTAATATCTTGAATTTTCAGATTTTTTTGTCAGCTTCACGCTGTATCCCACACACAACAGGGTAGGCAGAGGGAACCTAGTGTTAAGATTCGTTCCCCATTTTCTGCCGAATTCTGGAGGCATTGCGTGTTGAGTGACAGAACTCTACGCCACGCTTTGCCTCGACACCAGAGCGAAGAGGTGGAAACATAAATTTAAGTAAATATTTCATCTCCTCGAGTGGGGATCGAACCCATAACCAGTCCATTTACAGTCACATTTTGTGCCCCTGCGCCACGACTGGCCTCAATATTTTTTTGTAATATTATGAAATGGCACATAATTAGATCTTAGCAGAATGAAATAATGAATATTTTCGATTGCTCGCTCTGATTGCGTGGCATTGAGTTGCGCCACTTAAACGCAATGTCTCCTGAATTTCTCGATAAGTGATTAACGGTCGTTCTGTTCCCCAATTTTCTTAGAAGGTGTAGAACAGAGTTACCTAATGCAACTCTGTTCCACATCTACTAAGAAAAATGGTCTTATCTGTCCACCCCGAATGAAACCTAAGATAGAACTGAGATATATAAAAAAAATATAAATAGAAAAAAAAGCCAAAATTCCTAAGTTCACTCGGAAATGAAAGTCAACGAAGCAAATTTGCAAAAATTGCCCCGGGACCGCGCGTCGGGACGGTAGATGCACACATTTTTACAAATTGCTAACGCTACCCTAAAATTAATATGGGAATTTCTGAATTTTGTTGTTTTCTTCGAATCACTTTTATTTATGGCTCCGGTTTGTGCTGTGTGTGTTTGTGCTTTTTACGAGTCAAATTTGTTTAGCTATAACTTTATTTTAGTACTTTCAGTTGGTTTCTTCAAAAGATTTCTTCGAAATTTTTGCATATAATAAACAAAGGCAAGTAAATATTATTATTATTGGTAGCAAGGTAATTATGTGTACTCTGTACTCCGCTTTCCATCTAATTTTCATATATTGTATGTTGAGTGCTTGAGTGAGGCCGTTTAGATTCAGGGGCACAAGCGTGCGCTTGTAAACGCGACGGTTGTAGGTTCGGTAATCGGAATTAATTATTATTTATTAATATTCACATTTCTTCGTCGCACCATGAGCTAGGCTCTGAGATCCGTCCCACAACATACAATGCCACGAAAAATTCGTCGAAAAGTGAGGAACGGAGTGTCTTAACACTAGGTTCCCTCTATTTACCTAGCTATAATCAGGATATAGCCTGAAGCTAATTTTTATTTATTTCATTTATATTGGAGTGGCGAAACTCAACGCCACGCTTGTTTTGCCAGAAAATGAGAATTGAAATAAAGTTCATTAATATATAAATATTGAGTTAATAATACACACAGATTCAAATTCCACAATTAATCACATGAAATTTAAAAGAAAATAGTGTTTAGCTTAAACATTTTGGTATAATCTATATTATGACTAAACCATGTTAAATACAAAGGAGAAGAGAACCTTTTTTACTATGAAAAGATGAACCTAATGTCATAACACTCCGTTCTCCTTCTCCCTTCAAGCTTAAAGAAATTGCATGTTGAGTTGCGAAACAACGTCGAAGTACAGTGTTTGAAAAATAATATATGGTTAGAGATAATCTTCTATGGGTTAAATCAAATTAAAATCAAATTAAATTAGCTTCACACTAAATCCCGCACACAGCAGGGTAGGCAGAGGGCACCTAATGTTCAGACACTCTATTCCCCACTTTCCACCGAATTCAGGAGGCATTGCGTGGTGAGTGGCGGAACTCAACGCCGCGCTATGCCTCTACACCAGAGCGAGGAAATAAAATATAAATGTAAATAAATATTTCACTTCCTCGAGTGGGGATCGAACCCACAACCAGTCGATTTTACAGTCACACTTTGTGCTCCTGCGCCACCACCGGCCTCTATGAGTTCAGAGTGAAAAACAGCTTATAAATAATTCAAGTGGGTCGTTAAAATAACGACACCACTCATCGCGGGCGGACGATCCCGAATTGAAACAAATAACACTGATTGGGAAAATTTATTATAATTTTATTGATATAGCTATTTTTCAAAACGGAACTGTGTACCGTAAAAAAGTTTCACTTCTAATTTGTCTGGAGACTTAGTGATTAAACACTCTATTTTTCTCTCGCTCTCGCAGTCTACTTAATTTAATCATAAATATATTTCACATATGCTATACGTAAATATATTTTAGTGCCTTGATTTTATATCGTTTGTAGATACAATATTTGCCTGAAATGTGCCCAAGATTAGACCAAAGCGACATATGACAAAAAATATCTAAAAAATAAATAGGACATATCCATATATTTAGATTACACGAAAATAAAACTCATTCTTTCTTCCAAGTGGAAATCGAACCTACAACCACTCGCTTACAGACCCACTGTGCCTCGACGGTCTACAATAATAATAATACTGGTCCTGATACGTCACAGCATAATATCTAATTATGTACCTATAAGGAGTCACTACTTTTTGGACCTGTGTAAAGGGACTGGTCTTAGTAAGACTACGCAAGTCTTTCAAAAGGTAGCTTTCTTTTAAATTTCAGAATTCTTAAAGAGAAATATAATAATAAAGTTTAATGATGAGACATTTAAATCAAAACAATAATAGTAATCATTATTTTGATTTAAATTTCTCATCATTTTATTATCATTTACTAAAAGAGAATAAATACGCTGTATTTGGCACATAGCAGGGTAGGCGGAGGGACCCTGGGAACCTAGTGTTAAGATGCTCCGTTCCCACTAAGATACCTCCGTTTCCCACTTTCCGCAGAATTCTGGAGGTATCGCGTTTTGTGTGTGGCAACCTCAATGCCGCACTTTGCCTTGTTACCAGAGCGACAAAATAAAAACATTAAATATTTCTTCGAGTGGGAATCGAAGCCACAACCTATCGTGCTTACAATCCCACGCTTGTGCCCCTGCGCCACGAGTGGCCTCCATAAATACGTTATATTTAACAAAAACAAACTGAATAAACAATGCACCGTAGAGTTGCAACAGCAGTGCCGAATCATAAGTTTAGTTAATATTCTGTATGATCCTCTTAGTTGTAATCGGGTTGTGGACAAAGCGTTGCCTATTGTTACTGTGGAGCTTTTAGTACTGTGATATAGCATAGATTTGTTTTTCATATGTAGAGAGTAGACTGTTTATGGAAAAGAGGAGAGGTAGTTTTTGAAAATTTTCTGCATTTGTTATATAGAGGCCAGTCGTGGCACAGGAGCATAAGCGTATGACTGTAAACGCGACTGGTGAGTTCGATCCCACTCGAGGAAATAAAATATTTAAATTTTTTATATATACAGGCCAGTCGTGGCGCAGAGGCACAAAATGTGTCTGTAAAATCGGCTGGTGTGAGTTCGATTCCCACTCGAGGAGATAAAATATTTTCTTACATTTATATTTTTATTTCTTCGCTCTGGTGTCGAGGCAAAGCGCGGCTTTGAGTTCCACCACTCAACACGCAATGCCTCCAGAACTCGGCGGAAAATGGGGAACGGTGTGTATTAACACTAGGTTTCCTCTGCCTACCCTCCTATGTGCGGGATTTTGCGTGAAATTAAAAAGACGTCAATTTTACTTTCAAAATATCGTAGCATACTAAAGCTTTATTTAACTATGAATGATAAGTGCATTTATATGAAACCAAAGGAATTGATAAACAAAATGTAACAGAATTTAGTTATGGACGACAAACTCATCGATGTTTACCCCATCTATTATGAATGCTAAGCGATTCAATCTAAATGTGTATGTGGTTATCATATGTAGGTATAGTTACATTATTTGCTGTTAATTCTGAACCATTAGGTTCCCTCTGCCTACTCTACGTGTGGGATACAGCTTAAAATAGTTTTGATTTAAATAATGAACAAACGCTTGTTTGAGGCCGGTCGTGGCGCAGCGGCACGAGGTGTAACTGCAAAACCGACTGGTTGTGGGTTCGATCCCCACTCGAGGAGATGAAATATTTACTTAAATTTATATTTCCATTTCTTCGCTCTGGTGTCGAGGTTAAGCGCGGCGTTGAGTTCTGCCACTCAACATGCAATGCCTCCAGAATTCGGCAGAAAGTGGGGAATGGAGTGTCTTAACACTAGGTTCCCTCTGCCTACCATGCTGTGTGCGGGATACAGCGTGAAGCTAATTTAATTTAATGAAGCTTGTTTATATTTTTTAAATACAGGCAGTATTAAAAAAATATTACCAATCCAATTGCCACTTACGTCTAATAAGTTGCTTCGATTTTCTTCGCTTGTAACATGGCAAAGCGTGACGTTGAGTTCCGCCAATCAACATAACATAATGTTTCGAACATTTAGCGAAAAGAGAGGAACGGAGTGTCTGGGCACTAAATTGGCATATATCATATATCATGTCCGGTATAAAGCGTAAGTAAAACACAAAAAAAAAAACTATTTATATAAATTATCATCTTTAAGCATTCAATTACGACCGCGTTGTTACAAAACTAAATGTTTTTACAAAAACATTATTCCGGCGTTCGTCGATCGACTAAAGCGGCGGCTAATGGCGTTTATCACCGACCGAGCCAAAATGTACAATATCAATACATATTTCAGTCTGAAAATTAACACCCCATTATTCTTTGTAAATGGTTGTCAGAAAATCTCTTTTCATGACGGCTTACACGTATTTATTAGTATGTCAAATTATATCTTATCTGCTTTACCTACGGGTTGTTTGTATAGTTAAATGAAAATAAATCAGCTTCACGTTGTATCCCCCACATTGCAGGGTAGGCAGAGGGAACCTAGTGTTAAGGCATTCCGTTCAAAGTGGATTTCTGCCGAATTCTGGAGGCATTGCGTGTTGAGTGGCAGAACTCAACGCCGCGCTTAGCCTCGACACTAGAGCGAAGAAATGGAAATTAAGTAAATATTTCATCTCCTCGAGTGGGGAACGAATCCACAACCAGTCGGTTTTATAGTCACAATTTGTGCCACTGCGCTACGGCTGGCCTCAAGTTAATGCTAGTTAAATGAAAATAAGTAAAATATGAACATACATTTACACATTCTCAGATTATTATTATATTACAAAGATATCTCTCATTTACTACATTTAATTTTTATAATTATACTAACAATTTCTATATAATTACAAAAGTAGTTAAAATAGATCATAAAAATTGTAAATTACTAAACATACATTTTTTATTAGAATAGATATTTCCATTTTATACAAAGATGAGGGCCTCCCGGAGGACATGTCGACAACGGGGTTGAAGAGAGAAGATGAGAGGAAGAGGTATGAAGAGATCCGCAGCGTTTCACTTTTTTTTGGTGCTGGCTACCTCAGGTATAAGGAGTGAAGCTATAAAACAATATTCTAGCATATTCATGAAAACCTCTCGTCCAGTCGATCCAACGTGCGAGGACCATTAGATACGATGTTTTACACAAAATTCCAGCTAACAGCCCATCACTCTTCTATACGTATATTGTTGTCAAAAAAGCGCTTTTCCATTAAACAACGTTTCAGTACAACATGTGAGGTTGAAACGTTATTTGCTATATGATAAATGACAATTATTTTAAGTATGAGTCTCGTGAGAGCATTAATCATGTCAGCATCGTGACTTGAACTTACTGGTTGGTGCCAATTTCTATTGTCAGTGTATAAGAAATCTATTAAGTTTATATAATATGTGTATGCTATAGTGGTGCAGTGGTTCTCCAAAAGTAGGCTAGCTAAGCAGAGAGAACTTAGTGTCAAAATCTTCCGTTCTCCACTTTTCAAAGATACTTTGCGTGTTGAGTGTCCGAACTCAATGTCATGACTTCTCTTATCAGAGCGGGAAAATGGACATAATTTATTCCCCTAACTAAGTATCGAATCCACAACCTTTATTTTTTTCAATCAAACGTTGATCTACGATGAACTCATAAATAGTGAAAAAAAAACAAATTAAACAAGTAATATATTTGTAACTTGAAACGTAGAAAAACTCACGTTCCAAGATGTCAGATAGTAGTTCAGCATTTATCACTGTCTTGACAGGACTAGTTGAGACGCAACTTCCTCCGACTACGAAGAGCACATATAAAGAACTAGAACTTGTCTAATATTCCTTACAATGTGTGACAGATTGAGATACTTATTTTAAATGTTTATGTCTTTTGGGAAGTCTAGAAATTTTTCTTTTGATGTTTTTTTTGCTGGCCTTCCTTATTTTTATTTAAGTGATATTTCTAGATATTTACCAAAATAACTTGTTGCATGTGATGGTTTTGGATTCGAATTTTAAGCAGATAATCTTAGTAGTGTGGCTATTTCTTTTGTTAAATACAGAAAGGTACACATAATGTATGCTGGTGGTATAAATAAAATAAAAAATATGACAGTGTACTTCTTTCTATGTAAAATATGAGAATCTAAAGGGTTGATAGAGGGAACCTGAGAACTAGTGTTAAGACACTCCGTTCCCATTTGTATACTTGTGTTCCTCACTCTCCCTTAAATTATGGAGGCATTACATGTTGAGTGATGAAACTCAACGCCACGCCTATCGCCGTTACTCATTTCCTCGAATGGAAATCGAACTCACAACCGGTCGCGTTTACAGTCGCACGTTTGTGCCCCTATGACGCGACTCATATCAAATTCATTTAATCAATATTTAATTGCATCTAAATACATTCCACTTTATTATTAAAGCATTCTGTTAATTCCATTAAAGTTCATTCTAAATTACAACCTGTTTACTATGAATACTAATTGAACCCGAGTGCAACTTTGTTCTCTAACTCTAAACTATATTTGTCGAAACAAGTGCACTTCTCAAACCTGGGTGTTAACAAACTAGCTTATGTACCTCCTAGAGTTGTAAAACGGCGCTTGATGGCGTGTTTCGTAGTTTACTGGAAATACTAATTAAATTGAATGTTGAATTAAAAAAAGTGAGGCCGGTCGTGGCGCAGCGGCACGAGGTGTGACTGCAAAACCGACTGGTTGTGGGCTCGATCCCCACTCGAGGAGATGAAATATTTACTTAAATTTATATTTCCATTTCCTCGCTTTGGTGTCGAGGTTAAGCGCGGCGTTGAGTTCTGCCACTCTACACGCAATTCCTCCAGAATTCGGCAGAAAGTGGGGAACGGAGTGTCTTAACACTAGGTTCCCTCTGCCTACCCTGATGTGTGCGGGATACAGCGTGAAGCTAATTTATTTTTTTTAATTTTTAATTAAAAAAAAACACAAATAACCACAAAATTTATTTAAATGGGATTTATTTTTGTATGATTATATGATTTATATTGTAAAAGAAGTGTAGATAAAGATAATCTAGCAATCTAGTAGTAATACTTGTTGAGTAGTGCAAGTCAACGCTGTACATTCAACAGAAGAGCGGGAGAAAATAAAAATAATTTATTATTTCAAAAGGAGGTAGAAGCCGCAAATACTGCGCCACGATGGCGTCAATTCATTTATTAATTGAGTTATTTTGATAAGATAGGAAGGCCAAATGTGATCGACCTCCTTATACGTTCCCCTCGGGGGGGTCCTCTTGTTTTTTATGTGACCTTCTTCCGGTACCTATCATAGGTATTGTGTTCTCAATGGTTAACCGAGGGCTCCCCTTGCCTCCCATACCATTAATTTTTGTTTTATAAATAATTTTATCGTAATATTTTAAATACATGATACATAATTGATCAATTGATACAATGATTGATTGATATATGAGCAAACATTTTTCACCATCATTTCGACAAAATAAATTAATACAAACAAAATATTAAATTAATTATTTTATAATAATTAAAAAAAAAACAAATCAAGATTACGCGATCTCGTAACGAATCTCCTTACAAAGTCAGTACAATATTTAATTAGACAAGTTGGATCTTTGTGATATTTTAATTTCCTTGGGCCCGAATTTATTTGTGAAGCAACAGACAGCGTTTGGGAAATAAAATAGCTGGGAGGCGTATACACGCGTTGTTCTTAATTGAACGGCGTCTTGTCACGTCTTTACCTCTTACTTTAGTTGATTCTCGATGCCCATATTCTGGAGTGTTGTTAACCGACTTGAAAATAGAAGGTTACCAATTTGACATGAATGTATGTTCATGTATAATATTGTTATTATTGAATAATATTTGTGTGTGTTTTGAAGAAGTGATTTTCAAGCATGTGTGTTAATTTCGTGAGTGTATGTACGTTTGTATGTTTGTTTATAGATTTCTCGGAAATTTTGCTTGTTCGATTAAAATAAGGCATATTCTAACACGTGGACGTGGAAACATTTTGAGTTTCATTAAAATTGATTGTGTAGTTTTCATAAGTGCATCGACGCATTTCTAGAATATCTCCTATATTATAGTGTTCTTATAAATATGCCTAGGATTTAACATTATCTTTTATGGGAAACAGAAAAAAAAGTTTTTTTTAAATATATTTACATTTTTGTGAATCGACAGAAACTGTAGTACGATTCAACAATTGTACTACAGATTCTGTTAATTTAAAGACCTCGATGTATGTATTTTTTACGTATAGGTGTGTACTAGCTAGCTAGATAGCCAAGTGTGCTGTGCTGCTGTACTGGTGATATAACTTTATGACTTGGCACTGGTTCCTCATTTCAGTTTTTCCGACAATAGAGTATAAAGATGTACTTTGCAGTGTACATACATAGTGTAACCCAATCGACAGATCAACAGTGATCTATGGATAGAGAACCTCAGTATCTATACATTTCATCATTTATCAGTGGTTCAGCATATATTTGGGAATTTATGATTTCTTCTACAGAAACGAATCAACATCCTATATATAGCACTATTGAGTGAGTTTCGAACTAACAACTATCACCACACCATGACCACCACGATGGACCATTCTACTCATCCATAATGTCAAATAAAAAACCATAAATCAATTTTAACAATGTTATAAAACCGATGTAATTGGGTAAACGTATCCGCGCGCACAAACGATATTACCATCCACCTCGCCCGTAATTATACGTAATCAGTTGTAATCGAGCGTGCCTAATGAGTTCCTGAGCGCTATATAATTTGCCTTGTAATAATGCTTTATATGCAGAACGACTCTACTAATTTTTAGTGGATTCGTATTAAAATTTGGTATGTTGGTTCGATTCTGATTGACGTAGTTTGGTTTATTATTGCTGGTTCATAATATAAATATATAAAAATTTAACAATTTTTGTAGATTTTTAAATAAATTATTTTTTTAGAAACGTATAAAATATAGAACGGGGTATTTCAATCCACGCTTCTTGGAAACCGTCCAAGCGCTCTAACCACTAAGCCATACGTTGAACGTACGGCTTCTAAAAAAATAAAATATTTTTTTCCTTCCTAATTATGCAATAATAGTTTAAAAGGTAAATTTTGTTTATAAAAATTGTCATTTTGCTTACTAATATAGACTATTAATAATATCAAACTATTATTAATAATTCAAATAATAGAATCAAATCTACATCCCTATCACCAAATATTCCAACCAAATTCCAAACATAAGTAATTTGAATCACAACGAAAACGGAGGAGGCTTTAGGACAAACTTTAGCTGGGCTTAAAAATAAAATTGTCCTCGCAAATCTGAGGGTGTCAGTAAATTTATGCAGCGGCTCCACGATAAGGGTCTTGGATTATCTCGCTCTTGACAAATGTCGGTCTATGACAGTTACATACTTGTACATTAAACACATGTGGCACTAAAATGTATATTGTTATAAGTTTTGATATAACATAGATAATGTAATTTCTCTTGTCAGTATATAAAATTATTTGATAGAGCTTCACGCTGTATCCTACATATAACCCGGTAGACAGAGAAAGAGAGGCGAGTGTTAGTGAGAGAGCGGAGTGCCCCGCTTTCTATTTTCTGCCCAATTCAAGAGACGAAGTTGAATGGTGGAATTCATTTACGAATCTAATTCGAAATTCGTTTTGTTGTGATAAATTAGATTTATACATAAACGGCGTAAAGACCTTAATTCTATATAAATATTTTATTTACAACCAAGAACAGAGCAATTTAGACATAAAAATAAGAAACCCAAGATAGTCTCACAAACTAAAATCAACCTTTGAATAAACATTAGCCATTATTAAAAACTGTCATCATTAGCTTCACGCTGTATCCCGCACACAGCAGGGTAGGCAGAGGGAACCTAGTGTTAAGACACTCCGTTCCCCACTTTCTGCCGAATTCTGGAGGCATTGCGTGTTGAGTGGCAGAACTCAACGCCGCGCTTAACCTCGACACCAGAGCGAAGAAATGGAAATATAAATTTAAGTAAATATTTCATCTCCTCGAGTGGGGATCGAACCCACAACCAGTCGGTTTTGCAGTCACACCTCGTGCCGCTGCGCCACGACCGGCCTCGAATCATATCTTCTGTAACTAAAATAAAGAAAAATCCTCTAAATGTCTAAACAGCACATAGTAGGTACCGCAAAACGTTGGAAAAAAATGAAAAAATGCAGGCAAATACGTTAAAAATAACTAAGGCAAATGGGAAATTAAAAATCCCGAGGATATCTACCCCTAATTAAACACTTAGAGCGGAAAGATAAATATTCTACTCTATGTAGAGCTCTATGAGAATAGAATTTTTAAAATTGTACGTAGTTTTACGTTACCGTATATACGTTTCGTTTGTTAGTTCTGGACTAAAAAGAAAGTCACTTAAATCTAAATTCGTTCTTCATATAACTTTCAGAAAATATGGTCGAGTTTAGTGGAAATTTTTGAAATATATTACATTCTTTATGAATGCAGCAGCTAAATATTCTTTTAGAATTTTTAAAAGTGTTGTTTACTCACTGTGGGTCATAAGCATATTAAAATTCGTTTTAAGTGTTTCGCTTAGTTTGTCAATATGTATTTAGATACTGGTTCGAATTCTGGTACATAAAATTTATACAATTTGGTTAGGATGACTAAATGCATTCGCGCGCTTTCCCCTCGACACCAGAGAACCCACAACCAGTCGATTTACAGGCACATTTTGTGCCCCTGCGCCACGACTGGCCTCGAATCGATCTATATGATATTTGAGTTTTATATATCTAAATACATACACTCATTTTATGCTTATAAATGTTTATAATGTAGATAAACAACAAAATAGATAATTTTGACGTAGCTGCATTTAACTTATATCACATATGTGATATACCTATTAAATTTGGCAACATAGTATTAAGATCCTCCCTCCCCATTTTTCACCCCATGGTGATGTTAGAAATATTGCATGTTAAGTAGCGGAACTCTACGCCGCACTTAGTCTCGTCGCAAGAGTGAGGAAATGAAAATAATACTTTAAATTGAGTAGGAGTCAAACCAACAACTACCACGTATACTTAGCACTTGTACCGTTACAGCATGACGGCCTCTGTTTAATATAAGTAAGTATATTAAATATTCTTTATATTATTAGCTATTATAGTGATTTAAAATTGCCATACATAGAGTAACAAATAAAAACAGAGAGCTATATCACTATATTCTTAACAAAATATTTAAAAAAATGCGAAAAAATCAATATAAATAATAGCGCAAAACCACGAGCAAAAACTTGTATCAGAAAGCGGTAATGACAGGCCTAAATGGAACAATAGTTGATTAATCTCGGCCTGAGCTTTGTTAGTCGCAATGATAAGACCCCATTGTATGCGACACTTAACAGTATCTTTAAATATAATAACCATCCACTTGCCTTATACCACTTGCTGTTTAAATATAAATAAACGATAACATACTGTTTTAGAAAAGTATAAATATTTGAACGTAGCGGGATTTGAATCCACGCTTTTTGGAAACCGTGCAAGGACCACTACGCCATATATTCTCTTTGGTTTTCAAGAGTATTTTTCTTTTCGAAGTGTTGAATTTAAAAATGTTGGAAACGATAACTTAGTTAGGATTATCATTTTGATACTTTTTTTCATTTCATCATGCTGCAATGTACAGTAGTCGTCACTCACAATTTTATGTGGATTTCTGAAGTAAAACGGAAAAAAAATCCGTAAAAATTTCGAGATATCTTTGCTTAGTTAGCTAAAAATATATAGATATAGAACATCTGATAAAAAACCTAATTTAATAGCCCAAGTTAAATTTAACTATAAACATAATGATTGTATGTTCGATTTCCATTCGTGGGAATGATTATATTTTGATTGCTTTCTTTAACTTTCTTCGGTACTGTAAAAAATGCTCGATGTTAAGTTGCGCCACTCAACACGAGCAATGTTTCGAAATGTCGATATTAAATTTAAATTATAACAATTAGTAAATGGTAATAAAAACAAAACACAGTATCAAAGATACTGGAGGAAGGTGACGTAAAAAGCATGAGGACCCCCGGAGGGCATGTATGAAGAGGTTGATGACAGTGGACGAGGCGAAAGAGGTATGCAGAGACTGTAGCGTTTGGCGCCCCGTTCTCTGTGACTACCCCGCTAGGGATAAAGCGTGAAGCTAAGTTAAGTTAGTAAATGGTAATAGTATCAAAATAGTAATAAAATCCACGCAAACGAAATCAAAGGCGACACTTAAGTTCTAAAATAAATTTGTCAAATTCTAATAATATCGCTACATTCAAGTGACACATTGAAAATTATTTACAAATTGTTGTTGTTCAAACGCTCGGATTCCATTCTATCTAACGTCATACACATTAATTATTTTCCAATATAGTTTCTAATTATATCAATAATCTATTAACGTGAATATTTGGAGTAATTTACGCTCAATCAATAAATAAGCGTGTATATTATATATATACATTTTTTTAACACCGCAATATTATTCGCGGTATTGAGTTCCGCCATTGACAACGTAATGTCTCGGAAACCGAGAGGAGAGTGGAGAAATGAATTCAACTGTGAGATTGTCTTGGGAGCCACCTACAGATACCGTTTTCATTAATACATTATAATCTATGAATGAAAAGGCATCTTAAGATCGATATAAAATAAAGAGCCATTTATAAATACGGGTCTTTGTCTCCAAAACGGCGAAAAGAAAATTAATCATTCATTTTATCAGAGGGAACCTAGTGTTAAGACACTTCGTTCCTCATTTTCTGCCAAATTCTGGAGGCTTTGCGTGTTGAGTGGCAGAACTCAACGCCGCGCTTAACCTCGACACCAGAGCGAAGAAATGGAAATATAAATTTAAGTAAATATTTCATCTGCTCAAGTGGGGATCAAACCCAAAACCATTCAGATTTACAGTCACACCTCGTGCCGCTGCGCCACGACTGGCATTCTTTCTAGTAAGAATCGAACCCACATCCACACAAACGCTGTCACATGAACGAACCTGCTTAAGAGAAATGTAAAAACCGGAGCCTAGTCTACCTATCACCAAGTATCCAACCACGACATCCCCTGAAACTGTCACAAACACAAATTTATCACCGAAATAAAAACACCACACTTCTTCAAGTTATTAAGCTTAATTGTTGTATTTATGGAACGCCACAAAAAATCAACTGTTTCAAAATTAGCGAGTCATCCGCGTAAACAAAATTTAAGAGGTCGACAGCGCAAAAAAACGCGATTTATGAGGGCCGACAGAATAATAGTAGGCAGCGAGTAAAATGAAACGACGACAGACCAAGCGTAATTATTTTTGAATAGACTACCCCCGGCGTTTGACCCCGAAAACATTTTTGTTAATATATATATAAATAAATAAATAAATATATATATAGTTTACCTACGCACGGGTTTTTGTTGGAGTATTAATTTGTTATAAATGGTCGTTGAGGTCGCTCGTGGCGCAGGGGCACAGGGGCAACTGTGAATGTGGGTTTTATTTCCACTCAGACAGATAAATAAAACCCACACAACAGATTGTGGGTTTTATTTCTACTCGTGGAAATGATTTTTATATTTTAATTGCCTCGCTTTAGATCCGCCACTCAACACGCAATGCTTCCAGAATTCGGTGGAAAGTATGGAGAGGAGGTGTCTTAATGGGAACGGAGTATTTGAGTACTGGGTTTACAGGTTCTCTCTGCGTAACCTGCTACATGCGGGACAAAGCGTGAAGCTAAAAAATGATAAAAAAAAATTACCTAATTGGTTTTCGGAATAACTTTGTGTGGGATTCAGAATATAGAGTCGTTAAGAACGTGTCTTAGCTTTTCGCCAGAATTCAAGACATCGCGAGTTGAGTGGCGGAACTTAACGTCGTGCTTAAATTATAATAATATCATATTAAAAATACATAATATCATTTATAAGAATTAGGATAATATTATAAACGATAACTGAAAATAAATTTCAATTACTGAACCTAATTGCTTAATAATTTCCTACATTTTATATCTAGTTATTTAATCATGTTCATTATTATATGACTAAAGTTGAAAATTTGCTGCTTAATTAATTTCTATAGTGGAATTGTCTATTGATAGGGTTTATTTTTATGTACTATCTATATTATTTTGTTTTTTTTTAAGTTTCACCCAGTATCCCGCCCATAGCAGGGTAGCCAGAGGGAACCTGAAAACCTTCTGTAAGACATTTCCATTTCTCACTTTCGGTCAATTTCTGGTGGCATTGCGCGTTGAGTGGCGGAACTCAACACCGCGTTATGCCTCGTTTGCATATCGAGGAAATGAAGGTATATAAATCTAAGCGTATACAGTCGCACGCTAGCTCCCCTGCGCCACGCCGTACTCAACTTAAATAAATATTATATAGAAAAACAACAAAAATAACAGAAAACGTAAACAAAATGATTTAATATCAAAGGGAAATTTACTTTTAGATAATTATTATTTAAATAAAAAGTGTATTCACATTTATTATCTCTACCAAAGGAGAGCCCATTTCAGTCGTATATAAAAATTAAACAATAGAAATAGAATCGAATAATCTCGAGGCACCGCCATTGTGTGCAGCCGTCGGTCCTTTATACCGAATATTTAATATTCTACTAAAACACGTTGCTGCAAATTTATCGTATAAATTTGATGGTAAATTTTAATACTATAATATATATTATTTGAAGGATGTTGATTAGCTAATATATACATCCTGCTATAGCAGAACTATAGAGATATATGCTATAGAGTACGCAGAACTAGATTCTCTCTGCGTAATGGCAATAATGGCTAATGGCATGACATGACATGACTAGTTTATAGATCGTAGCAAAAGTTAAGTTATTTTTTGTATATTTTTATAAGGAAAACATAAAAGGCGTAAAATTGCATGTTTTTTCGTTTCTTTAGGCGTTTTAAAGTACCCTTTCTCGGTACTTTCCAGCACTTCTAGCAAAAAGCACCTACATGTTTTTTATGTCAGATTCACGCTGTATCCCGTATACAGCAGGGTAGCCAGAGATAAACTAGTTAAGACACTCCATTCCTCACGCGCAGCCTAATTTTCGAGACATTGCATGTCAAGAAGGCCAAATTTTGTGTCGGTACCAGTTCATTACTCGAGGTTGAATCGAACTCACATCCGTCATCTTTACAGTTAGACGCTAAGCTGCTGCGACATGATGGTCTCAGAAATATAAACCTAAAAGAATTTAAAATTACAACGACACAAAAAAAGTCGAAGCTTTTCGGTAAAAAAATTACTGCTACAAATTGGAGCAAAACCCCAAAATCCTATTAAGGGCCAACGAGAGAAAATAGTGTACACGCTAAGTAATGAACAATTAAGTAAGCTCTTTTGCTTGGTGCTTATAATTTGCTTTTTAAATGAAATATTTTTTACATCTTCCGCGCATATAGTCTATTGTAAATATTAAGACATTCCGTTGTCCACATTTCGGCTAATTTTAAAATATTGCTCGGTACCGGAATCACTCACTCACGCCGTGTTTTGTAGGGAAATCTCAGGACGAAATGCCGTAACTTAGAAGTAATCAATCCCCCAAGTGAGAAACGTACACATAACTATCATGCTTACGGCCAGATACTAGCCCAGTGCACCACGAAGGTCTTAATATCGAAATAGCAAAGCAACACACTACATTAAAACGCAACAGTTAAAAATTAAATTAAATTAGCTTCACGCTGTATCCCGCACACAGCAGGGTAGGCAGAGGGAACCTAGTGTTAAGACACTCCGGGCCCCACTTTCTGCCGAATTCTGGAGGCATTGCGTGGTGAGTGGCAGAACTCAACGCCGCGCTTAACCTCGACACCAGAACGAAGAAATGGAAATATAAATTTAAGTAAATATTTCATCTCCTCGAGTGGGGATCGAACCCACAACCAGTCGGTTTTGCAGTCACACCTCGTGCCGCTGCGCCACGACCGGCCTCGAGTGAGTGAGTGTGAGTTCGATTTCCACTATTATTTTTATTTCCCCTCTCGATGATACATAGACTAACGAAGTAGCGTTCCATTACTTAACATGCAATAACTCGGAAATTTGTCAGAAAATGGGAAACAGTGTCGTTACAGTTCGTTCCCTCTGCCTACCGTGCGGGATACAGCGGGATAATATAAAAAATACTCTAAAGCTTTATATAATAAATATGCATATTATGCACATCGTTAAACATGATATTTAGTGCCACAGGTAAACAATAAAGTATTTAAATAAATGCATATCACATTTATGTATGAATAACAAAATAATTCTACTATATATTTCGAAGGAAACAAAAGAGTTTTTAAATTATTATACCTTCGGTGACGTAAATTCAATTTTCATTGTGAATTTATTGAAAGCTGCATACATATATGAACATAGTTATAAATCTTTTATATTGTATACGGTGTCCGTTATTTTGCTGGTATAATTATATACTAGCAATATCTCACAAATTTGCTTACGTGGACTTACGACCTAAAGTTAAAATCTAGTTTTTAGGGTTCCGTACCCAAACGTTCCCTCTGTCCATCTGTCACCATACTGTATTAGTTATATAGTAATAGTTTAACATGTGAAATTTTCTGTTGCCGCTAAACAACAAGTACTAAAATAGAGAATAAAAAAAATATTTAAAATGGTACAACAAAAATGATTTTTTATTCGTTAATATATGTAGGTAATGGTAAGGAATTCTTAATGTGCGAGTCCTACTCGCACTTGGTTAGTTTTTTTCGTTTCTTTACGAATTTTTTAAATCCTCTCTAGAGTAACCCATACATTCTCTAAATTATTATATTTTATTTCAGCTTTACGCTGTATCCCGCATATAACAGCGTGGGCGAAGGGAGTTTAGTATTAAAATCTCTTGAGTAGCGGAACTCAACACCACGCTTTGCCTCAACACGATTCCACAACCTGTCCTGTGCGTGTACAGTGACACTTCCCTCCTCCACCACGACTCGCCTCAATCATATTAATTCATTTTATAAATTAACAAATCATATTTATTATATTAGCAAACGCTGTTATTTGATTTATTATCGGTTTGAAATATACAGAATATACAGAATAGTAATTAATGGGTGGTAGTTAAATTAGAGGAAAACCACATTTCGTTGGCGCGGGCTAATTAAATTAGATGTATTAATTTAGATTACATATTATCAGAGACTTGTTGTATATTAAGTGATTTCATTGTATTATGAAATATTTGGTTGTGAATTATAAAGTAGTACTACCTCTATCGATATTTGATATTACTATTATAAAGCTAAAGAGTTGATTGGTTATATGCACTAATCTCAGAAATTACGATGTTAGGCAATAGGAACCCGGGAATCTACTGTTAACACAATCCTAAATATTTAAATTCCACATCCTATCGCGCTTACAGCCGCGCGCTTGTGCCCCTGTGCCATGATTGGTCACAACTAGGGTAGACTTGGCTAACTAGAACGTTATTCTTCTCTTTCAATAAATCGAACACAAAAATAAAATATTAAGAATTACATAAGTGATCCTGCTATCAATGCAAGAAGTGGAGGCCGATTATCAAAAAGCAGTATAAGTCGGCTTAGGACAACGGCCACCGTCACACTTACACAATATGTGGACATTCACACAAATACAAAGCTTTATTTAGATCTCGTTCACAGTACTAAAAATTTAAATACCATTTGGTTGGGTATGCCATAGGGTTGGAATATAAATGTCGTCAGTCAGTATCATTGATGTAATATTGTTGATATAAATATTGATAACATAATATAATATAGTTCAATAAAAAAAGTTCAATTTAAAAAAATCGTTCTATATAAAAACGTTTGGATAAATTCACTGACCGATAGATCGCCGCCGTAGAAAGGATGTATGACGAAGGTCTCGTTGCCAATATGAATAACGCCAGACACCCCATTGCACGTGTGGAAGGCAGCAGTAGCTCCTGGATAGTCTTTGACAGTGCCGTGGTAGTAGCAGTGTTCGATTTCCTGGACAAAGAGAAACAGTATTTAGAATATTTTTGTTTTTGATATTCACTACACACTTTATCCCGCAGAGTTTAACCCAGCAAAAAATTGTCCCACTGAAAAAAAAAAATGTGTTAATTTACAGTCCATTCAATTCTCCATTTTCTGTTACAATTCGGGATGTGTTTCAACTGGTTTTTGACTGAATGTTTCTTTTTTAATAGATTGCGGAAATACAAATAATTTATTCATTAATATCACTATATCCTCGCTTTGGTAAGTAGACAAAAAACTGCATTGTGTTCTGTCAACACGCAATGTCACGCAAATTCGATGGAAAATGGGAACGGAGTGTCTTATATCAAAGGGCTGCCTTATGGCAGTGATACAGCCTGGATAGTGAAAAAAATGAGATTCTGTATGTCATTTCATAACCAAGTTTTCTGTGAAAGTCATTTCGATACATAAAACGTGAGCGCTCCACAAATAAAGTCGATATATTAAAATTTAAATTTTTAATTAATAGAATATTCAACAAAAAATGTCAACAAACATAATTTTAATATGAAAATATTTTCTATAAAAGCTTAAGTAATTAATGTAGAAAATGTAATTTTGTTCATAATATTTCATCAAAAGTATTTAAAAGCGTCCTGAATATGTGATTAACAACAAATTATAAAATGAAAGTACTCTTTAAAAATGTCAAGCTATGAAAATAATATTATTTTTATACGTACTTTGTAAGTTCACTTTACAAATGTGTAGCTAAAAACACATTTTTTTTATGTTTACTGTATTTTTATTTAACAAAAACTTATAAAGAAAATTTGTTATTAAGACTCTGTGGGGATTGAACTCACAATTATGATGTGTTAACAATACAATTTTATTGTGCATTTTTTATTTTTTTTTACTTTTTTATGGTAAAAAAGGAAATATCTATCTATACTTAATTTTTAAGAAAAGTATAAGAATTTGTTTAGTTGAACGTGTTTATATCAGGAAATTATAATAGTCCATTAGTCGAAAAAAGCTATAGACTATAATCATAGATATGTATTCTATAAATGAAAATAGCATCTCTAGATCGATCTCAGATTGATATCAGTTTAAATATATGGGCCGTAGATTATTAAAAGGGCATCTCAAGATTCCTCTTAAGATCGATCTCGAAGTTGAAAAAGAAACCCTTATTCTAAGGCTACAGCACACAATGTTACTTAACGGCAACTTAATTTAAGCCGATTGATTGTATGTAAATAGATTTTAATGAAAAACGTGACCAGGCAGCATCTACCTCTTGAGTTAATGTTGTATCCGGTCAATTAATTCGATGAGATAATTATAGATTACTAGCCATTTACCCCTGGTTTGCTTCATTGTTACAATCAATTTTTATATCCGAATGAAGAATGAAGATGTTGGAAAAAAAGTTTAAATCGTTGTCCTTTTTTTGGTTTCTATCTATGTAACGCACATAGTACGAGAAATTGCGTTTTCAGTGTCGGTATTCAACAAATAAAAAAATGAAATAAAAATATTTCATTCCTCCGAGTGAGAATTGAACACATAACCGCCGCGTTTACGGTTACATCCTTGTGCCTCTGCGCCACGATGGCTATTCTTGTTTTTTTTTTTTAATATTTTGAAACCTCAAATATTTACATTTATTTAGTTGCATACTGTACCCCGTCTATAGCAGGGTAACCAGAGGGAACGAAATGTTAAAACAGTATGTAATCCACTTTATGTCCAAATACGATGTAATACACATTGAACGGCGGAACTCAACACTGCACAATATCTTACATGGTTAAATAGTTGTATAGCCAGACGCTGTCACAGCTGCGACGGCCTCGACAAAACATTTAAGTATTTAATTTTAATTAAAAGCAAGCAATAAGAAAATTAAACAACAACAAATCGTATTTTTCATATAAAAAATGGCACAATGTGGCTTTAGAGGCTTTCACGGCCCAATGTTTTTCAGATCGTTTACCCGCTGTTTTTGTCTTAGAGATATTTATATTAGACCAGATTTACCATAAATATGAGATTGGATGAAATTAGGTTAAGTTTTTATTCAGAAAGAATTATGTGATTATTCGTTCTTGATGAGGATAAAGAGAACTAATTTTTTATTTATTAAACATTGTAATATCGAGGTCAATCGTGGTGGCAGGTTGTGGGTTCGATTCTCATCCAACGAACTGACATATTTAAAGTTTTATTTTCTCGGTATGGTAGTGCAGAGTGCGTTTCACCACTCAAGTCGCGGTGCGTTCAGAGCTCGGCAGAAAATGAGGAAAGTAAGTGTTTTAGGAGGCACGCAAGTGTCTGAGAATTGAAGGATGGTTTAGTCCCAATTGCAGAAATACAAGAAATAGTGACTATTTCTTGTATTTCTGCAATTAGTAACATAAAGTCCATAAAGAAGAAATTGGAGGACCTAACCATCCCAACAAGGTCCATCCAGGAGGAAATAGATGTAGCAGAGGGCAGAAAGGCAGCCTCAATCAAACAAATCAAAATACCTGCCACAACATACGCGAGAGTGGCTTCCACATGAGCGTCGGACGTCGATTCGGGTTACTCTCGCTATGAAAATGAGTCAAAATTGAATGTTTTCCGCCACTTAATAAGTGTCCCGAAAATTGGGCGGAATTTCTCCCTGCCTAATCTATTATATACTGAATACAACATAAATCTATAAAAAAATTGTATAATAGTAAGCTACTAAACTATACTAAAATAACTTTTACAAAATCATTAAATACAGTTGGTCCACTGAAAACCGTTTTCACGATTTAAGTGAAGAACATTTCTTTTCTCTTTTAGATAAACTTAATTAATAAATCCTCATTAAAAGATTTTGTCCAATTATTAAGGACAGTTTAGGCAACTTAATTCAATAAACTTAGATATAAGCATTTCAATGACAGGAATGACGTCCATTATATTTGTTACATTTTAACGTTAAAAAAAAGTTTTATGTACTAAACGTTATGGATTTCATTCACACACAGAATCTTTGCCTAGGACGTAAATCTGATCGAGTGTGAGGAAAAAAAATTACAAAAAAAATAAATGGTCCGATAAAAGCAACTTAAAAGTACAAAAACACACTAAAAATGGGAAAAGTGGAGAACGAAGTGTCTCGACACAAGGAAATCAGTGTTCACCTTGCTGAATAGGGACACTGTCAACGATTTCTCCCGTCAGAGGGCAAGATACAGTTAGCTAATTCTGGAAGAAGTAGTACGCAAGGCAAGAAGATATCGTCGGTGATAGTAGTTTGAAATAAGTATATCAACTCAGCCTACTCGTGACCACGGAATACTGGAAAGTATTTGATACGTCGGGTTTCGAAAAATGTATATACTAAATATTTAATCTCGTCGAGTGGGGATCGAACCCACAACCAGTCGATTTTACAGTCAAACTTTGTGCCGCTGCGCCATGACTTCGGTCTTCGGTCTTCGGTCGAGGCAAAGCGCGGAGTTGAGTTCCGCCACTCAACATGCAATGTTTCCTGAACTCGGCGGAAAGTGGCAAACGGTGTGACTTAATACTAGGTTCCCTTTGCCTACACTGTCGTGTACGGGAAACAGTGTGAAGCTGATTTATTTACTTATTTATATTACTAAATATGCGATAAATTTGGTTCATGAGTAATTTGTTTTTGTTAACCAAAAAAGGTAACTCGGTGTTTTTACTGAGTAAATCGATTTTGATCTTTCTTTTTTCTTTACCTTAGATAGTGTATATATCACAGAGAAGGAGGATATATAACAAGTGGCTCAAGACCTTTTGTAAAAATTTACACAAAAGAAAAATAAAACATGAGTTTATTTTCAGACATTTTCTCTTCTTCAGTTAATATAACTTTGTTTTTTATATCATATATTTGCACATTCATATCAAAAGACTCAGTTATCTACATAATATAATATAAACATCATTTCGTTGTGTTTTAAGATGAAAAGTACAATCAAAGATCATTTTTCACTGTTTTCAACAATTTCCCCAGTTCACAGCATCCCGGGCATGAAAAATGAGATGCGACCCGTCTGATTCATCTTCCAGCTGACAGCGGCCAGTGTAATTGCAAAATAGAAAAATGGTACAAAATATTATGATTTAATAAATACTGTGTGTTTGTTCGTCCCCTTTGTAATGAGTAAGTCTGGGCGACCTTAATTTTTGGTGGGTAATTTAAATGAAATGCTTTTCTTATGAAGAAAGGTATTTGTTGTAGCTGTTTCTAGTTTTTATGTTGTTGATTTATTTAGACCAAGCAAAAAAACACGATCATCTGATATTAGGTAATTACCGCCATCTACAATCATTTACAACGCCAAGGTATATTAATAAGTTGCTGACATTTAAGGAATTTGTTGATGCAACCCTTGAAAAGAACAGTTTTGTAGTTATGTGGGAACACGTCTGGTAGTAGATGTTTTCACATTTTGAATGTCCAAAAACATGAAGTTATTGAAGCTATAAATAGCAACCAAATCTATACTAATATTAAAAAGCGAAAGAGTTTTTATAGACTGAGACTGAAATGCGCTCATCACGGAAAGAAAAGGATAATCTATTTATCGAGGAAGGCTATAAGCTAGTATGGGATATTATTATCGAGTGGCAGAACTTAACGCCGCATTTTGTCTTATAATCAGATGAAGGAAATGAAAACAATTCATTCTATCGAGTGAGAATCGAACCCACAACTATCACCATTACGTTCAGACCGGTGTCGCACTAACGACGGAATGTTCAAATCATTAAACTGAAAAATACATTCTTTTCACCTAAAAACCTATCACATTTTCATAAACTTCAATTATGTAGGAAAAAAAAGAAACTACAAATATTACCTTACAGGGTGATGCTATACGTTGAATTTTTTACCCATACTCAGTACCACCCTTAAATTAAACAAGGTGGCAAGAAAATTCAATCTAATCTAAACTTCCTTCATCTAATTTGAATACGCCCCGTTATACCGACGAGCAATTTATTTTGATCTTGTCTCCTATACGTCATTGAAAAGATCCTTCTTGTTGTCGTTGTGACGCAGTGGCATAACATGTGACTAAACGCGATGGTTGTAGGTTCGATTCCCACTTGGGGAATAAATTATTTAAAAAAAAAATTAAATCAGCTTCACGCTGTATTCCGCACACAGCAGGGTAGGCAGAGGGAATCTAGTGTTAAGACACTCCGCTCCCCACTTTCAGCCTAATGCTGGAGGCATTGCGTGTTGAGTGGCAGAACTCAACGCCGCGCTTAGCCTCGACACCAAAGCGAAGAAATGGAAATATAAATTTAAGTAAATATTTCATCTCCTCGAGTGGGGATCGAATCCACAACCAGTCGGTTTTACAGTCACACTTTGTGCCGCTGCGCCACGACTGGCCTCATTAATTATTTAATGTTTTCATTTCCTTGCTCTGGTGACCAGACAAACACGCATTGCCACGAGTGTCATAACACTAGGTTCCCTCCACCCCGTTATATACAGGACACTAAAACAAAAAACTTAAATATGCTTAGTGATTACTTTAGTCGTATTAGAAGTTGGTGCTTTCTACAAGTACTTTAGAAAGACTAGATTCTAGATGGTAAGTTGTGTACGACTTCGAGCATTCATCGCAGCATGTAACTTTGCCAAAGGATTCATCTAAATGTACGAGTATACAATTTCGATGTATTTCTGAGTGGCTTTGGATTTTAGTTTCTTAAAGGAAATGAGGTTCTACATTGGCATATACGATGGTGTATGTTGGTAATAAAGTTATTTTTCAAAGAACTTATACCTAAAATATGCTGATTAATATGAGACTAAATATCTAAAGAGAAATCGTTCTAGTATTTTTTAGTTCTTTTTAATATTAAGTAATAAAAATAAAATAATATTTATTATATTAACTAGCGGCCCGCCCACGGCTTCGCCCGCTTAAAATACATGATTATTGATTTAAACATTTTAAGAATTGATTGACAACTAAATAAAATAAAATAAATAAATAAATCAGCTTCACGCTGTATCCCGCACACAGCAGGGTAGGCAGAGGGAACCTAGTGTTAAGACACTCCGTTCCCCACTTTCTGCCGAATTCTGGAGGCATTGCGTGTTGAGTGGCAGAACTCAACGCCGCGCTTAACCTCGACATCAGAGCGAAGAAATGGAAATATAAATTTAAGTAAATATTTCATCTCCTCGAGTGGGGATCGAACCCACAACCAGTCGGTTTTGCAGTCACACCTCGTGCCGCTGCGCCACGACTGGCCTCACACCCTATAATAGAATGACAAACAAATATAAAGACAACATACAACAACATATATAATATAAAGACAACTATAATGACTTCTAATATGATTTTTTGTTACTTTAATCTGTAATATTCTATTACTAGCGGCCCGCCCACGGCTTCGCCCGCTTAAAATACATGATTATTGATTTAAGAAGAATTGATTGACAACTATAATAAAATAAAATAAATAAATAAATCAGCTTCACGCTGTATCCCGGCACACGGCAGGGTAGGCAGAGGGAACCTAGTGTTCTAAAATAACTGTAATGTTTGCATATTAACTCCTGTTTGCATATTATTAGATAAATGAATAATTGGTAAATATGTAGTTATTACAGAGTACACGTAGAAAGGATGTTTTTAGGCATTTTTATAGAGTTATTTCAAACGAACGAACGAACCAAAAAATCTATGTATTTACTTGATATTTCTTTGAAGATCAAATCGTTCTTTATCTCTGTGTTGAATTAATTACGATTTAAACTTTACTGTTATGATTTATGAAGGTAATCTCTACTAACAATTCAATTTTGTTTACTTAAAATAAATAAATCAGCTTCACGCTGTATCCCGCACATAGCAGGGTAGGCAGAGGGAACCTAGTGTTAAGACACTCCGTTCCCCACTTTCTGCCGAATTCTGGAGGCATTGCTTGTTGAGTGGCAGAACTCAACGCCGCGCTTAACCTCGCCACCAGAACGAAGAAATGGAAATATAAATTTAAGTTAATATTTCATCTCCTCGAGTGGGGATCGAACCCACAACCAGTTGGTTTTACAGTCACACTTCTTGCCGCTGCGCCACGACTGGCCTTGTTTACTTTATTGTATAAAGTATTGTATAATAGTGCTTCAAAAATATATATTTTTATCAACAGTCATATAATCAAGACGTTTCGAATGTCATTCTTTAGCCAGGGTCATACCAGCGCGATTTCTATATAACATTCGCTGGCAACCTAATGCCTTGAGTTCATTCAAATGACGATAACTTTTTTTTTAATGAACCGATTTTGATGAACCAAACTTTAGAACCTTAATTGAGTTAAAACAAAGCAATTGGTGAAATTTCCAAGTAAATCGGTTCAGTACTTTCAGAGAAAAATGCGGACAACAATATGTCGACAGACAGACAGACAGACAGACAGACAGACAGACAGACAGACAGACAGACAGACAGACAAGAAATTCAAAAAAAATCTTTTTGCTTTCTATTAGTCTTTTTAAGTGTCCCTCTATCCATTTCAGTCAAAATTACTAAATGTACAGACAAAATATTTTTACTGTCTTATTATATATAGAGATGATTTTTTTACGACATTATCGTAACTTCTGTAAGAATTTTTGATTGTTTCGAACTAAAAAATATGATCAATGTCGATATTTGATATTCATAAAATATACATAAAGCTAATTATTTATTATATATATACATATATATATATATATATATATATATATATATATATATATATATATATATATATATTTTGTAACATTACGTTCTTTTTACCTATGTTATGTTTTTTAAAGCTCTGTTAAATGTGCTGATGTCACTTAATAATTGTACTGCTTCAGAAACAGTCTTAAATGTAAAATTATTAATTTGGTTAAGGATTCATAATATTCTTTGTAAAATAACTGTAATGTTTGCACATTAACTCCTGTTTGCATATTATTAGATAAATGAATAATTGGTAAATATGTAGTTATTACAGAGTACACGTAGAAAGGATGTTTTTAGGCATTTTTATATAGATTTATTTCAAACGAACGAACGAACCAAAAAATCTATGTATTTACTTGATATTTCTTTGAAGATGAAATCGTTCTTTATCTCTGTGTTGAATTAATTACGATTTAAACTTTACTGTTACGATTTATGAAGGTAATCTCTACTAACAATTCAATTTTGTTTACTTAAAATAAATAAATCAGCTTCACGCTGTATCCCGCACATAGCAGGGTAGGCAGAGGGAACCTAGTGTTAAGACACTCCGTTCCCCACTTTCTGCCGAATTCTGGAGGCATTGCTTGTTGAGTGGCAGAACTCAACGCCGCGCTTAACCTCGCCACCAGAACGAAGAAATGGAAATATAAATTTAAGTTAATATTTCATCTCCTCGAGTGGGGATCGAACCCACAACCAGTTGGTTTTACAGTCACACTTCTTGCCGCTGCGCCACGACTGGCCTTGTTTACTTTATTGTATAAAATATTGTATAATAGTGCTTCAAAAATATATATTTTTATCAACAGTCATATAATCAAGACGTTTCGAATGTCATTCTTTAGCCAGGGTCATACCAGCGCGATTTCTATATAACATTCGCTGGCAAGCTAATGCCTTGAGTTCATTCAAATGACGATAACTTTTTTTTTAATGAACCGATTTTGATGAACCAAACTTTAGAACCTAAATTGAGTTAAAACAAAGCAATTGGTGAAATTTTCAAGTAAATCGGTTCAGTAGTTTCAGAGAAAAATGCGGACAACAATATGTCGACAGACAGACAGACAGACAGACAGACAGACAGACAGACAGACAGACAGACAGACAGACAGACAAGAAATTCAAAAAAAATCTTTTTGCTTTCTATTAGTCTTTTTAAGTGTCCCTCTATCCATTTCAGTCAAAATTACTAAATGTACAGACAAAATATTTTTACTGTCTTATTATATATAGAGATAAAATGTTATCGATTCCGAATGAGAATCGAACCTAACACCAACACGTTTGTAATTAAACATTTTCAGCCATTGCACCACGACGGCTTCTTTTATATTGATAGTGTTTGTAAATGACATAAGCATTACTAAGTTTTTTTCATTTGCACGCTTTATCACACATAGGAGGGTAGACAAACAAAACCTAGTGTCAAGATTCTCTGCTCTCTGTTTCCTGGTCGCTCGACTTCAACGTATCGATTAAGGCAGAGGGAACCTAGTTTTAAGACATTTTGTTCCCATTAAGACATGTTTCTGTTTCGCATTTTCCGCCGTAATCTTGAGGCGTGGCGTGCTGAGTGGCCGACGTTCTACATATTTTCATCATTATCTGACGAAGGAAATGAAAGTAGAAGTCAAATCCACAACTGGCGTTTACAGTAATGACGTAAAGTTTACAGTGACACAACAGGGACACAAACGTGTCCCTGTGTCCCTGTTTCACAACGTTTTCTTTGCCTACTGTTAAAATTAATAATTCTTAATTTAATCCACTAGATTCGAATCTATGACTTCAATTCATTGTACTATCGCATATCGAAAACAGTATAATCAGTGAAATTACGAGTTTCCTAAACATTTTGTTTTACAACTTTACCCTTATTTTGCATTTAGTTCCCATATTCACTGAACATATGTGGAGAATGTGAGTTATGAAATATGACGTAATAATTGTATGATAAATTGCTGTCTCCTGCGGTGTGCCAGCTCATGTGTTGAAATTCAGTAATAGTTTACTAATTTTACTAAGAAATATAGCAAAATTTATAAAATGAGGAAATGTATATTTAATATTTTTTTATACTTTGGTAGGTGTTTTTCGATGTGGGATCTCCACTCGGGATTGATTGTATTTATTCTCGTGTCCTCGCTCCGGTAGAAAAAATGCGGAGTTAAGTTCCGCCAATTAACATGGAATGTTTAAAAAATGGGCTGTGGTGGTGAACGGAATGCCTTAAAACTTAGTTCCCAGCGTCTATCCTACCATGCGGATAAAGAGAGACTTTTAGTCTTACTTAAATCTGTTAAACCGTCCTCGCGCTATGGGACAACGTCGGATTGTTGTGGATTCGATTTCTATTCGGGGAAATGATTGTGTTTTTCCGTTCCAATAGAGAAACTGCAGCATTGAGTTCTACTATTCAACATGTAATATCTCGAATACGGGCGGAATGGGAAACAGATTGTCCGTAACACTCCTCCCTCTCCTTCTCCCTTTTCTCCTAAAGTAGAAAAACGTGGTAACTAAAAAATATATTTAATACGTACTATTATATATAAATATTTATGCAAATTTAAACGATAATCACAAATCCCAATCTATCCGAGCATATCTTCGCGATGTCCGCAACTTATCAATGTTTGCATAGCATTCCTAGTTAATCCCTTGTCCGGGAAATTCGAACGGAAATTGACCGTAGTTTAGTGCATGTCTGGCACAAGTTTTTTCCGCTGGCGTAAGGGATTTTGGTGCAGCGATTTGGACGAAACTATTATTACTAAGAGAAGAAAGAGAGAATGTATATGTAGATGTACTGTGGCAAAGTTGGAAAGTAACACGTGATGATTGTGGGTTCAATTTTCGTTTCAGCTTTGTACCTTTTAAAGTAGCAGTGTAGTTAAAGTGACCTAGTGTTAAAACACTCCATTCTCTGCTTTTGTTTTACATAGATAAATATTTTTGACATAATGTCTCAATATTATTTAACATTTTCCTCGATGAGGATTCAATTTACTATGGAGAAAATAATTGACAAAGCTTAAATTACAAAAATATTTTCAATAGAAACAAAAAATAATTTCAATGGAAACATGGTTCGAATCCCGCTCGTGCTCGAAATTTTCAACTTCTTACTTTGATGCGGCGTTGAATTCATCCGCTTGATACGCAATATCTCGAAAATTTTATGGATACTGTGGAACAGACAGTTAAAACATTAGGTTCCTTCTGCCTATTCTATATATTTATATAAATAGTCTAGTTCCAAATGTATTGAAACGAACTAGAGTCATGCATATTTTTCCTTATATAGATAAAGCTGACCCTAGTTTACGTCTACTACTTATTTTTCCGCTGGCGTATGGGATTTTTATATCGAATTGGGAGAAACCATTACTATTTGAATATTTACTTTTTCTATATTCAAAAATATTTTTTTTTGATTACAACTTTTTACTAATTATATTACCTGTTAAACAGACTGCAAGGGCGACGGTTATGGGTTCGATTTTCACGTGAAGGAATAATATATTTAATATTTTCATTTTGGTACTGGTACCGAGGCAGAGCGTGGCGTAGAGCTTCACAACTCGACAGGGAATGCGGAAATTAATGTCTCGAAAGAAAATTGGATAGAAAGTGGGGAACGGAGTGTTTATACTAGGTTACTTTTGCATACTAAGCGGAAAGAAGCGAGAAACTTTAAGAATTTTAATTAGTTTTCCTCGTCTGTCACATATCAAGACATAGTATCTAAACATTAAAATTTTTTAACAGTTGATCTGTGATGGACTGGTACTGGGTGAGTAAAGTAAACATACTACGTGATCACTGGGCAACTTTGCTACTTTCAATTAAACTTTCACCTTTGCTGGCTGTATCGATTTACTATAGCTTTCATATAAATGTATCATAATACATTGTTATTGTTATTCAGTTGAGAACTTTGTGGTTTGGCTAAAATATTTAGACAGCGTGTGCAAATGAAATTAGGTTAGACTCTTTATGTTAAAAATATGAAATTTTAATGGGTTAAGATTTTTTTTTAGCTTTACATTTTTACCGCTATAATGACAGAACCTGGTGTCAAGACAGTCTCCTCTTCGCTCTAAATTAAGACATTGTGAGTTAAATGGTGACAAAACTATAGAGAATAAAATAATTATTTCAGCCTTGTATCCCGCACACAGCAGGGTAGGCAGATGGAACCTAGTGTTAAGACACTCCGTTCCCCACTTTCTGCCGAATTCTGTAGGCATTGCGTGTTGAGTGGCAGAACTCAGCGCAGCGCTTTGCCTCGAAATCAGAGCGAAGACATGGAAATATAAATTTAAGTAAATATTTCATCTCCTCGAGTGGGGATCGAACCCACAACCAGTCGGTTGTACAGTCACACTTTGTGCCCCTGCGCGACGACTGGCCTCTGAGAATATTATCATTCCCTCGAGTTAAAATCGAACCCACAATCAATTCAATTACAAACAGAAGCTATTCCCAGCCCACTCTAACAGGACAACCAACTAAAACGAATTATTATTTTAATATAAACGCAAAAGCAATCAACTTCACTAACACAATATTTAAGAAATTTCTAATAAAAGCAGAATAAGTTGAAATTTCGTTTCGCTTACAAATTTACTTACTAAATTAAACTCGGGACCGTGAATTGTGAAATACTCGAGTTATTGAAAAACAATCGGATTTAGATCGTGATTTGGCGAAGGATTTCTTCGTTATGGAAACCCAATAAAGTATATTTTATATTTTGACAAATTATTTTTACAATATAATAGCTTCACGCTACATCCCGCATATAGCAGGGTAGGTAGAGGGAATCCAGTGTTACAAAACTGTTTCCCACTTTTCGCTCAGTTTTTGAGACTAAAATTGTAGAGCTGCGGGATTCAGCGCTTATCAAAGAGAGGAAATTAAAGTAGTTGAATCTTCGATTCAACGTCGAGGAATTATTTCTATTGGCAAGACTTCTTATTGGGTAGACGTCCTCAAATAATTATTATAATAATATGATGATGATATATTTAAGGTCATCATAGATTAGACAAGGTTGGCCACATTGATCTCCAGATGAAATCAATGAAGAATATTAATGTATTGAAGCCTACCTGGCTTCAATACATTAACAATCTTCTTTAATGGCCTTGGCCTGGCCTTCATTATCTTGGATCGCAAGACCCAGGCTCTTCTTCGAATAAATTTACGAATTGATGTTGAATAAAGAAATTATCAAGTGACAAGAATGGTCTTTACATCATTTATAGTCTTTACACCATTTATAGCTAAAGTTAAAAAAAAACAGTATAGGCTTTATCTAAATTAACATAAAAAAAAACAGCTTCACTGTATCTGTCATACAGCTTTGAACTTTTAAGCTAAATGGACATAATTCTTTGCCAGAACCTAAGAAAGAAAGAAAGAAAAATCAATCGTGATTCAAAATGACGTAACGTAGTGACTTATCACTAAATTATCTTTGTCTATCATTTGCGAATAGCGTGCTGAAAACAAATAAACAAACTTTTTAATTGATTTATGCCATTGACTCTTGGATTAAATTGCTCCCCAAAATCCAAACTTGTAAATTTCACCGTCGAATAAATTAATGAAAAGTATTGGAGCGATTTAAGTTATTTATCACGAATTATAAAGTTTGATTGTGTTTTCAGTAACCCTTATATGGAATTTCGTTTCGGAGTTATGTCATTAGACTAGCAGATTGACCAAGCTTTGTCTATTGCAGCACTATCTATTAAGGTTCCATACTCAAAGGATAAAACGGGACCTTATAACTTGGACTCCGCTCTCTATCTGTTCGTCTCTCACCAGTATCTATATTATTATTTCTGTTGCAGTTATAACAACAAATACGAAAATACAGAATAAATGTTTTGTGTCAAAAATATAGAGCGGGATAAGCAGAGGAAATCTAATGTTAGGATACTCCGTACTCCATTTTTGTTACTACAACGTGAAAATGAAAATAATAATTAAAATTATTCGCTCCAGTTGGAATCAAACTTACATTAGCTGCTTTTTCACTAACAAAGTGTGCCACTGCGCCACGATGTTATATTTTTTTTTAACATTAAGCGCCATTAAGCTAATGCTAAAAAGCTTAATCCATTATGTTCAGTTAAAAAAGTGCTAAGCTAAAACAGTCAACGTAAACAAGACACTCGACAGAAATTATTTAATTTTTTAACATTGCAACCCCAAAAGTCATTGAAAATTAAAAAAAAATCTAATGATAAAACTGCCCGTCCGTCATAAAAGCTCTTAACTTATAAAATATTTTTTTCGTCGACGAGCAACAAAATAATTAAAATTAAGTCACTCGGAAATAAATTGGGGCCATTTTTTAAACATTTATGTGTTGCCGCTTTTTAAATTAAACTTCTTTTTTAGCGGAATTTATGGGTCATTTAAGTAATTTAAATAACAGCTTATAGATTTTGTTTCGCTCTGGTGTCGAGGCAAAGCGCAGCGTTGAGTTCTGCCACTCAACACGCAATGCCTCCAGAATCCGGCAGAAAGTGGGAAACGGAGTGTCACAACACTACGTTCCCTCTGCCTACCTTGTTGTGTGCGGGATACAGCGTGAAGCTGATTTATTAATATTAACGTTAGCGCAGGATGTGGTACTCGGTGTAGTTTGTAGTATCATAGTATTAAAAATGAACTTGGTTATGGATTCGAACCCACAATTATCACGTTCAATCAAAGGCTAAATCATCAATAACACCATATCAAACCGTAAACTGTGAATTATTATTGTATGTATCATAAATCTTCTTTAGAAGTACCCTTAGAATCTTTTCCAATAAAACGTCATACGTTTGTAAATAAAATAACTGGTGTTCGGATAGCTCCGATATTGGGGATTTGTCAAATGTAGCCGTCTCAATGGCAGATCGTCGTAATGCGGAGAGCTTGAGGCGTAAACGGTGGAGACTTTTATACTTATAACGCCTCGGCTTGAGTTGTTTGCTTTTTATGGTATTGTTGAAGTAAGTCTTGGTATATGTTGTTTATTTATTGGAATTTTAAGAACATAAGGTATTAAGAGGTCGTTGTGGTTTCGTAGTGGTTGTGGCTTCGATTCCTACTCGTGGGTATGGCTATTTTCATTTCTTCGCTCTGGTAAGAAGATGAAGCGTGAAACTATAACTATAAGGGACTATTTGTCTAATTCTATAAACCTTTCGATGATATTGAGTTGCAAATAAAAAATATTATAACAAACTAATACATTCATATTTTCATTTCTTTGCATTCGTGTCCAGGCAAAGCGCGGCGTTGAGTTTCGCCACTTAACACGCAATGTCTCCAGAACTCATCGGAATGTGGGGAACGAAATGTCTTAGCACTAGATTCCCTCTGTTTGCGGGATACAGTATGAAGCTGATTTATTTGTATAACAAACTAATATAATTTTATATGAGACTATCGATAAAGCAAATATTAGCCATCAGAAACTTGCAGCATCCGGTACAAATGTTGGAACTACCACAGGCAAGTATAAAACGAAAGTGAGGGATAACTTTTCTAATATAGTAAAGTAAATTCTAACTTCAAAAGTCGCTACAAGCGAAAATATCTGCATGAAAATTTAAATAGACTAAAACGAATGTAAACAATAAAATATTGCGGAGAACACTTTAGTAAATTGGAACTCAATTTATCTAAAACCGAAGTTGGTGCAAAGCAAAACAAACTAATGCCATGTTTACTTTTATGGGACCGCTGGAACGTTCTAAAGTCAACTTGGCGAGTTGTTTCTTTGTACAAATTGTGTGTGTGTGTACGTGTTTATTTGTGCACTACGTTTTGATAAATAACTGAGAGCTGTGTATGATACACATCGCATTCTAGTTCTGATTGGTACAGTATTACGAGACGATGAGTGTCATGTAAAATGACCCATCTATTTACCTCGAACCAGTAGTTTCTGAGATTAATGTACTTAATCAAGTAATCTTGTCAATATAATAATTCTAATGTACAAGTAAAGTAAATTTGTTTGGAAATTTATTAAAAATATATAATTTTAAAATATTTTTTTCCAGGATTTTTTTTTTATTATTATTTTTTACTCTCCATGCTCTTGATTCTTACCTTATGTTAGGTAATACATTTCTTTTTATTATCAATATATTTAAACACCGCTTTGTCTGACTAGACGCACTTTTGAGTTTCACCACTAAACACGCAATATCTCGAAAATTGGACGGAAAGTGGAGAATGAATATAATACATATGTGATTTACCTCCTATATTTGAGGTGAAGTTTAAAAGCTACATATATATGTAATAGAACAACAAAAAAAACAAAATATTTAAAATTTTGTCGTATCTTAAACAAGTAACTATCCATACGTAAACGCAGCACGAATCGTCAGTGGCGTCCTACGTTTCATTCATACTTAATCTTTCTGCCAGCGATTAAAACTTTTTGAATGAATCTCTATTCTCAAAGCGGAATAATTTAAATAAAATTGCGTCATCTTTCCGTTTTATGTGTGATGAAAAGGTGTAATTACAAGGTATTTACTGAACTTCCGAATTATACATTTATACAGTGTCTGTCAAAGTTTACTTTTGTTTTTGTACACTTCACGCTGTATCCCGCATATGTCAGGCTAGACAGAGAGGACTTAGTGTTAAGACACTCCGTTCCCCACGTACTGCCTAATTTTCAAAATATTCTAGCCTATGTATTAAACAAACATCCATCCTCACAAATTTTCACATTTATAATAATAATAGTATATTTATACGCCTATATCACTCGCATATCGACTTTGGTTAATAACTTTTAAATGATAATAACTTACCGTCCTCACTTCGCTCTCAGCCCCATTCGCTAAGTATTGCGTTTGCTTTAAATTCGGCGCTAGAAGTTGCCTGGAACAAAAATAAAACATTGTTTTAATTTTATTAAATACTTTCACGATTTGTCACGCATTACAGGGTAGGCAGAGGGAACCTGATGTTAAAGCACCTCGTTCTGACTTTCCGCTCAATTCTCAGGAATTGCGTTTTGAACAGCTGAACTGTACACCACGGTCTACCAGTTGTTATATTTTAAAAATATATTTTCCTTTTCTCTATCAAAGCGGATAAAAGGAAAAAACCTTTTTGAAATGTACTGATTTTTCAATAAAAATCGAAGGCACAAGGTCGTGCTTATAATCAAACCACTGCCCCAAGATGCCCTCAATCATATTTTTTTTTCTTAATTTATATCCCGCATTTAGCAGGGTAGGCACAGGGAATCTAGGAATCTAGTGTTAGGACACTCTGTTCTCATTAAGACACTTACTACTCCCCACTATTCCTCACTATCAGTCTAAATTCTGACGGCATTGAGTTTTAAGTGACGGAACTCAACACCGCGCTTTGCCTCGTTACCAGAGTGAGGAAATGATATATGTATTTAATTGCCTCGAGCCAGAATCAAACCCACAACTTGTCACGTTTACACTTGCAAACAAAACATCTAAATTAACATACAACAACAGCAAAACAATTATAATAATGAAATCTAAACACAAATTGGGAGTACAATCACTATATGGAATGTATTACAAGCGTTAAATCAGTCGGCATTTCATACAAAACAGGTTCATCAGATTTATTGTTGACTAAAATAGTGTGAAATACGCTTGTGTTTTGAATAACAGAGCATTTGGTTAGACTTCAGAGTTACGAGTATATTGAAAATTAGGTAAAGTTTATGTTGTCTAGTATGTGATGTGATAGCGTAATGGAATAGTGACGAGGATTTTGTGCACATTTATACTATTTATTATATTATGAATCGGAAGAGTTTGTTTCAAAGTGAAAGTCAACTAACTGTTCTTTTTCAAAGTATTCATTTCTTGAACGTCAAATAATTTATCACCTAATGTAATAAAAATATTATCACTTGATGCCTCAGACTTGTGAAAAATCGGCGTAAGAAACTTAGATTCGTTGAACTTATGAATATGTTAGTTCAGCTTAATTTGGACATATTAATCTCAGGAACTGGATGCAAATTGATACATGATATATTTTTATTGTTGGATAGTCCATTTATCGAAGAAGGCAATTTGAATGGCGTTTGTATGTAATTCACTGAACATGCCGCCAGAGGCATTTAAAATGTGCTATACATAAGTCGCTGTCCCACCGCTTCTCAATCCTCTCTTATATATTGACACATCCAAGTTATCATAGAGAGGAAAAGGTATATATCTCTATATCTTATAAAATAAGAACGCATTTCGTCTCTGTCTGGCCTTTCTAAGCGATCTTCTTCTAAACCACCCAACGGATTTTGATGCGGTTTTCAACATTAAGTAGAGTATTTCTCAGGGAAGGTTTATATATAGTTTATTATATGTATATTTTAATGTAATTTGACATAAATATGATAAATGTGCATGAAGTCCTATCCGTTGAGAAACTTTCACGCATGCGCTGCTTTAATGGTAAGTCCTACATGAAAACAATATAGTAGAGTATTATTCCTCTTAATAAAATCTACAAAAAAGTCAGCGACAGCATATTTGTATCTTCTAAGGATAACATACAGTGAGCATATTTCTGTCTAAAAATAGTAATTTGAATATATTTTTTATTGTGAGGGATGTTTGTCCATAATGGTATCAATCCTTATCCTTTTAAATACTTTATTAATTTTCTACGTTAAACGAAGATAAAATTTGTCCTTTACACTAATTGGAAATTACGAATAGTTTTAGAGAAAAACGCATTTAATTGTTGACACATCGCACCGGCTGTAAACCGCAGATTTGGCTCATGTTTCGTTTATCCCTTACTCATAAAGCATATAAATAAGTATATTAGTTACGTTGACCATTTAATGTAGATCATAACTGTCTGTTACTGTTTTTCATTTTAATAAGTACTTTAGAAGTTGTTACAATATCAAAAAATCCTTGCTGCGAAACGGCTCGCCACGCGCCATGCGTCCCCCCGTGCCCGTCTCCCCGCCTGCCTCTGTAGCGTAGTAGATTTAGATGCGATTGTACGTGTTGGATAATTAGAGTTTAATGTATTATTTCAGCGCGATATATTTAGTTTCATCTTTTTTCATTAATAGAATAGTAGGTTGTCTTTTGCTTATCATTTCTTTCGTTTAAGTATCCTGTTGTTTATTTTGTTTACTCTTCTTCTGTTCTTTTATTATTACTTTTTTAAACATTTCCTTTTTTAATTTAATTATGCCACGAAAAAGTCGTTCATAGGTCGTAGAACAAGAAATGCAAATAAAAATCGTTTAAGTCTTACTAATGAAAGCGTAGAGGAGACGAAAATTAGACGGTAATTTAAATATATTTTCTTATTGTAAGGGATGTGTGTCCATAATAATTTTAATCCTTATCCTTTTAAATAAGTTCTTAATTTTCTACGTCAAACAAAGATAAGCTTTGCTCTTTACAATATTTCGAAATTACAAATAGTTTTAGAGAAAAGCTATATCGACTCATGTTTAACCCTTACTTTCAGTATATATATAAGTATATTAGTTACCTTTTGGCCATTTAATATAGATTAAAATGTTGTTTACTGTTTTTCATTTCAATAAGTACTTTAGAAAATTAAAAAAAAGCACAGATTTAAAATTGCGGTACTAAAAAATTCTTGCTGTGTAACGGCTCGCCGCCCACCACGCGTCCCCCCGCGCCCCGCAATCTTTTGCTTATAAAAATGGATCCGCCGCACCCGCCTGGCTTCTTTCCCCCGGGCATCGGAGGAAGGCCTGGTCATCATGTTGCCCAAGGCTGGGAAGAGCCCGCAGCCTGAGGGATACCGATCTATAACCCTCCTTAGCGCGGTCGCCAAGCTGTTCGAGAAGTTATTCCTCTCACTTCTCCAGTCGCACATCCACCCACGAAGCGAGCAGTTTGGCAAGCGGGTATACCACTCTGTTTATACTACGCCGCAACAGCGATCAACCGAAAGGAGAGTGCAATAGTAGTCTTCTTCGACGTAGCGCGCGTATTCGACCGCGTTGGCACCCGGGCCTGCTTCATTAAGTGCTCAGAGCCGGCACCCCCCAGCACGCGCATGTCTTTCCCTCCCTGCCTCAGTGACAGGACATTTTGCGTCGAGTGACGCAGGCGCCATACTAAGTGAGGAACACTACGCATCATCGCAACATAAAAATAGAAAGCCTGGAGGTACACATTGGTCGTCTCGCGTCCAACGCATTCCGCTGCGCCAATGTATCACCTGCACCTAAGGAGCAGCACTCCGTGGCATACCCGGCCACCCGAGGTCAGACGTAAGACTACTTCCGAGGGACTTTCTATTCTCCTCCAAATCCGACTCATGAGCCTTGCATTTAACCTTGGTCGTTTAAGATGGGCCTCCCTCAGGAAACCGAGGGTCTCACCTGACTGAGTTGACCGCCTAGATGGCATTTGATAATCCTTCCAATTTCATACTGTGTCAACGCCCAGATTTTGTTCGGAGCTACTACGGAGATGGACGAGAGAATGCTTCAATTCTGCACCTGGCTCTATAGCAAAGTTAATTTAGAAGCGATTGTGCGTATTTTGGAGTTATCCAATAATTATAATGTATTTCAACGCCACATAGTTGGTTACATCTTTCGTTTAAGTATTTTTGGGTAAGAGAATAGTAGGTATTCTGTTGTTTATAATTTCTTTCGTTAAAGTTTTCTGTTGTTTGTGTCATTTGTTTAAGAGTTCACATTAGTAATCTTAAGTGTTTTGCAAACATAGGTACATTACATGAATAATTCAGTAGTTAAAGCGGGCGAAGCCGCGAGCGGGTCGCTAGTATAAAATAATTCAAATACTTCAATTGTTAAAGATGGAATTGAACCCACAACCTGACGCGCTTATAGTCGCACGCTTGTGCCCCTGTGTTACGACTGGCTTCGAAGATACATGAGAAAAATTATTATTGGAGGCATCATCGAAGTAATAGAACCCAAAAAATAATTATTTGTATTGTCTGTTTATCTATGCAGTTTTCACTTTTATATTTTGACAAATTTTCATTAATATTCAGTGTTTGTTTTATTTCAATCAGCTTCACGCTGTGCAGCACACACCAGAGTAGGCAGAGGGAACCTAATGTTAAGACACTCCATTCCGCACTTTCCGCTGAGTTCTGGCATTGCGTGTTGAGTGGCGGAACTCAACGACACGCTTTGCCTCGACACCAGATCGAAGAAATGAAAATATAAATGTAAATAAATATTTCATATCCTCGAGTGAGGATCGAACCAACAACCAGTCGATTTTACAGTCACACTTTGTGCCCCTTCGCCACGACTGGCCTCATTTATTTATTTCAATCGGTTCATAAATTAAAAAGATAATAGGAAGCATAATTTTTTTCGCAGACGAGGTCACGGGGACAGCTACTAAATAATAAATATACATGTCTAGTTTAGTATAAAATGAAATGTTTGCTCCATTGCTAGTATTTTGTAAGTAAAATATGAATGGAAGGAACGAAGGAAAGAATGCAAGCTGCTCTTTTACTGAACTCCCAAAGCAACTCAAAATTGCTAGCAAATATAATATATAAAGGAGTAATGATGTCTTTCTAGGTATAATAAAACAAAATTGCATTGTTAAATTTCAGTTATAGAAATATTTGTATAATAGTGTTTTTTTAGATTCACGCTGTGTTATTCCGAATATAGTAGGGAAGGTATAGGGAACTTAAATAAAGAGTAAAGAGACGTTCCTCATGTATCGCCCAATCTTCAAAATATTACGTGTTGAGTGGCTGAACTTAACACCGCTTGGTGTCATCTCATCGTGATAAAATAAAATTGACTCATTCCTCCGAGTGGGAATCGAACCCGCAACTATTACGCTTACAATCAGACACCCTGCCGTTGCACCACGACAATGGTCCTACGGACCACGGCCACGACAACAGTTTTTCTCATTTTAACATATATTAAATTCGGTGATTTTTTTCTTACTCTATCCTTTTATTCGTTATCCAAAGTACCTTCCTAACTTAGTGTCAAGAGTCATCATCCTTATATTCCGCCTGAAATCGAGATTAAAATATTAAACTGATTAGGAGTGAACTCACAACTATTGTGTTTCAACCAGTAGCTGTACTACTGCACCTGCATGACTTGAATGCTACGTGATAAGAAATTAAAAATTTTCAAAAAATGAAACCATTTATAACTGTACTCTTACAGTGACTTATTCTAAAGCATAAAAAACCGGATAAGCGCGAGTCGGGCTCGCCTACCGAGGGTTCCTTACAGAAATTGGAGTTATTGAGCTTTTTCTGAAATTCAGGCTTAGTTTAGCCAGAGCCCTTTCATTTGATACCTCACTGGAACTTAGTGGCTTTAATATCAAATGGTTATTATTTTTTAGGATTTAACCACAAATGTACAGTTTCAATTTTTTTCCTGAACTAGTACTACCTGTAGATGCTAGCTGTCAAATTTCAAAATTCTAGGTTAGTCGAAAGTACCCTATTAATTTTGATTCCTTTTATAGTGTAGGCGAAATTCCACGTTTTAGCTATAAAAACGGCTATATTTTCAGGAAATTATGGGGCATAGATCTTGGTATATGGTTTGAATTTAAACTCGATATCTCCAAGCGTTCCTCAGAAGGCTCTTGACTGACAGACAGACAGTCGAACAACAAAGTGATCTTATAAGGGTTCCTTTTTTCTTTAAAAGGTACGGAACCCTAAAAAGGTAAAAGGAAAGAGGAATTAGATGGGCGTTTCAGTCACGGGGTAAGTAATGTATACGAGTACGAGTATATACAAGAGGGCGAGAATTAAAATGCAGATCATAACGAACCCCGGCTATCATCCCCTCGCGTGGAGCGGAAATTCTGCGGTAAACAAATTTCACCAATAAATAATTTTTCTTCCAGCAATATTTACATTAAGCGGTTTGAGGTATAAGCTGATTATTAATGTTAAGAGAATAATACGATAATTTACAAAAAAATGCTGCACCATTTTCTGCATAGTAGGGCAGATAAAATCTTTTATTAAGACACTCCGTTGCCCAGTCTTTGCCATTTTTTTGAGAAATTGCGTGCTAAGTGGCGGAACTTGACGCCGCGTTTTGTCTACGAGATCGAAGAAATAAAAGTAACTTCAGTAAAAATTTTCTTGCAAATTAACCCATAAAAACCCATCGTGTATACTATTAGATATTTTGCTGCTTCATTCCATTGTAAAAGCTATGTAAATATAAACTGAAAACCAAAACAACAACATAGGGAACCTGGGAACCTAATGTTAATACACTGTGTTCCCACTAAGACACTTCTTTAGGGAACATAAAGTAATAGAATGTTCAATTTTACGTCCGTAAGTCGATACAAACAAAATTACGTACACAATAATAAAAGACAATATTTTTCCAATAAAAAAAAATTATAAAACATTTTCACAAAACTTAATTTATCTTCAGTAAACACGCTACCGTTTGTAACTTAAAATTTAATATTTTTCTTACATATTTCGTCCTGCTTAAAACCAGCCTTACGGCTATAGGCGACGGATCTCGAGGCTTTATAACGACAAGAAAAAATCTTTTATGGATATTTTGAATAGGTTTAGATGTAATTTTCGATAGATCGAAGAGTATGTTGATTTTGACGTCTGTCATTTGGGACTTAATACTAATTACTTTACATCATTTGGTGCGGTAACGTGCTTTTTTATCCTTATATTGTAGAGTAGGCTGAGGGCACCTAGTGGTTAGACACTCTGTTACCATGCACCGCAAAATTTTCGGAACTTCGCTTTGTATTGTTACCAGAGCGAGAAAATCAGAATATTTAATAATTAATTCCGCCGAGTGAGAATAGAACCCACAGCAGTCTGTTTACAGTCAAATGGTATGCGGCTGCACTGCAACGGACTCAGTAAATGACTATAGATTACAACTAAAAAAACTATATCTGGAAATAGCCAATCAAGCTTTTTTGTTGTTTGTGCAGAAAAAAGGCTAACTTTAAAAAGTTGTGGTACCAGCGAAGTTTGTATGCTGCTGGACGAATTGATAATAAAAACTTCGGTAGTGCTTTCTTTAGTCTTGATCACTTTTAGAAAGTCAAGTCGAAGTTGCTAGTCACCACGATTAGTTGCTGGAATTAAATGTATTAATTCTAAAAATATTATAATATTGAAATGATTTTTATTTGCCCGCTATGTTGTTAAGAAATCGCGGCGTTGAGTTCCACCATTCAATATGCAATATCTCAAATTCAGTAAAATGTATAGAATTAATTGTCTTGGCACACAGACGGGTAGGCAGAGGGAACCTAGTGTAAGAAACTCCAACAAAATGCTTACCTGAACAAGAAATAAAAGGAAATTAACTAATCTACTACTTGAATAAGCGATGAGAACAAATAAAAATATGAATTAATAACCTGTGTGTGCCTATAAACGCGACTGGTTATGGGTTCGATTACTACTCGAGGAAATGAGATAGATATTTAAATGAATATTTTTAGTCCTTCGCTCTGCTGTCGAGGCAAAGCGCGGCGTTGAGTTCTGCCACTCAACACCCAATACCTCCAGAATTCGGCAGAAAGTGGGGAACGGAGTGTCTTAACACTAGGTAGAGTGAGGCACTTAACTCTCTGTCTACCCTGCTGTGTACAGTGTACAGCGTGAAGCTGATTTGATTTGATTTTATTATAAATAAAAAAAATGTTACAAATTGACTTTATAAAGAATATTTAAAAAAACAAAAACTAACAAACTGAACGGGGAAAAATCAACGAAATGCAAATACACTAGCGAATCAGTGATCTACGAAGACACTCAGCAAATATTTTTCTAATCCTCTCACATGACCGGATGTAGAGAAAATAAAGAATTTTCCGCCGCCTTGAAAACACGCGTCACTGAGTTTCTGATATAAAACAAACTGTTAACTGTTTATCTAACATTATAATCCATTGCGGTACAGCAGCTAAGAGTCAGTAAACGCGAAGGTTGTGGGTTCATTTTCCACTTGGGGGAATGAAATCTTTATTCACACCTTCTATAAGTCCAGGCCAGTATCAGACCAGTCGTGGTCGTCACAGGGGCACAGAGTGTGACTGTAAAACCGACTGGTTGTGGGTTCGATCCTCATTCGAGGAGATGAAATATTTACTTAAATTATATATTTCCATTTTTTCGCTTTGGTGTCGAGGCAAAGCGCGGCGTTAAGTTCTGCCACTCAACACACAATGCCTCCAATTCAGCAGAAAGTGGGGAACGGAGTGTCTTAACACTAGGTTTCCTCTGTCTACCCTGCTGTGTGCGGGATACAGCGTGAAGTTAATTTTTAATTCCTTCTACAACTAGACATAACAGCGTTGAGTTCCACCACTCAACACGCAGTTTCAAAAATTGCGCGGGTAGCATAACTGAACGGTTTGGAGGACATGCGTTCGAATCTCTCACGGAGCTGCTTGTACTGCTCAGTATTGTTAATTTCCGTTGTCTCGTTAAGGATAAATAGTGAGTTCCGGTTCCTCTTTGGTACTGTCTGTTTACTTTGACTAGTTTAGTTTATTACTTTCAACCGACTTCAAAAAAACAAAAGAGGTTATGAGTTTGACATGTATGCGAGTTATATTATTAAAATTGGATACATATTAAGTAAGATCGGTCCGTTGTAAGTGTATGTATGATTAACTACATTTTTTTTTAAATCATATTGACATTATTCTTATTAATTTAATTGAAATGTATCAAACTTATATTCAAAGGAATAGTTCAAGTTTTATCAAAATAGTTTTTAGTGATATAAACTCAGTGTCTTTAGTATCCCCTAGAGGGGCACTCAGGTAATTGAAATATATATATATATTTTTTTAATGATTTTTATTCTTAAAATATTGTATGTAACAAACAGTCAAAGTAAACTGTAATTAGCCCTACGTTTTTTTGCCCTAAACTACTCTTAGCATTCTACCTATTTAAGAGACATGTGTCAGACACAGTGTTGGATGACTAGATAAAATAAGCTAAAATATTTTATACCAATATATTATAATAATGGCATGAGGAACTTAACCCAAAATCAGACTACAGTGTCATCTATACAATACAACAGAAGTTAATCAATAAAGTTAGCCCAAGATTAGAAACGTAACAGGTTCGATTCCACACCAATAAACGTCGGTCCTTACAAGTAGTTCACGGTTGAACAATTTGGTGTGTGAAAATGGCACGTGTCAAGTAGTGTAAGGGTCGGCCGGGCGGAAGGTCCTGTTATGTACTTCGGCCCATCAGAAGAATCTTTGAAGTTTTATTTCCTATTGTAATGAAATTATATAAAAATGACTTTTTTGTATGATATCGTTTGAAATGTGAAGAAGTAAATAATTATGTTTAAAGTTCGAACTATATTATAAATTTTCATTTGATTTTTTTTTTATATTTTCTAACTTTAAAATTATAAAATCTTTTTTTAAATATTTTTATTTAATAAAATAAAAGTACGTTTTACTTTATATTAAATTATTTTTTACTTTTTAGTTCGTGGTTTGAAGTTGGTTTTTTTTGTTAAAAATTGTTGAGTGGCGTTCATTCTTTTAAGTAGAAATCAAACCGAAAGCCATCGCGTTTACAGTAGCCCAATTAATTCTCTGCGCCACGACCGCAGATTAGAAAAGAGATTAATAAAGAAATTCTAATAATATTCTTATTAAATTTCACAAACACTTGTAATTGTACAATCTTTTGTCTATTATTCATTTTTAACAAGAGATTAATTAAATATTCAATAAGCTTGTAAGCTTGAATAGAAGATTACATCTTTTTTTTCTTCCTTTGTTTTTTAATTATGTACCTACCTCGGAACAGTCGTGGATTCGATTCCTATTCTATACAAAAATGTATTGTTCTTTATTGTAAATAAAATGTTAACATAAATTTTATAAATTAACAATTGAGTCATATTTGCAGTTAGCTTATGGTTTTAATAAAATAATTAAATCTGCGAAGTAAAAATTTTGTAAAAGTTATTATAATATTTTTTAAAATAATGTTTTCTGACTTTTAGAACAAAAATTTTATGAAATATTCAATAATATTAGAAATCTTCCAATAAGGTGGTCGAGGTGTGACGTCTTAGTTCACATAAAATCATTCCCTGAGAGGGAATAACAATCACAACCAATGTGCTTACAGTAGAATTTCGTTTCACTGCGCTACGACGGCCATTATCAACCTCCCGTAACCCTGGATATATATAGATTTGTTCCTTGTTACTGTATCCTGCATGTAGCAGGGTGGGCCGATCGAACCTGGAGACCTAATGTTATAACTTCGTTCCTATTGAGACACTTCCGTTTCCCTCTTTCCGGCGAATTCTCATGGCATCGAGTGTTGAGTGGTGGAACTCGACGCCTCGTTACCAGAGTGAGAAAATGGAAATATTATTTATTTTATTTCCCTCGAGTGGAAATTGAATCTATAACTATCGAGCTTACAGTAGCTGTGCTCCTATGCCACGGTAGCTTCAATGTATACATACATACATACATACAATATGCACAAATAATAACTGGAGCGAGCTAAAAGCACCCAGGATGCGATATTCGGGACGAATTTAATCATGTGACGTTAGAATCGTTACTCAATAGAATGACGTCATGTCATACGCCACGCCCAGTAGTTTCTAACAATGGAGAAATGGATGTAACCGAATTTTGGCAATAATTTTGGGTTTTCCCCTATTTTGGTAATTTAGTTAAAATATAATAATGAATTAAATATGAGGCCAGTCGAGGCGCAGGGGCACAAAGTGTGACTGTAAAACCGACTGGTTGTGGAGAATCAAGGAGATGAAATATTTACTTAAATTTATATTTCCATTTCTTCGCTCTGGTGTTCAGGTTAAGCGCGGCGTTGAGTTCTGCCACTCAACACGCAATGCCTTCAGAATTCGGCAGAAAGTGGGGAACGGAGTGTCTTAACACTAGGTTCCCTCTGCCTACTCTGCTGTGAGTGGGATACAGCGTGAAGCTGATTTATTTGATTTATTTATTTTATAATTACTCCAAGTGGGAATAGAACCCACAATCGTCACGTTTACAGTCGCATGCTTATTGGGCGCCCCACACGACGGCCACTAAAAGTTTTTATGATTTAAAATATAAATTTAATGTAATACCGGCCATATTTTATACAATAAACCCCATACACTCCAATATATCAACAACGTGATATTGTTATTCCGAAGGTTACCAAATAAACATGCAAATAATACTGAACGCCGCTGAGCACGGCTAAGTAAGTACTTATTCCGCAATATATGCACGCTTCATTAGAGTAGGAGAGCGGAAAGTGCCTAATATTGCTATATCATAGTAATGATGATGTGGGAATCATATAATTTATACGGTATACAGGAGGTGCGGGTTCGAATTTTGTTGTTTTCGAATTTTTATACGTTTCTATTTTTTTTGTGTAAATATTTTTAATTTAACGTAATTTTGGTATAGGTTTTTAAATTTTTATTTAATAAAAATTTTACAATTTTATTTTACTAGACGCCTTGATGATGGCCTTGTGAGAGCGTAGTGTTAAAATTTACCGTCTTCCACTGAGCGAGGATAACAAATAATTTATTTTTCCAAGTGGGAATCGAGCCCACAGTCGCCACTTTCATTCAGATTGTGATTAATTCATTGCTGTGCCACGACGGTCTAAAAATTGATGATGTAAAATTTGTAGTATAAATATTAGAGATATCCACTTTTAGTGTTTAAATTTTCACATACAAAAAAAATTGTTGAAATTTTTGTGTAAACGATATAGTATATCTTTTTTCAACACTACACACCCTCACGAGGCAAGACGGACACTACTACGGAATATAAAATACGCACATACTTATCTTACACTGAGTCGTAGATCAACAGCAGACATATGGGCGTGAGAATGGAGAGACGGGGGAGGATTTAACCGTGCCCACATACAGACTGGTGCCCATCCCAAATTTTTACACACAAAAAATTGAGCCAAAAAAACCTTTAGATAAAAATATCAGATTGAATCTGAAGTCAAGATATCCAGAGAAAATATATCTAATAAGTAGAAGTCACAAATACATATATCAGCAGTGTAGTGTTTCTACTTGCAAGTTTTAGTGTAATTTTAGTGTTTATAATTGCACGTTTCCAAGTCAGTAGTGCGTATACTTGCAGTCTGTTTGGCCTCAAAGTCCTGGAGGTTAGAACCCTTTAGCGTTCTCTCAAGCATAAAGAAATTTTCCAAGGTGGGACGTAGCGTCTAACTAAATACCTGTATTTTAATAAAAATGCACAAACACTTGTGTTTAAGATTTGAAATTTATATTCGTGGTTGTATTTTAACATTTTTAATGCTGTTATTTTTGTTTAAGTCGCCTTTAAATTAATAGTATAGTTGATTCTTTAAATAAATATTCTTGTAGGAATAAATTCATTTGATTTATTACTAAAGAGAGAATTCTCTCGAGGAAATGAAATATTTTAATATTTTCATATTTTGAAGACCTGTTTTTGAAAAGGAATATTACAGCTAAAATATGCAACACAGCGCCGTACTGTAAATGTTCGCAAGACGTACAGTAACGCACGGCGTTAAGATCTACCGATTAACACACAATTTCTCGAACATTGGGTGGAAAGTGGGGAACGGAGTACCTTAATACTATATTCCTTCTACATACTTGTTATAGCTTCTTACTCAATGGGAGCAATTGAAGAATAAAATTAGAGTGTAATTGATTGTAAAACAGAAATTGAAAAAAAAATAGCTAAAATTACTTTCGAAATCGTCCTATTTCAACAAATTAATAATTAAAACAGCATACACCAAGTCTCTGACGAGTCATAAAGATTTAAAGCTTTATGTTAAAAAAAATATAGCCTATATATAGCCTGTTTCAGTAGATAACTCACTTAATACAGAAATATTTTTTTAATTCGCCCTAGTAGTTCCTAAGGTTAGCGCTTTCAACCAAACAAACTCTTCAACTAAGCTTGAAGAGAAGTATTAGTGTAGATATAGATTTTTCACTAGAACATTAGGTACTACTAATGGCTGGGAAACTAACGTTTTTGCGCCATCATCAAAAAACACATCTCATTTATAAAGTAGAATTCAAAAGTTTTAGTGAGATAAGACATCAATAATACTGGCGATTAAAATGGATAGCTTTGGAAAGTTCTACGCCAGAGATGTTTTATCTTCTATAAAGGATAGACGATCGAGTTTTTATTCCTGACTTTGTTTGCACGTCGTTTTTTATGAAAAAAAAACTTAATTAATGTTTTTTTTAGTTTAGCGGTGTGTCCTTTATGGGTAAGAGTAAGCAGAGGGAACCTAGTGACATGACACTCTGTTCTCCTCTTTATGTCTAATGATCTAAATATTGTGTGTTAAGAGGTGAGACTCAACGCAGTGCTTTTAAAATGTTCGTTCCCCTGAGTGGAGATTTAAGCGGTTGGAGTGTGAGAAAAATACATATCTGTTCTTTTTTTCGAGACATTCCTACAGTTTTCTATTATTCGAATTCTTTTACTATAAGTTCTAATTTTTTGCCAAATTTAGTAACTGTAGGTACTTGGGAGTAGTACTTTATACGTATTGATTATATGGTTATCTTCTCATGAAATGGGGGAAACACGAAATATAAAGGCTAGTATCTTTGATATCTTCAGGCGATCTTGAGAAAAAACTCTTAATAGACGCACAGAGACACAAACGTACAAAAAAAAATCTCCTTTAAAAGTTCAATTTTTTATTTAGAAGTATGGAACTCTAAAAACAAGCAACCTTTTATACAAACAGTCTTTAATCTTTACATTTATAAAGTACTCGCACATAAATATATTACAAGCGAAAGCTCCACAAAATGAAATGAAATGAGCAAATACGAACGTCAAATACTTAATAGATAAAAGGTATAAATAAATAAGATTTAGATTTTTTGGACCGGAAGTAAGAAACAAATTGTGTCACATTGAATTAAAATGGAGTCGGTCTGCGGTCTGTACTGGATACACAAAAGCTCTTGTCCAGGAAATTTCTTTAAATCTTTGATTCCCCAAAGTGTGTTTTACGGAATTTTGTACGTCGTTGTTTGCTAGCAGATTTCTTTGTTAAATTTGTTATTGTTACTAAAAAATCAGCTTCATGCTGTATCCCGCACAGAGCAGGGTAGGCAGAGGGAACCTAGTGTTAAGACACTCCGTTCCCCACTTTCTTCCGAATTCTGAAGGCATTGTGTGTTGAGTGGCAGAACTCTACGCCGCGCTTAACCTCGACACCAGAGCGACGAAATGGAAATATAAATTTAAGTAAATATTTCATCTCCTCGAGTAGGGATCGAACCCACAACCAGTCGGTTTTACAGTCACACCTCGTGCCATTGCGCCACGACTGGCCTCTATTATTACTGGATTAAACATTGTTATTGTTACTAGGTTAAATATATATTTTCTTTTATACAGGGTGGAAGAGGCAGCGCTCCATTTACGGAAACAGCATATAGGGTAAAATATTTCAAACCTATACCTAAAGAAATTAATCAAGATGCCTCAACAGTTTGGACGTAGGATTTTTTTTTCATTTCACGATTTTTATCCATACCTGTATTTCGTGTGACGCGATTACGTATAGATCCCAATAACATAAACACTTACTACTACAAAAATACTACTAAAGGTTAAACAACTTTGAACTTTATCGCCAATACATACGACTCGATTTCGAAATGAGGCGTGTGCGGCGGTGTTCCTTTGATAGGTTTATGTGTGTGTGCGTCATCCTTACAAATGGCGTTTTGTTTTAAAATGACAATTTCATTATTTATTTTGTTTGAAAAAAAAACTTTTTCATTTTTGGGAATTTATTTTTTTCTGAATTATATTAGGCTTTTATAGAGTAGTTAAAACTGTGGTTTCATTTAATGTGGTGCTGACACTTCCACCCTGTATATTGCTTATGATTTATATCAAATCCATATTAAATCATGACATCATGATATAACGTATATTTTTAAAGAAATGAGTTGATTCTAAATGCAATGATCGTGGGTCCGATCCTCTCTCGGAGTAATAATTTTTTTTTATGTGCATCAGAGCGTTCTAATAGAGAAAGCGTAGCATTAAATTTAAGCGCGGCGTTGAGTTCTGCCACTCAACACGCAGTGCCTCCAGAATTCGGCAGAAAGTGGGGAACGGAGTGTCTTAACACTAGGTTCCCTCTGCCTACCCTGCTGTGTGCGTGATACAGCGTGAAGCTGATTTATTTATTTATTTTTTCTGAACATATATAGGAGTACATAACTTCTGCTACAAGACATGCCAAGGTTGCCCATTAATTACCGAATACTCTGTATACGAGTATGTATGAATCTCATAAGTGAAACACATGCTACTATGTACCAAAAGAATGTCGTCACCTGCCCAGCATTCGTTTTTAGCACATTGAAAGTCTAAGGAGGGAACAGTATTATGTAAATCTATTCGCAATCGCCTCTGACATGTTGATCCAATTTGCACCATGAATCGCTAACACGTAAATTTAAAACAAGACTTTTTTTCCTCATTTTTTTTTTCATTAGAATATAAAGAAAGACTGGCACGGAAAGAAAAATCTCATATTTTTTTGTTAACATGCTACTTGTCTCGTATGGATATTTATGTTGACATTTAAAGGGCATCGTAGCGCAGCGGCACAGTGGTTGATTATAAGAATGGCTGCTGTGGGTTTTGTTTGGGATTTAATATGTTTTTTTTTGGATTTCGCCACGCAGGGAACAGTGCTTAAGGTATAATTAATATTGAAGAAATACGATAAATTCAAAAACATATATTCGGAAAATGAAAACTGACATTATATTTCCTATTTTAGGTCACCTGAAGCTGTCACTAAGGAAATATCAATACAATATTATAAAATAAAAATTAATCCCGCACACATCAGGGTAGGCAGAGGGAACCTAGTGTTATGACACTCAGTTCCCCACTTTCTGCCGAATTTTGGAGGCATTGCGTGTTGAGTGGCAGAATTCAACGCCGCGCTTAACCTCGACACCAGAGCGAAGAAATGGAAATATAAGTTTAAGTAAATATTTCATCTCCTCGAGTGGGGATCGAACCCACAAACAGTCGGTTTTACAGTCACACCTCGTGCCGCTGCGCCACGATTGGCCTCAATATTAAATGAATTGATCAGTCCATCGTCTCCTATACATAGACAGGTAAAAGTAAAGGCACAATTTAAATTCAAAGGAAATGGTGGTTACGAGCCGTTCATATCATTAGGAGAGGCGAGCACTTTTTTCGTACCCTCTCTCATGTCATATAACTTTTAAATAAAAATCTTTTATGCTGTCCTATAGCGCTATGATGGCCTTACTACTACTATCTTAATTCTCACATATTTTTGTTTTAGTACTAGTTATCTATCTAAAAACTAACAACAATCTAAAATTTTCTTAGGTTTAACGTGCTGATCTCAGAGCCTGTGTCAAATTAACAATATCTTTGTCTTGGATTCTCCGCTTATTGAGAAAGGTTATGGAATATATATGTATATATTTCTATTTCAAGAGCCGAAAAGGTACTTTCTTAGGGATACTCTAAAAGTCCAAGGACAGGAGGTGCTAAAATTAAGGATCTGATGGTCCTGTATGGACGTTGAAAGTTCGTGTTGCACTACGCTTAGCTTGCATTGAAACTATTGAACGCCGCCGAGGTCCTAAGCCAGCCTCTGCCGAATATCGGAGCGCCCGATTCTTTATGCCAGCAGGATTTATATTGGCGCGTTGGATCTGTATGGGGCCCCGTTTCGGCGCATTCTTTCTTCGCTTGCACAAGAACTCAAATGCAGAAAACAGTACAATAATTGCAAACCGAGCAGCATTTGTAAAGTGTGCAATTAGCGCAAGTGAACAACCACGAGTTTAGGAAAAGAACGGACAAATCCTTGATACGACGAAGAAGGGATATCTTGAGTAACCAGTGACAGATAAAACCACAATGGAATGGTAAATACCTGCATCAGATTAGTCAAGAGATAGCACCGGTGTGCCACAAGTACCGAACCTGCGCTCTCTTGCCATAACGCTTTGGGCTATATGACACCACCTCGAGTACTTATAATGTGGCATGTGTCATACACAAATCTTTTTTTCTTTCAATCATGCGAGCAAAGCTGCATGTTGAAAGTTAGTCTTTCAATAAAAACTAACATATAGGCAACATATTCTAGTCTATGCTAACATTTTAGTCACGACGTATGAACAACACAACGGTTAAATTTTGGAGCTGTTGCGTTGATCTGCAAACACGGTAGACCGGAAAGCTAATTGATCAACAAAACATACCTACTAATTAGGACACGTACTCTAGTGTCGTACTTACTATGTAATTGTAAGCACATACATACTCCTATGTTTGATTTTGTTTGAACATTTCATGTTGTGGGTTTGAATTTCAGGAGGTTAAGCCCTCGTCTTTTGAAAATCGTCTGAAAGGGGCTCGGGTTCAAATCCTGTTACGTTCAAATTTTTGTAACCTACAAAAATTCCAAAAAAATTTTTTTCATAAGACAGATTACACTTAATATTTTACAAAACTTAAGCCCACGCCTAATAAAAACCGTTGATAGTGGCGTAAGTCGACATTTAAGAAAGATTTTAGAAATCTGAAAATATTTAAAGAAATTCACCAATTTCCAATATTTTAAAAATATCTAAAAATCTAAAAGTACATCATTATATAAAAGAAACAAACTTGAATACAAAATACACAAATAATATTTTCACATTATATATAAACTATTTCGCTTTAAACTGTTTTCTGTAGAACACTCACATAGGAATATACTAGCATTCTCTTTACGGCGCACCCTTTAGGAATGTTTGCACGTAAACGAAGTGTGAACAAAAATACGTTAATGCACCTTGATATGTAAAATGAGGTGTCGCACCCAAAATATTGTATTATACTTGTTCTCTTTTATTATTCTCAAAGGATAATATTCGTTTGCAGGTCCTATTTTTAAAGCTTTACGCCTTGTGGCATATAGAAATCAGAGTTAAGACACTCAGTTTTTTTCCTTGTAGCGGAAGTCAACGTCGTGGCTTGTTTTGCTGGGGTGGATAAGTGAATAAAATTAATTCTCCTTATTGTAGATCGAACCCACGATCATTCACGTTTATTGTCAGATACTGATTCACTCCATTGAAGACTCTAGCCACGCGATGCCCACGTTATGCCACAATGCTTTTGAAATCTTTTCAATAAAATTGAAACTGTTTCAAATGATATAAAATTTTTAGTAGTTATATTTAAATATAATTAGGAAAATGTAACGCAAACCTTTTAAAAAATCAGTAATTAAATCTTTACTTGTGTCATGTTTTTTTATATTTATATCAGCAATAATAACGATCACGCATGATCGCGACAGTAAATCATATACGAGTATACCTATATATAAACAATAAATTTTATAATTCTGTTTCAATAGATATTTCAAAACAACATTATAAGCTTGACTACGATTATTCCAAGTTCCAATTAAGTTCAAATCTTATCTATAATATCTCTTTGTTCTCAAAGCGGAAGCATATGAAACAGTATAATTCCCAATAATTTCATTATTACCAAAATTCCCATTTTATTACCAATGGTTACCTCCACCGTGGGCACTAACCGTAATTTGTCACACCTATATAATCTATCGTGATCTACAATTAATACAAATGCAGGGTTCCGAGTAAACCTCTCGTCAATCACGCAAAGTCCTCTTTATTAGTTCGAATCTTATGTTGTCGAGCGTAATTGCGGATTTCACCTTGGATGGTTTTCTGCACTCGAACAGCTTACGTTCATTAGTTGCGATAGTTAGAATGTCTAGGACTTATGTTACGTTAAAAGTAGCATTATTTTTTTTAGTTTCGCGCTGTATCCCGCATACGCGTAGGCAGAGGGAACCTAGTGCTAAGACACTCCGTTTCCCCATTTTCCGCTGAATTCTGGAGGCATTGAATGTTCGGTGGCGGTACTCAACGTCGTGCTTTACCTGAACACCAGAGCGAAGAAATGAAAATATTTCATTTCCTCGAGTGGGAATTGATACCCACAACGTTTCCAGTCACACGTCTGTGCCCCTGTGACTGGCCTCATTAATTAATAAGCATTATCCAACACATTTTTTAAAAAGTTCCAAATTTTCGTAATGCGAAGCTTAGAAGCTCAAAAATATATAATAAAAATAGTAAAGTTTATTACTAAGATTAAAACAGCGAAAATAATATAAAATACACTTTTTCTGAAAGTTTCGAGGGAAGAACGGGGTTAAAATTATAAAGTCATTGATTCTCACAATTATAACTAATACCCAATAAGCAATTCATTATTTGACTCATTTGTTTTTCAGCTTAAATTTGAATGTAGTGTCAAGACACTCCGCCTTCAACATCCCGAGAGATATTGCATACTTAATGACTTTTTGATAATGTGGAACATGATCCACATATTTTAAACCACAAAAATCTTAGCCAGATAGTTTAAAGTAATAAAAAAAAACATCAGCAATATTTAGTTTTAAAATCTTAAAGCTATTGTGAAAAGAACTGTGTAACAATTTTCCAAATCACGTTCGGTGTGTCCGATACATAGCGCAGCCAGCATTCCGAGCACGTGTGCCGACCTGTCAGAGATTTAAAAACTTTATCCCAGTTTTACTTTAAGATAAAATTTAGGTCTTTAGATTTTGTGAGATCATTAAAATAAGAACAGTTTTTACTAGATTTTAATTGCGGCTTCGCCAGCGTGTTCCAAATGGAAATAGCGGGAAGTGTATGTATATGAGAGATATGATGATCCGACGTAATTCATCGAATAATGTAATACTGCATGTAGCCTTTTTTGATAAATGGACTGTCCAAGAATAATATTTTCTTAATTCGAGCTTACATTTCCTGAGATTTGGTGAAAAGCGCATTAAACCAAACATACTTTTTAGCAATATTACTATAGATAGATACATAGACCATATAGACATATAGCCTCTTTTAAGCATTATCAAATAACATTAAAATAAAAATAAATAAATCATCAGATACTTAATATTGAAATAAATTTAAAAATCGACTATACCAAACTATATGAGGCCATCGTGGCGCAATGGAGCGTTTGAGTGAGTGAGAGCGATAGTTGTGGGTTCAGTCCTCATTTGCGCGAATTACTATATTTTTATTATTTTCATTTGCCTGCTCTGGTGTCTAAAACGTGGCATTTCGTTCTCAAAAATAAGGCGTTGCGTGTTGAACAGAGTATATCAACACTAGGTACTCTCCGCCTTCTCTGCTATATGAGGGATATGGCGTGAAACTAAAGAAAATGAAAGAAAAAGAAAGTATGCTTTCCGCACCTGTGTCTTTAAGAATGATTGCGTTTGGTACTAAGCAGGTGTTTCTGAGATAAAGCGGGATGCTGGCATAAATCTCTGAGCAACAACGATGTACAATAACTTACTCGGAAGCTGCAGCATTATTTTCATTGAGATTTATACTTGCACTAGTCACTCAATTTAGTTTTCTTCAGATTTTTCATACAGACATATTATATGAGATGATAATGGGTATCCATTCTTTGCTCTTTTTTTTCTAAATTTCAAATCTTTATGAATATTTTAATAAGTTACATAATATTATGCTCTTTAAAATGTAATAAAAAATACAATTTTAATAAACATCAATATACCAATACACCATATTACACAAATAAAAACAATCTTTATTTTTTATTTTATCTTTGCAGCTTCACGCTGTATTCTGCACGCAGTAGGGTAGGTAGAGAGAATGTAGTGCTAAGACACTCCGTTCCCTAGTTTCCGCGGAATTCTAGAGACATTGTGTATTGAGTGGCGGAACTCAACCGCGCTTTGCCTTGACACCAGAGCGAAGAAATTAAAATATTTATTTTAAATTTAAATAAATATTTCATTTCCTCGTTTTCAATTACTTTTTGTGCTACGACTGCGTTCTGGCTTCAAAATAATCTTCCTCCAAAAAAACAGATATCTATCCCATGAACACATATACACACATTATATCATACAACAAAATAACCTCATACCATTACTCGCATAAACAAAAGGACTCTATTAACATTTCGGCCCAAATTCTAAAAGTAAATAGAGACCATACTCTCAGCCCATTACAGGCAGTTATTAAAACACGAGGGTCCAACTTTATGGGAAAGAGGGATACAAATACGTATAACATACGAGTATATGGACGTGGAATCTACTTCCTTCTTTGTAGGTCAATTGTAAAGAGTGGAAACTTTTAATAAGTCATTATGAATGTGGATTGAATGCAGGATTTTTTTCTTTTATTTCTATCAAAGTGGTGTAAGTATGAGAGGTTAAGTGGAGCTAATCTTGTATTTAGCTGTATTACCTTGTTATCTTTTTAACATCTTCGACATAGAAAGATTGTCGTATATTGAAATGGACAATAAGAATTTAGTTAAGACATTTAGCGAAATGTCCCGTTTCTGCCCATCTTTCAAGACATTGCGTGGTAAGTGACAGTTGCAGTTGTTACCATATCGTAGAAATTAATATTTATCTTTTAATACACGCTTACTTGACAAGTCAAGTCCTAGCTCTTTTACATAACTTTCACTACTTTTCTTTTCATTTCTACCAATCAGAAGAGAGCGGAGAAATGAGTCACCACTTTACACTTTCAATTTTGCCAAATGGCCCACGAAACAATCCTCCAAACAAATTAGCGATGTAACAGCAATAAAAAATGAATGCCGTGTTCGAGCGCCGCCCGATTGAATAAAATGAACTTTACGGCATTAAACCACTAACTACCGTTTAAATGGAAATGTGGCCATTAATTTAATTTTCCACTCGCGCGATAAAATCGGACGTTTGGATCGCGACACGCGATTCTGACTTTTTATCGCTTCGTATTTGCATAATTACTGGAGTCGCGCCCTTTTTCGTCATTTTTTGTTTGGATTTTTTAATTGTTTCGGATGTGTCTTGTTTGATTTGTTTGTTTTTGTCTAGACTTCTTTTTTTTCAGGATTCTGTAGCCGAATGATAATAAATCGAGCTATTATAAATTTGTCATATCGATCTGTCCATCTGTCCGTTTGTGCGTCACAGACACAATTTTTTTTGTATATATATTTAGAGTCTATTTATTCTTTATGTCGCTTTGTATTAGTAGAAATATAGGAGCCGTGGCCTTTATATATGACAAGACATTCCGTTATATTGGCTTACCAATCGAATTTAAGATTTTGAATGTTGAGTAACTCTACGTTACGCCCCGTAGGTATTATTAGAGCAGAGAGATGAAAAGTTTTGAAAATAGAATTAACTCCCTTTAGTGGGGATCCAACCTACAACCAATCCATCTCCAATAAGACAGACACTATACCACTGTGCCCCAAGGGCATAACATTACAAAGCTATATCCAATTTGCGTCACGATACAATCAGAAATTAAATTTCATTGGTAACATTTAAAAAGAATGAATATTTATAAAATCATTACTTACAACACATGTATTTTTATGATTGTTCCCGTTTTCATTGCCGAATGTTCCAATGTTCGTGAAAATGAGTCCTACAGTGTTAAAGTTAATGTATGAGTGTAACCAAAATATATATTAGCGATTTTAAAAAGCACCTTTATATATTTCTAATAAAATATATATTTATTTATAAAATTTTCAGTTTCTAGCTGTACTTGCTGTTTTCAGCACAGCAGGTTAGGCAGAGGTCAATTTTCAAAATATTTTCTATTGAGTGGCGGTCAAAGCTTGGATGTATCTACCAAAGTAAGAAAATTAAAATAAATCCACTAGGTTCCTTTTACCCCTGTTAAAAAAAATCTTAGACCACAAGACTTACATTCGTCTGATTTCCTCTTTTAAAAACAAATTGGTAACATTTCAGGGAAATACTTGGAATCGGTCTCTAAGATAAGCTGCAACGTTCAATCCTTTTTAGATTAGATTCCCTTTGAAAACATCACACTGTCATCGGCATGTATAACGTGTATACTTCGAAAAGCGAATTCACAATGGCAGTAAAAGACGGTGGGACGAAAAAAAACTATTTTGTACAGAGAATTTCAGTTTTTACGGGTTTACTGGTACTTGATTGGCGCACAAAGAGGACAGTGTTTACTCTGTGACGCCTTTTTTTGGGTGATTTTAATGAAGTCGTCTGTTTTATTGGTTAGTTTCGGTTTTATGTTTTGTCTTGATATGCTTTCTGCATATTGCGAGGCAAATCATTTGAGGTCTTCGTAGCGTAACTGCAGAGTGCTTAACTACAAACGTGACCATAGTAAGTTTGATTTCTATTCAGTGGAATGGATTAATATTATTTCCTGGTTATGGTAACAACATAAGGTGCGGCGTTGAGTTCCGGCATGCATAGTTTCGTAAATTGGACAATATATGTATTTAGATAAGAAGTAAGGCCAGTCGTGGCGCAGCGGCACGAAGTGTGACTGTAAAACCGACTGGTTGTGGGTTCGATCCCCACTCAAGGAAGTGAAATATTTACTTAAATTTATATTTCCATTTCTTCGCCCTGGTGTCGAGGCTAAGCGCGGCGTTGAGTTCTGCCACTCAACACGCAATACCTCCAGCATTCGGCAGAAAGTGGGAAACGGAGTGTCTTAACACTGGGTTCCCTCTGCCTACCCTGCTGTGTGTGGGATGCAGTGTGAAGCTGATTTTTTATTTTAGACAAGAACCTATTACCTATAAACGATAACATATGTAATACTAAATAAACAGAAAATTTGTGAGATTTAAAGCGGTATTCCAGCTTTTACATTGGAAAATTACTTCAAGTAGACATTGTTCGACACAATGGCTGTAATGAATTAATTTTGGAAACGTTCACCAAGTATGAATGTAAGTAAGAAATCTTGTGTAAGACCCATTGTTGTAAGGGAAAAAGCAATTAGTATCATCATTCAACATTTTATTATAATAGGATTATTTATTCGAATTTGGCGGAAATTGGAGAACAGAAGTATCTTAATGAGAGTGGGCTACTTAACACAAGGTTCCCAGATACCCTTTGCCTAAGAGGGCTTATGTGCGGGATACAGCGTGAATCTAAAAAAATATTATTAACAATGACAGAAAACTTGGAACTTGGATATTTGCCATTAAATTTACTATTTTTAACCCTCAAGAGAGGTACGCTATTAAATAACCCACTTTGATTACCTGAAGCTTAAAAATGTCAAAATATATATCATATCCTCCCTGAGGCGACAATTTCGCTTTATTTACCGTGTTCTTCAAATTTCCTACTCGAATTGGCCCTTCACTACGAAATTATTTGAGTAAGTTAAATTTTATAAAATAATATCTAATATATATATATATTTTTATAGTTTTAAAACGGCTTGCTGCGTCGATTCATTTTTTCATTCATTTTTTGCTTCACGCTGTATCCTGCATATTGCAGGATAGGCTGAGTAAAGCGAGTGTTAAGATATCCTGTCCTCTACAATTTCGAGACATTGCGTGATGAGTGGCAGTACTGGACGCTGCGCTTTGTCTTCTTAACCCAGTGAGGAAATTAAAATAATTCACTCTCCTGAGTGAGAATTGAACCCACAATCATAGCTGTACTGCGCCAAGATCTTCTCGTATTTATACGCCTGTTATTACTGATAAATCTTAAATCAATCGTAATACACACCCATATATACATATATTTTACACGAAGCTCTTCCCGCACAAAATATTATTAGATAGTACAGGAGTAGAGGGGAAATATATTGACTTGTGAAATGGAGCGGGATTATGTAAAACCGAGTGAAATGTGAATCTTGCTCCGAGTACTTCTTAGATCATTTGTTTGGCTATAACTACATATATGGGTGGGGTATGTGTGTGATAAGCTGAGCGCGTCTGAATACTAAGTGTTATCTTGGAATTTATGATTTTTACTATATTTTAGTTGAATGTTAGAATTGGATATATAGCTTCACGCTGTATCCTGCATTTTACAATGGGAATAAAATGTTAAGATACTCCACTCTCCAATCCCAATTTTTGAGACATTTCGTGTTGACTGGCGAAAATCAACGCCACGTTTAGTCTTCTTACCAGAGGAAATCAAAATAATCCTTATTCCTGACAGTGAACCGAACCCCTTTATATATAATTAGCTTGGGTGTAGCTACCTATATGGATGGGTATTGAACGAGTACGCATGTGATGAGCTGAGCGCGTCTGAATATTATTTTTTATCTTAGAATTTATGATTTTTACTTTGCTTGTGTTAAAATTTGTTGAAGTTATGCATATTTTTTATATAAATAACATACACATAAGGTGTCCCATACTACGTAAAATGTCAAAGAACTCTAAATAAAAAAAAATATACATAAAAATCAGCTTCGCGCTGTATCCCGCACACAGCAGGGTAGGCAGAGGGAACCTAGTGTTAAGACACTCCGTTCCCCGCTTTCTGCCGAATTTTGGAGGCATTGCGTGTTGAGTGGCAGAACTCAACGCCGCGCTTATCCTCGACACCAGAGCAAAGAAATGGAAATATAAATTTAAGTAAATATTTCATCTCCTCAAGTGGGGATCGAACCCACAACCAGTCGGTTTTACAGTCACACCTCGTGCCTCCGCGCCATGACTGGCCTCTGGACATTATAGCTATTAATAATAAATATTAGTTCAGTTACTTACGTGTTAAGCTCGAGATCAAGACGGAACTTGTGGTTGAAGGCTTTGATGAGCAGTGACGTGCGGTGAAAGTGCTTGCCGGTCTGCAAAGGACAAAATAATATTACATACATTATTTATTATGTTATCTTCTTACTAATTTCGTTGGCCGTCAGGGCACAGGAATTATTTATTTGAGAAGGCAAAGCGCGGCGTTTATTTCCGCCCTTTAACAGGCACTGTCTAAATTAGATCGTTGTGTGGGTGACGGAGTGTCATATCACTAGATTCTCTTTATCTACCCCGTAGTCAAATATACTGCTGTGAGAGAAAAGTGTGAAGCTGCTGTTTTTTTTATAAAATCTTTCCTATGACTACTGGTGTTATTTACTATTTAACTTCGTATAAAAATAGTTCTTTTTGAGTTTCACATTTTATCCCGCACATTAAGGCAGAGATGCAAATGGCAAAATACTTCAGTTTCTTCACTTTCCGCCCAAACTCTAGATATTACATGTTGAGTGGTGGCACTGTACGTTTCTCTTTCTCAAATGGGATTGAATCCACTACCGTCGCGTTAACAGTCAGACGATCCCACTGGGCCAATGTAAGAAAAACGCTAAAAATGTTTAGTTAAGCGGTCGTATATTGTCGAAATTGTATTCTCAATTAAGGAAAGTCTAATAAAACGTCAAACAAAAGTAGACGGTTAAGAGTTCACATTTATAACTTTAAACGGCCCTTCACATTTTGTAACGAGGTATTCAAAGTAGGTTCTTATTACTGAAATTTAGTTGTGAGCTTAATTTGCTTGTAATGTTTTCAATGATCGTACGTATAATTTGGAAAGGTACGCTCTGGTGGGTACGGTAAAAACTAGGCGTTGAGTTACGCGCGCCAATATATCATGTTTCAAAATCTGGTAAAAAATTGAAATGGAGTGTGAACCCGTGTCTTTTGGAAACCGTACACGCAAACGTAAACGCCTTGATCACTAAGACAACTGCGTTCAGTCGTTCGTTCTTATAATAATTTCGACGATGAATTTCGATTTTTGTAATAGGCGCGCGTCTTAGTCCATCCATCCATCTATAGCTAGTAAAAATTGTCAATATCGCCGAGATAAAATAAGTAAGTCAAACGTATATAAAAATACATAGTACTTAATAAATTTAGTTTTTTTTGCATTACTCTGTTTACCTGTTAAAGAAGAATTCCAGATATTGCATTTTAAATAGCGAAATTCAACGCCTCGCATTGTCTTGTGACCAGATTAAAAAAGTAAAAATAATTAATTCCTTAAATTAGAATCGAACCCGTTACGTTTACAGTCAGACACTGCAGCTACATCACGACTGCTTCGTCCCCGATTTTAACTCATATTAATAATCACAGGCCAAATCAAGAGCATTTACCAGCCAAATTGGACTAAATTGCGTAATGCAATCTCAAAAGATATATTCAAAACAAAATACACCGTACCAAATTAAATTTTCCACGTAACTCAAGTATAACTTGTATAGGCTCCTGCCTGCTGGAGTACTGTATAATTACTACCATGGGAGGTTGAAAGGGAATCAGATGACTGCCTACCGTCTCCCTCTTCCGATCCTTGACCTACATCAAGAACTTGTTTTTACTTTTTAGGCCAAGTAGCCGTAAGGACGGCGAAATACTGCATATACTGGTTCTTAGTTTTGCTGAGGCTGTTTCATTATGGATTTGTGTGAAATACGAGGTGATGCCGTTGTGTTGTAGCGGTACAATGTGTGGATACAAATGTTGCGGTTGAGGGTTCGATTCACATTCGCCCTTGTGTGGCAATTATATTGCGAAATTAATAATATTGATTTCCTTGGGAGCCCCAGTGACCTGGTTGGGAATTATCAAGACATTGTCATGAGTTTTCTCTTATTAAAAATAAGACAAAACTCAGCGTTGATTTATGAGAAGTATAAATATGAGAGTAACCTGCTATGCTGGAAAAAATTGTAGCTACAAGAAAATATTAACTGTTTACGTTTTACCAAAAAAGAATTTGAAATTTTCAGAAATTCCACCTACACTCCTTATCCTATCTATGCCCTAACTAGTTCCCTACGTGCCAAATTTTAGTTTCCTCTGCGCCTTGTCTGTTAGTCACTCTTTAATTATTTTTTTTATATAATATATAAATATGTTTTTCATTTTGTTTCAATATTTACCATTCTTTTAAATAAGTAACAAAAACAAAATAAATCTACAACGAAAGTCAAAATCAATTCAAAATCCATCTGATTTTTCTTAGAAATTCCTTAAAATCCTTCACAACAATTAGCGAAAATTTTACAAGACCACGTTAATTATATCGTTCGTTTCAAAAGAATAGCAAGACGAGACCATCTTGATGAATGTTCTAGTCATTTCTTGGCTGGGGTCTATTTTAATGCCTTATTACAAGTAATAAAGACGACCGCCCCGGGATAATCTTGGAGATTAAGTCAGAACTGAGAAAGGATGTCGCGTACCTCGCTCATTGGAAACGACGACGTTCGAATATTGCGGCCATTGTCAACTTTATGTCTTCATTGTCTAAATTTTGATTGAGTTTTTTTTAATGGGTTTGTTATTTAACAGATATTTATTTGGGTTTAATTTTTATTAATACTTAAAAATTTAAAATTTATTTTTTTGTTAAGTTGATTTTTCTTATACAATAATAATTTTAATTATATTTTAGGGTTATGTATAGCTTTTTTAATCTGCAAAAGTTATCACATCAGATATCAATTAAATGACTGCCAGTCAATAGTAAAAATGAAAAAATTCTACTAAATAATTCCACAGGAGGTTATCAACTCCATCGTATTGTTATTATGTACGTTTGTGTAATGATGAGCAACCAATGCATGCATACATTGATCTAAATATGAATAGATTTTGATGATTATTTGTACTATAATATATATAACATAAACGGTCCTATATAAATCTTATCACAATTGGTTCAGCATTTTCTCGAAATAAAAAAAAAACAATAAATACAAAAACTATAATATAATTTTCTATAGAAAACACCACCAAAACCACCGACCATCTCTACATTTAACTCGGTTAAAAGTTACATACTAGTAGTTCGCGTTAACTAAATTTTATTAGAGTAGCGGTGTGTAACTGTCGATTCGTATTTTGCGGGTCACTTGCGATGAGGGTTCTAATTTAATAAGCAGCGCTGCAAATTAGTGTGCCTTCCACCATGCGTGGATATCGTCTAATGTTGTTAGCGCTGATGACGCTTTTTGACTTTGTCAACATTGGTCTGGAAAGTTTGATGTTAGCTTTTGATAAATACATTGAAATTATAAATAAACTTATACACAAAGTATGTAATGGAAATGGAACCTGGAAACCTATAGTGTTAAGACACTCTGTTCCCATTACGACACTTTTGTTTCGAATTTTTTGAGGCATTGCGTGTGGAGTGAAAGAACTCAACGCCGTGCTTTACCTTGTCAAGCCAAGAAATAAGTTATTGATATTTTATTTCCCGAGTGTTAATCGAACTCACACCCTCTGCGATTACAGTCGCACACTTGAGCCCTTGCGTCACGGCGGCGTCACTATACTATATTATGCGGGGAAAAGCGTAATTACTAATACTATTCATAAAATTCTTGTTAATTTACTTTCTTATTATAATTATATTATTATTATATACTTTATGTATTGTTCTTACTCTATTTTCTTCTATTTTCATATTACAGACATAAAATAAATGAGAAAGAAATAAATCGACCACTTTCTCGAACTGAGAATTGCTATTGTGTTAAAATCCCTGAATAAATGTTCGTTCATAAATATTCAATACATCGTAATTTACAGCATTTAATGTGCTAAGTATATTTTTCTTATACCACAATCCCTTTCAAAATCGAACTTGTTTTCATCTTATTATATATTTTTTTATCAGCTTCACGCTGTATCCCGCACACAGTTGCGGTGGCAGAGGGAATCTACTGCTATGACACTCCACTTCACACTTTCCGCCGAATTCTGGAGGCATTGCGTGTTTTTGCCTCGACACCAGAGCGAAGAAATGAACATATAAATGTAAATAAATATTTCATTTCCTCGAGTGGGGATCAAACCCACAAACAGTCTATTTTACAGTCACTCTTTGTGCCCCTGCGCCACAACTGGCCTCTCTTATTATTATATATTACTTTTATTTATGTTGAACGGCGGAATATAATGAATTAATTACAACCCCAAATGGGGATGAAACCCTATACCCTTTTGCATGTATGGATTGTACTACAATGCCATCCATATAACTAGATGAATAGAATATTACCTTTTATTACCTGCTTTCTCTTTGCCCTCGTGGTCAAGTAATTAAATTAGCTAAGAATTATACACAACTGAGTGCAGGAGTTAACTCTGGGTACAGGTTACATCGAAACTATTAATAGAATGTTATATAAGCTATAGTTCCTTTCATGGTAAATTGAACACACACACAACACTACATAATAATATTTTTTTCAGTTTTAAATAGCAGTTCCTGATATATGTGCGATTAAACAAATAAAAGATTTAAGATATTTTCAGCTTCACACTGTATCCAGGATAAAGAAAAGTAGGCAGAGGGAACCTATTGTTAAGACACTCCAGTTCACCAGTTTTCGCCGAATTTTTCGAAGCATTGCTTGCTGAGTAGCTGAACTTAGCGCTGCACCTTTGCCTTATTCCTAAAGCGAAGAAATGAATCTCCAAGTGGGAATCTAACCCATAACCGTCACGTTTACAGTCACACGTTAGTGCCACTTTGCCACGACGGCCTCAATAACATACAATATATACATAAATATATGTATTAAGTTCATACCAATTATAACAAGTCTATTAAAAGTTTCCAAGATCCGAACACTGCTCCATGAATAAGAAATATATTTCGCTATTTGCTGGAATCACAACATTTAGATTGAAACTTTTTCATATCTTCGAAGTTAAGGCGTCGAAGCAATTCGAAATAGTTGAAGAATTTATTATACTCCTGTACATCATCTTGTTAGTCGACGTAGTCTTTCCAGAACACTTCGCTAACAGTTCCCCCGATAGTTTTATATTGTTTACAATCCTTGAAATAAATTGGTGTTTTACTTTGTAATCGGTAGATGGAAATTGAATTTTGTTTTAATGGAAAATATAGTTAGAAGAAGTATTTTAATATTTAAAATACTTATTTACGAATAATAAAAATTGTGGATTCAAGTTAAAGTATTATCAATTTAAAATATTTTAATGTTAGAGTTAAATTCATGTTATTTCGTCGACATTTTACTTAAAAATATATATATTTAATTTGTTTTAAAGTGTTATCCCACACTAAGGAATAAAATGTTTTAAGAAACGTAAAAAAATGAGCGTAGCAGGATTCGAACCCACGCTACTTGGAAACCACCCAAGACGACTTGTATTGTTTGTTGGCTACGTTTCCTAATATAAATGTTATAGATACAGTATAATATTGCCAGCTGACAAAAACAGCCACTACGATTAATCGTTGGTTCAAAAGCTTCACGCTGTATCCTGCACACAGCCGGGTAGGCAGAGGGAACCTAGTGTTAAGACACTCCGTTCCCTCCTTTCCGCCGAGTTTTGAAGCATTGCGTGTTGAATGGTGGAACTCAACGCCGCAAGGAGAAGTATGTGATAATATATACATTTTGAACGTTGCGTTGGTTCAAAATGTATATATTTTCACATTTTTCAGCCTTAAGTAGTTTTACTAAACATACTAAAACATATAACATATCAGACAAACATGTACACATACTAAATATATATACGCGAACCCATCAATAGCACATCTAATAATATTATCATCCTCACCTCGAAAGGCGGCTTTCAATTTGGATTTGCGGGACAAATCTTTCCAACTTAAACGTGTAAATTTCAGGCTTTCGTTTTCTTCCCTTAAACGACACCGTTTGAACCATTCTCGGTCTATTTGTATGGGGAATAGGTCTACCAGTTTGCGTAGGACGTTAAAAGGCATTAAGGGTGAACGTAAATAATGGCTAAGATAGAACCGTGTATCATCCTGTCGCGGGTAGTTTATGCAAACATGACCCTTATGTCGAAACTGTTTCATATTTAGGTTGGGTTGAGTGCACATATTGAAAAATCATACGATATATTCGAAGAGGGTAGAGGTAGGCGAGTATCATCTTTGTAATAAAATAAAAATAAATTAATAAATTAGCTTCACGCTGTATCCTGCATAGGGGCCGTTCAAGTATTACGTAAGCAGTTTTTTTGCAATTATTGAATTGATATTTTGACGTTTTCAATGAAATATTTGTAAGAGAATTGCTTATTTTGGATGACATAGGGGAGGGCCCCCGCTCCCCTATGTCATCCAAAAATAAGCAAACCCAAGACCCCCCCCCCCCCCCCCCCCTACAGTGCTTACGTAATACTTGAACGGCCCCATACTGCAGGGTAGGGAGAGGGAACCTAGTGTTAAGACACTCCGTTCCCCACTTCCTGCCGAATTCTGGAGGCATTGCGTGTGGAGTTGCAGAACTCAAAGCTGCGCCAGAGCGAAGAAATGGAAATATAAATTTAAGCAAATATTTCATCTCCTCGAGTGAGGATCGAACCCAAAACCAGTCGGTTTTACAGTCACACTTTGTACCCCTGCGTCACGACTGGCCTCATCTTTGTAACAATCTATAATATTTGTAGAATATTTTAACTTATCCATACAATATGAAGATTAAAAAATTTGATGAATTGAGTCTTAAATCTATTTTTAAACAACATAAATATATAAAAAAAAAGAAAAGAAGCTTCCAATTAAGACTTTCTCTGTATCCACTTCCATAAAGGTCACCCAATTTCCCACGTTCTTGTTCATTATTTAGGTAGAGCATGATAAAATTTCCGGTAGCCGAGAAAACATTACCGGCACCGGCCAGAATCAATTCAGGGGCGCACTGATTTAGGCCTGGGGTCACGGATTTTTAATTAGCAGAAGAGGGTTAGGCCATGCGTCAACATATTACATCTTTCCTTTGTTTGCTATGTCCCAAAAAGGTAGGATTTATAGTGGTTCTAGATCGCTATCACCAAAAAAGGATTAAAAGAGATTTTTAGAAGCATTTTTATTACTAACAGTGTTTGTATTAATGCAAAGTTCAGCCTGAGCGTTGTTCGCCTGAGAGCCGAGATATTATTTTTAAGTTTTCTTTGTTCTGTGCGCGCGGAAAGTTTACTGTAATGTTTTTGAAGATAAATAGACGTAAATGACGATCTAAATATAGAGCGCTTTTATTTTAGTATGAAAATATTCATATTAAAAACTAATGGAGACCATTCGTGGCGCAGGGGCAGAAGTGTGTGACTGTATATGCGACTGGTTGTGTGTTCGATCTTCACTCGAGGAAGTGAAATATTTATTTAAAATTATAATATATATTTTCATTTCTTAGCTCTGATGTTTTTGGGAAATTAATGGGAAAAATATGTATTTTTTTAAAATCAACACTATCCATACATCCATACATATATTATAAATTCGAAAGTAACTCTGTCTGTCTGTCTGTGCCGCAATCAGGGCCAAACCGCTAATTCAATTGTAATAAAATACTCATACAGAGATACTTGAGGGTCTTCGGATGAACATAGGTTACTTTTTTTTCTCATATTTGTAATATTGTCGATATATACTAATATATTAAAATATTTTTCAATTTGACAGGCAATTTATTCCGCCATGTTAATAACAACCGACCGTTGCTAAGCAACGGTTTGCAAAGTTTATTTGTTGTTATAAGCAAACGTCACCCAAAATGAGCTTGCTTAACGCATACATGGCGTGCGCCGACTCAACCTTATGAGATACATAAAAATAATGTTTTACAAAAATATTGTCCTTTAAATAATGTTTAAAAAAGTCCGCGATACACATACCATATTTATCTCTGAAGCTTGAGCAAAGTAACACAGTAACAACAAGTAACCATTTTAATTAATTTACTTTATATTTATCGGGTTTTTGTTGTATGTATTTTCTATAATTTGATATTGATCCTTATGAAAATGAATATAATAGTCACTTTTAGCATTTCATCTAGATTGAAATTATAGTTCACTGTATAACATTCTAATAAATAATTAAGGAGATGTCACTGATTCTAAATGGCCTAGCCTACGAGCGGCATAGTATGACTGACGCGAACGGGCAGATGACTTTGACGGTTTTGTAAATTTTCATACATTTTTGAACTACTGTTAATTTTTATGTAATTATTTGCTGTTTATAATTAATTTATACTTTTCTTTGGTTCTTCGCTTATTCGAGGGGCAGATTAGTTAGATTTTCATAAATTTCTTGGTGTGGTGTAAGTTGCGGCCCTGCGCGGCATCGGTGTAATATTATTTAAGTATTAAGGAGAGAATTGTTGGTTATTTCATCTTGGTTGGATGGTTATCTATACCGTTGTTATACACTTAATAAATTGTAGTTTTAGTTTTCTGGAATTTTATTTGATATTGCTCGCAAAACTTATCATATTTAATGTAGAAAGGACTTTAGTTATTTCATATAGTATCTATGTACGCGCGCAAGGAAAACGAGTAAAAAGATTTTTCCCGGGTAAATCAGTAAAATCGATCACTGAAAGTCCAATAAAAACTAGTTCAGTTATTCTGGATATTAGCTCGGGGAAATAGAAAGACAGAAAGAGATAAAATTATTAATAATGTAGCTGGTTTTGTTTAGTTTTTTTATTAATATTTTACTTTGGTTACGTTTACTTATATTTTTTTTATTTAAATTAGTTACATATTTTCACAAACAATTTCCTAAATATATCTATAAGCATTCGTAAAGTTTAAGCGGGCGAAGCCGCGTCCGGGTCCGCTAGTATTCTATATAACAACCTATATCACGGATACTATTCAAGTGTATAAATTTCTCACTTCAATATCTAAGAACAAACCGTTTTAAACAAAAAGACTTCCACAAAATGCTGTAGCAAAACAGTCACAAAAGCAAACCAGTTAAAGAAACGATACAAACACTGACGATACAAGGATTTCTATTTTATTTTACTGTATGAAAACAGCACTTTGTTCCAAGATAAGCGCTTAGGCCATAATACTTGGACGACTCGGGAACACGGGAAGTATGAAGAAATAAAAGCATTTTCTGTTAAAAGAACCTTTATTGAGAATGTACTAAGATCTTCAATGCCTAAATAATTTCGTTGAATAAATATATTCGAAGAAAGTACAATAACAATATATAGAAATATTTAGTTATTTGCTAGTCAGTTATTAAGGGAATTGATTGTCTCCTTTTCGTATTTGAAATGATAGATTCTATTCGGAACATGTAGCGTGGTTTGTTTGTGATATTTATTTAATATCTAATATTACTTTTACTAAGTTATTATAAAAATTGTGACAGCAAATTAATGATACCTGGAAATAACAATGTTTATGCGCTTTTTAATTTTGCTGTATTATTATTTGTCGTTTCATCAGCAGATTTAAAAAAAAAAATAGAGCTGATTTATGAGAAATTAAGAAATATTTTTTTTTATTTTTCTGTAGTAATCAATAAAAAAACGTAAAAATATCTCAAAAGAAAACTAGAATTTGATTTGATTACTAGAATTTGAGTGTGAGTTTTCATTTATTATCATTACAGCTTTGCTTACACAAACATCAGTTACTTTTCTTACTAGCTACTTTAAAGTCAGTCGCGACTACGTTCATTAATAAGTATTTATTATCCTATTTTAAAATATAAATAAACCTTTGTCTAGTAGTTGGAAGTACAGTAATTGCAAAACCTAAAAATTTTACTGCACTACGATTTTTTTTAACTTGACGTTTTTTGTAGATACTTTGTTCTATTGCTTCCACCCGCATCACGCCAATATTGGTAATTTAACAGAAATATTCAATCCAATTACGTTAAGAGCCCCCAAAAATTATTAATAACTACTTGCACAAGAATCAAACTGACTACCTTACAAATGATCACTCACCCTCCCACTAATATACATACATAAACATATTTAATAAACAAACAGCAGCACAAAGCGTCTACGGGCAATAAATAAAAAGTTCCACCGCGTTACAAATGGGCGAATCCTTTTTGCTGGCAGCACAATGAAACATTCACGCGTTTTAGGTAAAATGTATCCCGTCTTGGGGGTTTTAGACGGAGCGCTCGGTGTTCAGGAGATTTGCGCGCCCGGTAATGCATCGCGCGGCCGTTTCTAATGGTTTTTGTTTTGGAAGGTAGGTAGGTAGGTAGTGTGGGTAGTGGGTATGGCTGTGGCTGTAGAGTGTATGTAGATTTATATCGTTTTATTGTTTTGGTATTTATTTATTTTTAAAATATATAAAAAATGAATAATTCAATAAATTTTGCGACTGGATATGGATCCGATTGCCACTCGAGATAATGTTTAATATTTTTATTTTTACTCGGTTTGATAACGAGGTAGAGCGCGGCGTTGATTTCCGCCACTCAACACGTATTACTTTCAGAATTCGGCGGATAGTGCAAGTGTCTATGGATAGTCAATTTTTCTCTGTGTACCCAGCAATATGCGGGATAAAATAAAACATGAATAATATTCATCATAAGTGAATAATATTCATCTCTTCTAAATAATATAAAAATCGGAAGATGTAAGAATAATTAATGAGTACAAGTGTTCGTTCAGTATCATGTGCTCGTTGTTTATATTCGAGTATTTTTTATTTGATACAATAATTTTGTTAATTTTTTTATGCCTTTATGTGCTTCAAATTAAATTAAAAACAAAACAAAGGACTGTTTAGTCAAGAGGATAAAATAATATTTCTGTCTCGATTGCGTAAATAATATTAAAAACCTTTTATGAGCTTACTCGTCTTGTCTTTTATGATCGTGTAAGGCAGTGTAAAGATACCAAAAAATAAGAAATTCCAATAAATTTACATATGTATGTTCAAAACTTTATGAAAATTTGTGTTTTCTACATTTACTTTCTTTTTTTAGTTTCGTCTTCCGTCCATTTCCTAATATAGAGCGTCGTGTTACCAAAGCAAGCAAATGAAAACAATACATTCGACCAAATCGGAATCGAACCCACAATAAAAATATTTTACTACATTTTCTCTCCTATAAAATATATAAAGACAAGCCTAAATACATACGAATGTACACATCCCTAATAAATATCCCTTAATAAGAACTATAATTAAATCTTGATTGTAATCAACTTTGCACGCTAACAAACTTTACACGGTTGATCGCCTGTACCTTCAATAAGACGTTTTGGCTCGGCTCTACAAATTTTTACTTACCATACTCTACGTATCTATTACCAGGGAATAAGGTAGATTTTGGGCTGAGTCCATGTTTTTTTTAAGTTTTCTGACGAAATAGAGCGTTATTCTCACTATCAGCGAGAACATTCGATTTCTGCCCTTTGATAAGATCAGTGGGGTGCGCTGCCATTTTTTTTATTAACGTATGGTATGTATGTGGATTCGTGATTGAAATCTTTTACGTATTTGGTGAAAATTAGGAAAAATATGTTTGTAATTCTATGTTAAAATATATTTTAATTTTATAAGACGTCGTGGCACAATAAACGTTGGGTTCGACTGCCACTTTTTAATACACAAAAATAAGTAATAAAATATTTAATATTTTCTTCGCTCTGGTAACGAGGCAAAGATTAAAAATAATTAATTGTTTAAGAATAGAAATACACTGGAAAGAACTGATAAAATTAAATTATTTTGCGACCAATACAAACTAAAAAACATGTAGATATTTCTAGCTCTAAATAACAAAAAAAAAATAATTACAATTAAATATTAATGAACAGACTCTACCTATTTAAAATTTATATCATTAAACATAAATATTTAAATGAATGTAGAGCAACTTATTATTCCTGATAGAATTTTCTATAAAAGTGGTACCAAAAATTATTATAATTTAATAAGCTGATTGATCAAAGAAACAGATGTGCCAAACTGAGCGCAACGGAGCGTACCGTGTCTGCTTCACTGGGTGTCATCGTCTTATTGGAAATGTATAAGGTAGGTGGAATCGCCTTTAGCTTTTATTTTGAACGTTTGATACCTGTATATATGTATTATATACTTATGTGAATATATGTACAATGTGTATATACAGGGTGGAAAAGACGGTGCTCATTTTACGGAAACAGCATATAGGGTAATATATTTCAAACTCATATCTAAAGAAATTAATTAAGATAACTCAACAGTTTAGACGTACGATTTTTTTTCATTTAACGATGTTTATCCATACCTGTATTTCGTGTGACGCAGTTACGCAAAGATGCGAGTTACCTGTATATTACCTGTATATATTTATTTTAATATTTGATGATTTTAATATTATTTAAAAAAAAACATTCTTTGTCTTCGCTATAATATTTGGGATTATTTTATAGAGTATTATTGTAATAATTAAATATATATAACATATATTTAATTATTACAATAATAGTAAACATATCGACTAGCTATGATTAAATTTAAACTATTTTCATGTCTTCGCCGCTCTGGTAAACAAAGAGCGGCGTTGAGTTCCGTCACTCAATACATAATGTGTCGATAATTGGGCAAAAAATGGGCAAGAGAGTGTTATATATAACACTAGATTATTTCTGCCTACCCTGCTTTATACGGGATACAACCTAATGCCCAAAAAATAAACCATATAAACATGAAGGAATCCATTGAAAAATGTGTATATATGTACATTTAACATGAGCTATCAGCACGCAATTGCTCGAATTATAGGGTTATGAGACCCGAATATCAAACAGATCCTAAGCAAACACCGTACAGGATTGTACAAATATTGTAACCCTTCAAATTCGTACGTACGTCTTTTTGTAAATTCATTTTTGATATTGTTTTATTTGCTGTGGATAGGAATGCCATTTTCTGGATTGTTATTTTTATTATAACCAGAATAATATTATTATGTTCAATTATTAAAGTGAATTATATAATTTATTTGAGACGTAACAGAACAGAGTTTGTCTATAAGCACTCTACGCCTAATATTTCAAAAGTAGAGTTGAAAGTGGGGAACAATTTAATTCGTCGTCTTACCGTAACGTTCCCTCTGCCTACCCTGCTATATGCGGGATACGGCGTGAATCTAAAAAAGATTATACTTTTTAACTACAAAAAACACAAAAACATGCAATGACATAAAACATTAGCAAGAGCCTGTCACATATTTACTCTTCCTTTAAAAAAAAATATTTATAACATTTTTAAAAAATACTCTGCTATATTTAAAAAAAACCATATAAAAGCAAAAAAACATCGAACCTACAATATCTGTAGCATAAAGACTTAACTTCAATACACGGTGTCTAAATCCGTTATTATTGTAACATTCAGGTCAAATATCCCCAATATATTACAAATGCTTTTATCGTACGTAAACAAACAATAAATACGAGGGGATCGAAGACACGGATAGCATCGTTTTAGGTATTCTAAAAACTACCCTAGCGACCCTAAATTAGGTTGAATATGGCCTAAATGTGATTTAGAACTGAATATATATCTGGGCGAAGAAAATTCTGTCCAAAACTTAAGAAGCTAAGGTTTAATATTGCTTCTGGGGCCGTTGTGATACTCCCAAGAGTTGTCACCGTGATTTATTGGGTACGGGAAAAATGAAAAATTGTTCTATGGGCCTACAAATCATATGGACGCCTATTGGTGCAGTGTCGAAACGGTAGGTGAAAATTTAGTACCAGAATGATATAAGACTGTTCATTCAACGAGATTTACAACCACTTTTTATCCACTTAGCTATCTGAGATCGTAAAATACCAGACATAAATTACTTTTCATTATTAATTTATGGTATTTCTTGCTGAATTGACAAATTTTCGTGGAATGCCTGTTAGAATAACTAATTGTTTGTATATATACGGCTTAAATATTTGTCTTGAAATAAAACTTGTGAATGCCTTGTAAAATTATGGAATATTGGATTAATATTACATAATATGGGTATAACCACAAACGGCATAGCATCTGACTTCGACACTCTGAATTTTCATTTTCATTTCCCCGATTTAGTAAGAACACAAAGCACGGCATTGAGTTACGCCATTCAACACGCAATATTTCAAATTTGGTCAGAAAGACAAGAATTGAGTGTTTTCACATTACGTTTACTCTACGCTGTTCCGTGGGATAAAGTGAATCTGTAGAAAAATAATAATCTATATTGATATTATAAAGCTATAGAGTTTGTTAACTATTGGTTGGAATTGAAAAAATCTTTTTGTGGTGGATATCCCCTAGAGGTTTACATTGGAGTCGTGGTGTTCCTTTCGATGTAACCCTACTCTGTGATCTGGGATCTAACTTTCATCCTTGGGAACTTAAGATGTATTTATTATATGTACAGTATATACGACTCTTAGCTATTGTCATTTACCAAGAGGCTGAAGCAACTGACAAAACCCAGTACAAATAAAATGAACATCTTTTAAACAGCTTCATGCTGTATTCCTCACACAGCAGGGTAGGCAGAGGGAACCTAGTGTTAAGACACTCCGTTTATAAAACAAATTTATGCAATAATTTTAATATTCACTATTTTGAAAGTAGATTAAAATAAGCTATTTGCTACTAACGCCCTATATAACTTAGCTGAAATGTATGATGATTGACGTCGAGGTCACTAATCTGTATTAAGATTAATAACCTCTCATTGTTATGCTCCATCACTGGGTTGGATAAAAATATCTTATTATGTTATCGAATGTTATCGAATCTGGTATACATATTATATGATAGATGATCATTATAAGGAAGGAAGGGTAGCAGATTTGATATTAGTTTGAGGCATTCGGTGTTGAGTGTCAAGACTTATCGCGGTTTGCCTTGTTACCAGAGCGAGGAAATTAAAATATTTTATTATATGAAGTGGTAATCGAATCCAGACCCTGGTATTCTGTTGTCTAATTTAGAAATATTAGATAGCGGAACTTAACCACATGCTTTGCTTTAAGACTAAAGGAAGATAATTTTTGTTATATATTTTTAAACGTCGCCCGCTACTACGTGTGCGAGGAAATTCAAAATAGAAATTCCGTTTTTCAAGAAAATCTCTCTTATAGTAATGGAACACTACCCTCGTGTGTGTTGAAGAGCGGGGCAATGGAAATGCATTTCATATAATTATTCATCCGGAATGGGATCAAACCCACAAACGACACGTTTACAGCCCTACTGTGCCATGACGGTCTTTATAAACATACTATTCTCTAAAATATCCCTTATTAATTATATATACTACGAAATTTAATTATTGACATCAATATAAAAAATCTTTTCATCTCAGATTATTTCAGTAAATATAATTAGTACGCAATTTCCGGGTACCATGAGACCTTCCTGCTTGACTCAATAAATTGCTATTCGATAATTTAAAACATAAAACCTTAGTGGTATACCTATTCTATAAATTTATAAATGGTGGTTGTTAGTTCAATTCTGGAAAATATTTACAATATGATTTTTTTAGTGTGTAAAGATATCTACTGTGTTATTCACTTTATGCTTAAATTCGAGACATTGCGAGTTGACTGGTCTGAAAACATGAAATGATGTTGAGTACCGCCAAAGCGAGAAAACGAAAATAATATTATTTTTTAATATTTCCTTTCTGTCTTAAAGTTTTAACACTAGACTCCCTCTGCCTACCCTGTTATATGGGATACAGAGTAAAGATAATAAACCAAAATTAAGATCGTTACTGAACATAGCATGTATTATATAGACTTTACTTTTTTTTTTCTATCAAGCTATATAACGCACACCGCGTGGTACGCAGAGAGGACCTGGGAACCTATTGTTAAGACACTCCGTTCCGATTAAGACACTTCCGTTCCCCACTTTCCACTAAACTATTGAGGTATATATTGGGTGTTGAGTGGCACAACTCAAAGTCACGATATGCCTCGTTACCAAAACGAGGAAAAAAATATTAAAATATTAAATAGGTATCTCATTTTCTCGAGTGAGAATCAAACCCACAACCTGTCACGTTTATAGTCGCACTCGCCAGGACTGGCCTCGAATTCGCATGATATTTAACTATACCAGTGTCTGGCTAATCCGTCATGTGGTTGCCCGATTTAACTAGATTGATTACAGTTCGAACAGATTTTATCAAAATAATAAAGTATTATCTTTATAATAGGCTTAGGCTAGGGTTTAGTAATTTATAATGGATTTTTGGAGCAGAATGGTATAACTATTTTAAGGGCAACTATTTGTAGATGAATGTATTAAATAAATCTTTTTAAGTGACCGTTCCATTTAAGACAAATTGCGACGTTGAGTTCCGTTTGGGTGGTAGGTGGAGAATAAATTGTTTTAAGCCTAGGTTATCTCTATCTACATTTCTATACACAGAATACAAATACATATTAAGATATATTTTTGAGGCCAGTCGTGGCGCAGAGGTGAAAGCTTGCAACTGTAAGTGCAGAAATAAAATATTTAATTTATCCATTTCCTCGCTTTTATAACAAGTCAAAGCGCGGCGTAGAGTTGCGCCACTTGACACAATGCTTTCAGAATAAACGGAACTGTCTTAATCTGAAAGGAGTGTGTACAGCGTGAAGCTAAACAGCAAAAAGTGCATATTATACAGTAGGGTAGGCAGAGACAATTTAACACCAGCTCTTCATTCTTCGCTTTCCACCCAAAAATCTCATCATATAGCAGACCCATAATCCGTTCCAAATGCAAAACGGAATTAAATCGAAATTGCTAGAATATTTAAACTTCATTTATAAATTTTAATTTTTTTTACACCTAATCAAAACAAATGATAGTAATTTATTAATTAAACGCCTTACTTATCTGTCATGTCAGCGCCATCCATCATGCGGTCACCCGACATGACTGGCTCAATTGCCGGCCGATCCGTCAAGTTTCTCGATAAATAACTATTGTTCTTGAAACTCACTTAAGGTGGGACTCAATATCGATAAATCTTCTACGTAATGAAATGAAACGGAGCTAATATTGTTTTTTTTTTCGGCCAATATTATAGTGGAAAAAAAATCTCAAGTGGTTTACTAGTTACGAGCGCTGCAGTTGGATGTAACGTAAACAAAATACGATTTTTATATAGGGGAGAGGGGGGTAGCTTTGAACAGGGGCACCTTTGAAAATATGTGTTAACAGAGCTATTTTAAAAAGAAATTTTGTTAGATTTTTTTTGAGTAGTGGCAGCACTAACCTGCACACGTGTCACTTGTCACCGCTGATATATGAGAGCCCGTGGTTGAGTTACGAGGAGTGTTTGATTTTGAGTAAAAATTTATACATTTTTAAATAAACGCGTAAGGATCGCAGGGATCCAATTCATGGTATATGGTTTTATTTTTTCCTCTTTTAGTTAGAATTTTTCATATATCATGCAATAAACTAGAAATTAATACAATTTTACTTAACTTTTCTTTACAAGAAACTGACGTATGAAGACTACGTAATGGAATTTGACTACCACTTAATAAATATTGGAGACTCCATTTTAGCGAATGTTTCATCATCTATGAATAGTAAAAAAGTAGCTTGTACAATTTTTTTCCTTTCGTCAATATACTATATCCATGTTCCTTTAAATTTAATTTCTCTAAGTTCAAATTAGGGCAATAAGCTGTTTATTAAAAAATATTTTGTTTTATTTTCATAATATTAGGTTTATTCTATGATTGATCCTGACTGGTTGTGGGTTCGATCCCCGCTCGAGGAGATGAAATATTTACTTAAATTTATATTTCCATTTCTTCGCTTTGGTGTCGAGGTTAAGCGCGGCGTTGAGTTCTGCCACTCAACACGCAATGCCTCCAGAATTCGGCAGAAAGTGGGGAACGGAGTGTCTTAACACTAGGTTCCCTCTGCCTGCCGTGCTGTGTGCGGGATAAAACGTGAAGCTAATTTTTATTTCTTACGTAGACTACTTCCCCCAATTTCAGTTGCTGGTTACGTCACGTACTACATTCATGTTTTCCTTTAAATTTAATTTTTCTAAGTTCAAATTAAGGTAGTAAGCTGTTTATTTAAAAAATATTATGTTTTATTTTTATAATATTAGATTTATTCTATGATTGATCCCATAATGTTAATTACTTCTACGAAGCCAAAGCTACTTTTTTGTTTTTTTAAAGTCTATTAATAATATTAAAGTTATTTAACATTAGTACTAGTACAATCGCAATATTAAACTAGGTATAATATTTTTTTCAGTTAACATGGTACTGATATTTGATCTCCATCGTTTCTAATGTTAAGTTTATTGATAAAATTACTTAAAAGCTTTTTAATTTCATTGAATTCGATGATAGTTCAAAACTGCCCCATATATGTTCAAAGCTACCCCGCAAGGGGGGCAGCTTTGAACATTTGACTACTGCTACTAAAGTTGATATTGCACCTTTACCTTATATATTTTTCTACATACGATGCTACGATTGTGTGGCACAATAGTTGGACTAAGTCTTGTGAAATAGTAAAGAAGTTAAAAACTGTAGAATTTTTAGATATGACACAAAGTTTAAAAATCGTTCGAATGTGCCCCCCTCTCCCCTACATACTTAATTTATATTTAATTAAAAAAAATAGAAAAAATAAATCTAACCTATATATTATTGTCCTTAATGTTAGAGGAAAGAAACGCAAATTTAAACCGAACTAAATCTAACTTAACCTACGATTTAACTATTCCACGATGGAATAATAAGTGTGGGAAAAGAAGAAATTCCTTTCCCACCGGCGCTGTTTACCCGATCTCCCTCTTGTCAGCATTTTGTGGCTCGGCCGCCTATCAGACGGACACATTATAATATGAAATAAATTTTCCACCTGTGACACCGAGCGCTATATAACATACTGGTAAACTCTGAAGAGTTCTATTATTCAGGTCCTGGCTCCATCATCAGATAAGTTAGAGACATACCATATTATTTTATTAGCACTGAAGCTACGAACATATAAATGCAAATTTCATGATTATACAGTTATTACGATTGGGTCAAATTAAGTTTTTTTTAATTTTATTATTTTTACAAAATGATCTAATTTAAGCGTGCAAAAATATATTTAATGAGGCCAGTCGTGGCGCAAGGGCACACCGTACAAGTGACTGTAAACGCGACTGGTTTCAATGCCCATTTAGAAAAAATTAAATATGTATTAAAATTTTTATTATCAATTCTTCGCTCTGGTGTCGAAGTAAAGCGCGGCGTTGAATTCCGCAACTCAACACGCAATACCTCCGGAAATCAATAGAAAATGGGAACGGAATGTCTTAACACTAGGTTCACAGGTATCCTGCCGTGTACGGCATACAGCGTGAAGCTGACTTAATTTGATTTTAAAAATATATAATATATGGTAGATTCTAAAATCCTAAGACCGATGAGGAGCTCAGGGTAGGAAGGTATGTATAGCACAAAGACCAGACGCTAATTGGAGGTCGAGTCGCCCCGGTATATTCATAAACTTTTCAGAATCAACCTTTGTTCAGAATGTAAGTAAATTGGACACTTTTGAATGTTACCTTATGTTTCTTATGAATTCATTAAAAAATCTAATTTAAATTTTATATTAGTAGCATTGTGTGGGCGAATTCGATAAATTGTATATTTTATAGAGTTAAATGTTGACCATAGTTAAGTTAAGCATGTAATAGGTTCCATAATAAGTGGAAAAAGAATAATTTTTTATATAATTAAATTAAAAGTACTTTGAAATTTAGTTCTTAAAACTATATACGTCTTCGGTTTGCTACGGGCCAAATTATCTTAAAAAGTAAAAATTTGGCATGTAGGTAGGTTAGGGACTATAAGGCAGCACTAAGAAGAAGAAGAAGACTAAGAATTTTTGGAAATTTCTATGGAAACAATTTTTTTATTTAACCTTCTAAATTTCATGAAAACAAAGTGTATAAATATTAATATTTTAAATTGTATATTTTTTTATAATTTTCATCCAATCCTTAACTAAAACCTATATATAATAGGTATCGATGGTAAAGTATGTATGGACATTTAGTACAATAGTTAGCGTCCACCAAGCGTTAATCTCATTTTAGATGGAAAGGTCAATTTTCTACAACATTACGCGCAATAGAATCCTGAATAATAGTTGTATTTGCTAGTTCACGTCGTATTATCACAATGAACATCTATTTAGTTAAAAGACCTATTGTTGTTGTAAAGAGGTAGTGTGTTCGATTCTGATTTTATATAGATAAATTCAAGTTTTGGGCCCTAAGCCAAGTTTTGTGTTTTTTTTCTTTTTTTTTTTATGGAATAACAGGGTATATAGAGAATCTAATGTCAAGGCACTCTGTTTTCTCTTACTCCGCTAGTTTCAGACATGCTGTGTTAAGTGGTGGAACTTTACACCGCATTATGTTTACTGAAGTGGAAAAATGGAAAAACTTTTTGTAAAATCATTATTTCGAGCGGGGATAATGCCTATTTTATGTTTTTGTTCCGATGTACAGTATAAGATTTTTTTTTCTCCACCCAGTGTCCCGTATATGGCAGAGTAGACAGAGTAAATCTCGTGTTAAAAGACTCCGTTACACTCACTATCAGAGTTTGAGTTTTGAGTTTGAACAATGCGTTGATTTATTCCTAGAACGATGAAATGAAAATAAATCATTCCTCCAAATGGGAAGCGACCTCACAACCAGAGCGATTATAGTGATACCGTATTTTTTCTATTTAGACTAGTATCATATCTTTTAGAACACATATAAAAAATAGTGGACTCCAAGAGGCGCGAGTACAAATCCCGCTAAGTTCAATTTTTTATTCGTTTTCTAAAAGTATTTTTCTTTCCTAAGTGTGGGACAACACTTTAAAAATTATAAAAATAGTATCATATTTTTTTTAGGATTCCGTACTCAAAGGGTAAAACAACCTAAAACCTATTACTGAGACTCCACCGTCTGTCTGTCCGTCTGTCATTACTCACTAGGATGTATCTGGCTGTGTCTTAGTTAGATAGTTGAGATTTTTATAAATGACGTATTTCTGTTGCCACTATGTAGAAATACTTTAAAAGTAAATATAACAACCCCGATTGATTTGCTCATTTTAATAGGTAATGGTACGGAACCCTTCGTGCGCGAATCGGACTGGCTCTTAACCTGTTTTTATAAATAATCCTTCAATAAATTCAACTGGATTATTTAAAGCAAGTATGACTACCACAATATCTAATGTAATACGGCATTTGGACTGTATTTAGTGCTAAATCAGTGATTATAAACAGACAGATGTTGCAATCACTCGCTTGATTTACTTTGACATGTAACGTTTGTCAATGTGCAAGGATTGATGTACGTACACGTAAATGTATAATATTTATATGTATGTATATATCTTCATTAATACTATAAAACTTAAGCGTTTGTTTAGTTGACCATGCTAATCTTAGAAACTATTTTTATACCTGAGGTCAAAGTTACCTCGGGTACTTATGTGTTATAAGTCAAATATAGTCCTGTAATGTCCATATAACAAAAGCTAATGTTATATGTAGTTTTAAGTTTATCAATTACCAAAATTTAGTTTAAAATAATTTATTTTTCTACCTCCACGCTGTATTCTGGACGTATCAGGGTAGACAGAGGAGACTTCGGAAACGTTAAGGTGTCTTAACCGGTGTTCGTACCTATTAAGACATTTCCGTTTTCTACTTTCCACCGAATTTTATAGGCATTGTGTGCTCAGTAGCAGAACTCAACGCCGCGTTTTTCCTCGTTACCAGAGCGAGGAAATGATAGATAGAGCGAGAAAAAATATTTGCTTGAGTGGGGATCGAACCCACAACCTGTCGCGTTTACAGTCACAAGGTTGTGACCCTGCACCACGATTAGCGTCAAATAAATATTATTCACAATACTGGTGGTGACGTCGGGAGGTATCATATTGCAATACTATGTCGTATAAATAGAGTATTCCAATTTCCGCCAATTTAGAAATATTTCGTGCAAGGCGAAAATATCCTGTGCTTCGTTGTGCCTTACTACTAGACTCGAGAAATAACGAGGTGTTCGGTTATGCATATGACTGATATAACTTTTGTTGTCTAATAACAAAAGAAAAAGATAAAAGGAAAAGAAAAGAGAAGCGTACGTGAAGAATATATAAAATAATACATTAAATTAAAATGTTTAGACTGCCATGCATTTTCAATATCCACCACCATCATAAATTGTAATAATTATTATTAAATTATTAATAATATAGATAAATGCAAACGAAAATACATTTGGACTGTCTTATCCATGGTGTATTTTCCATGGTGGTTACTCACAAAGGGATTTCGATTGACGCGCCAAATCTAATGACAATCTCTAAGATGCCTCTGTATATTCCACCTGTATTCCCACGCAAGCTTTCCAAAAGACTGGCTTGCTTTAAAGTGAGGGTTATGAAAGAAAAATCTAATAATAAAAAAGAACTAGTATCTAACTTTTGCCTGTCGTAAGTTTAAAAAGAATAATATTATAGTTAAATAAAGCTTCTAAAAAAGAAAATAACTAAGGCGTTCATACCATAAATCTATCGAAACCGACACGCTACAAGATTAACAAAACGAAGATATTAGCAGCAAGCTCCTTTCAGATCAGTAATTAAAAGGACGCTGCGATTGAAATTGTTCACGTTATAGATGCCATGATTGAAATTTCCCGTTTTTTTTCCAATCCCAAGGAATAATCACGTCCTTTCAGATCACGTGCCTTAATTAAGATGGAGGGCGCCCTTAGGCTGAGGCTGTTTGTTTCTGCGACAGCAGTAGCTCCATGAGGAAGAATTTTATTTTTCTCCCGTTTTTTTAACAATATTGGAAAAAAGTGAGGCCGCCTTGGTGCAGCGATTCAGCATCTCAATTTAAACGTGACGATTGTGGATTCGATTCTCGGGGAAAGCAGTTATTTTATTTCCTCTCTCTAGTGACAAGACAAAAACGCAGTGCCATCCGCCAGTGCCACACGCAACGACTCACTCGACGAATTGGACAGTAAGAGGATAATTCGATGGAACCGAGGATTTTTTTTTTTTTTTTCCTATCAAACTTGCTATGCGGGAAAAGGGGTGAAACTGCTTTTTATTCTTTTTTTGGGTTTTATAGTAATTTAAAATGTTAAATGTAATATTCCATATATCATGTAAATTGTTTGTTATATCATGTAAGTTATTGTGTATAATATTGTCGAACGTTGTTATCGAAGCAATAAATCTGTCCACTGGCATGATCTCCCAAGCTCACTCATCTCATCTAGACAGCTTAGGCGATTCACCACGTGACTAAATCATTATGGTGAGACTGCTGCGCCACGGCTTACTCAATTTTTAATATATTTAACCGACTGCGGTGGAAAGGAGAGTTATGTTTTTCCTGCCTACAATATTGTACGTATGTCAGTTCTTTTACTCCCTTGTAACTGTTACGCTAGTAAACTGATTTTGATATATGACATGCCCTTGGACTTGTTTTGATAGCGCGATTTTATGCAATTGGATTTCTGTTTTGTTTATAATTCATATGATTCACTTGTTTTATGTAACAAAAGTTATGCTGCCATATTATACATCTGGATGATTATAATTATTCTTATTAAATTTTGTATTATTCTGAATAGAATATTATGTTGCTTACCATCTAAGAATAATAATTTTGTATTAGTAAGTAAGAAGAGTGCCAATTTATCCCTTCCAAGATCTTATTCGGAGTAATTCATAATAATAATAAAATATATATTTAAAATCCTTATAAATATTATAATTTATACTATAACCACAACAAAAAATAGTTAATTTCAAACTAATCCTATATAACTGAACTGTTTGAAAGCCACATGATTCGCCTTTAATCTTTCGTATAATTACACAACCGTATTTGGGTGCCGTAACAAATTCCCGTTCCGTCTCCACTTGCCAACAAGACGATTTGCGGCACCCACGCTACATGGTGCGGTCGCGTAACGCTACACACAATAGAGACGCACAATAGACACTCGGTGTGCGTTGAAAATTTTCATGTTATTACAGTTGATATGATGCGTTAAATACCTTAACACCTAAAGTGTCAGGGTTTGCTAATGCTTTGATAATATTTTGAATGGAGTGTTGTTTTGGTGAATTTTTGAAAATATTTAATTATTTCGTGATTGTGCGCGTATCAACTCGATTGCAATGTAACGAATTCGAGCGTATAGAGCAGTGGTTCCCAACCAGTGGTCCGCGGACCACCAGTGGTCCGCAGAGGCCTTAATATGGTCCGCGAACGATATATTGTGAATCGAACTTACAACCTTCTGCCTACCCTTCTGTGAGTGGGATACAGCGTGAAGCTGAAAAAAAGAATCTACAGCCGGCGGGGTATCACACGATTGTGACACTGAATTATAGAATTTTTTCGTCATATATATATACAGAAAATTGTACATACTTAATTTTTCATTATACCTACATAGTGGTCCCTGCTACCAAGAATGATAAAAAAGTGGTCCTTGGTCAACAAATGGTTGGGAACCCCTGGTATAGAGGAACAGAGTATCTTAATTAAGTTCTCTTTATCTAAGAACTTTCTACACACGTTTTTAAAATATATAAAAAAATATAAGTATTTAGTGGTGGAGGTAAAGCGGCTTTAGTGTTTAGATATTTTGTTCTCCACTTTTCTCCACTGCTATAAATGCGACGACTGTGAATTCGATTGCCACTGGAGGGATGAACTGTCCATTTCCTCGCTCTGGTGAAAAGACAAAGCCTGGTGTTGAGCTCTGCCATATAAAAATGGCTCGAAATTGGATGGAAAGTTAGAAATACAGGATATTGAAATTTAGAAATACATGGAACATTTCTATTTTCTCGTTCAGGTGACAAGTCAAATTGCGATATTGAGTTTCGTACGCAATGTTTTAATACACGCAATGTTTTTAGATTCACCGTAGAGCTATTAAATAAAATATACCGTTACAAAATTCAAAATAGATCGAAAGCCATAACTGATTAATAAAACCCTCTAAGTTCTAAAATAGATATTATATCGTTTTACATCTAACGTAAAATTTAACTATACATTACCGCGATATCAAAATTTACCTTTCATTATAACTTGCTAAGTCACGTGGGACTTTCAGTGTGAATCCCTCCTCACCACTTTAGCCATATATAACGATCATAATTCAAATATAAAGATATTTGTAAACATAATTAGATATTGGTTAGACGTTGAATTAATTTTCTAAATGAAGCTTCCTGTAGAGTCAATAATGATAATCTAATAAAATAATATTGTGCTTAATTTTTTTATTAAGTGGCGGTATTTAACACCATAGTTTAAAAAACAGAACCTTATGCTAAAATACTCAATCTGATAAGAAGACAAGACGTGACGTTGAACTCCGTCACTCAATAAACAATGTCGTGATAATTGGGCGGTACGTGGGGAACGGTGTATCTTATCTCTGGGTCTCTAGGTTTCTCACTAGGTTTTAAATGTGGGATAGAAATCACACTTTTAATTTAAATTTAATTGAAACATTTTAATTTAAAATTATAATACACTTTTAATTCAAAATAAAGAAAGCTGGTGAAGTATTTTAAAAAAGTATTCGGTTTAAAGTTTGACAATCTTTGTCAGTGTTTTGAAATAAGACTGAATAATGTTATTAGTATGTGTGGCATGTCAAGGAATGTTGCCTAGTCTTGTAATGTAATTTATTTAACCATTTTTGAGTTTTTTCACATATTGTATAATAGACAGGTAACACCTTAATTCAAACATTTTTTTATAGCTTTACCCTATACTCCACATATAGAGTAGTAGACGTCTAAGGTAATTCCGCCACTCAACACGCAGTGGGTGGGAAGGAACTGATTACCTTTTCACTAGGTTTCTTCTCTGTTTACCCTGTTGCATGCCAGATACAACGTAATGCTATAAAAAAAATAATTATAGTTATATAATAACTTACCCGCGCTCGCATTCGTGTGCCTTGTTGGTAATCAGGTCCGAACCCGCGACCCTGGTGACAATAATTATATTTTTATTTTTTATTACAATAAAGTATGCTAATAATATATATATGTATAAAAATGTTACATCATATCTACAAGTATAAAGAAAGACACGCGCCAGCGTTTGCAGCCAAGTAAAAAATCTGAAAACGTGCAATCGCGTAAATCAATTAATACACACACTGCTTAACTTGTGATGCATGTAAACAACGAAATAATGGGTGATTTATATGCATCCCGAGTTTTGTGTTAAATCTGAATAAAATTCAAGTTCTAAATTTGAATAGGCTATTTTTTACCACCAGGCACCAGATACAAAACATAAAACTCATAGTCCGGTACAAGCTGAAAGTCAACTAACTTGCAAAGTAAAGTCGTAATAGGCAAGTCGAAGTGGGTAAAAAATGTCGATTGTTAAATAGCCTAGTCATATTAAGAGCTTGAATTTTCTAGTCGAGATCGAAGCATTACTTAACATTTAACTTGGCTCTCGTTTCACATTTATGTTTCTTTTTGGGATTCTTCAGTTTGCCTCGTTACCAGAACGGGGAAATATAAAAAAAATTGCCCCGAATGGAAATCGAACCTACACACGTCGCGTAACCCGTCGCTGCATCTTTATACGAGTTCTACATATTTCTTATTATTTAGTTATTTTATTTAGTGCAGTTAAATTACATTTTACCATATAGCATTATGACAATGAAAATTGTAATGTTAATTAATCATGAGATTTTTGTGAGAAAGACTCCTTCTTCACTATCCGCTTTGAGTAGAACTCAACATCGTACTTTATTTTGTTACCAGAGCGTTAATAACTGTTATTTGTTTTTTTTTAAGAAATGAAAGCTTGAGTTAAACGCATTTCTTAAATTTGTCGTATTTCATTTATATAAAAAAATATATAATAATATTTAAGGCCCCCAATAATTCTTTTGTTACCTTCCTTCCTGCCTTGGAGAGGAAATTGGATACTTTATTACGTCCCCTTTTAGGTGAACCCTTTTTGATACAGGAAAAACTTTTGCAAGATGAACTTCACTGAGTAAATTAAGTTAAAACGAAATAGACATATTTAATACTTAATGAAGGCTTAAAAAATATAATTTAATAAAGTTTGAAAGTGATTTGTAGTGGACTTAGTTGCAGTTTTGGTGTTTGCCGTTTTTACTAATAGGTATCTTGGTTAATAGAAAGAACTGTATAGATATTCATAATGATGTATATCCTTCTTCTTTCTGTCTTATATAGTAACTCAAAAACGGAACAATTTTATTTTTTTCTAGTTTCAAGCCGTATTTAGCATGACGCATGGTAAACAAGGGGAACCTATTGATTATATACTCGAACCTACCACTATTACGTTTCTTAACACTAAGTTCCCTCTGCTATATTTGGGATACCATATAAACCTAAAAATTATAATTTTGTTATAAATAAAAAATATATCAAATCAAATCAGCTTCACTCTGTATCCCACAGCTTTCGACAGATTCGTGGTCGATTTCCACTCACGAAAACGAAATATTTAATATTTTCATTTCCTCGCTGAGGTAACATGGCTAAGCGCGGCGTTGACTGCCGTCAAAAACACCAAATGTCCAGAATTCGGCGGGAAACGAGGAACGTAAATGTATTGATGGGAACGGAGTGTCTTAACATTAAAATCCCTGGTTCCCTCTGCCTATCCTGCTATATGCGGAATACAGCGTAAAGCCTAAAAAAAGAGAAAAATATATATTGTATTCTTTTGCGTAAGACAGATATTTATAAAATATCATATATTTATATAAACATTTATTAGCCTCACAAGTATTTTGAATGTGGTTTTGCGCTTATTTCAATTGATCGGCAAGATGTTAACTTCCAAAATTCGAGTTGGCGTGCGGTCTGCGGTTTTGTTACCTGCGTAGTTTAGTGAAACGCCTTTACGGTTAGCAGATTGTTGCGGACTTCAGGCTGTATGGCCATTTGGTTAAACTTTGTTTAGCCTAATCTTTGTTAAAGTTTGTATTAGGATATAGATTTTTTGGAGTTTCACGCTGTATCACGCATATTGTAGGGTAGGCAAAGGGAATCTAGTTTAAAGATATTTTGGTCCCTACATTTCTAATTGTCGAGACATAGCGTGTTGAGTGGTGGAATGCCACCAAAACAAGGAAATTAAAATTATTAACTATACCTCGGTGGAAATCGAACCCACATTGAACAAATCAAATGCTCTTTTGCTAAGCCGCGCAGCACTCGTCGTCCTCTATATATATAGATATTAGATCATTCTTTCAAATATGTCTACATATATCGTTGTAGATCGTTTTACATAGTTTTAATAGTACAATTTGAATATTGTATTACAAAAAAAATACTAAATACTACCAAACAAAATAAAGTGTAGCGTTAAGTTCCTTCGCTTAATATGCAATGTCTCAGTTTAGGCGAACTGTGAGTGGAGTGTCTTAAGTTTGTGGATTCGATGTAATGAATTATTTTTATGATCTCGTTCTGGTAACAAGTCAAAGCGCAGTGTTGAATTCCGCCTCTCAACATTCAATGTCTTTATACTAGGATCCCTCTATCTACATTACTAAGGCGAAAATCTAAAAAAACAAAAATATTTTGAAAACCAAACTTCACCTACCAATATATTCCAATAACACAATTTGACTATAATTTTTTCCCCACCAACGCCATCAAGGTGCCCCGGGACCCTTATTGAATTCGCAACAACTTACCAACTTTTACGGTGGAAAATGGCGGTTTACAACTTTGTCTCTATTCTATGAAGACGAAACTATTTGATGTCGGATAATTTATGCAAGCTCCCACAAACTATCAAGATATGACAAGAATTGGGGGTGAAACTTTGTCAAAAACAGCCACCCTTCGTTCCAGTTTCTGGTAACGCGCTTATCTGTGCCGTATCTATATTCAAATTTAATTTTGTCTACTGCGATCGCGATTTTGTGACAAATGTCTAGTATAACAATTATATTATAGTAAAACAACTTGTCCGACTGAACATGAAGATCGTTAGATATAAGAGACTGTTTTGGCTACAATATTTTTCTATAATTTGAAGGTATATACTGCATATCATTATGTATGTAGGTACAAGGAATCTAGTGTCAGGACACTCTGTTCCCACGCACTCCATAATTTTCGAAATATTGCGTGCTAGCGCGAAAAAATGAAAGTAATTCATTCCCTCTAAATGAGACTCGAACAAACTTTGCCACTACGGCCACAAATTTATTTTCCTACAATAAATTAGTATTTTATGAGACCAGTTGTGGCGCATCAGTACAAAGTTTGCCTGTAAAAATTACTGGTTGTGTATTCGATTCCCACCCGAGGAAATTAAATATTTTTTTAAATTACGCACCTATTAATTACGTATTTAAGTTCATTTAATTTTTCGTGACATTTTATTAAATCAAACTTTTGAACTAATTGATTTGATTAGCGGTTTAAAGGAATTACGACGTTGAGTTTAATTATCAATCAAAATAATCCATATTTTCCTTTTTTTCTTCCGAGCAGAAAGTAGAAAATCGAGTGTATCTTCATTATGTTCTCTCTATCTAGCCTATATTCCTTTTTAAGGCAACATGTATATAAAAAAATTCCAAAAACCACACAAAAAAATACACTTAATACACAAAAATCCATTCAAAAACACATTCCACAGGAGCACGTTTTGTCACTATTTGTACAAAATTAGCAAACACATTGTGTCAGTGGAAAAGATAAATGTAAATCCGCCGAGATCGTTCACCGACACGCATTATTTCGCCCAGGGGCTTCCTACGGCTTGATAAAATTAGAGTTATACCCTTTTGGTACTTTTCGTTATTCCCTGTACATTTTGAATGTGTGGCTACTTGTACCCGTATGTGATCTGATACAAGACTTTCTATAGTATAACTGATTTTGTAGCTTATAAACATATACATATTTATGAATTTTATAATTTATATATGGAATAGAAAGGACTCGTGAAATATTACTCTTTTTGTTATTCTTGTTGGTTTTCATTTTTTGCCTGTATTTAAGGCCTTGCGTGTTTAGTGACGATACTCAACGCTAATTGGATGTAAGTATTTCCCAACAAATATAAACACGTTCTATTTGTGGCAACAATTCATATTTGTTGTATGAGAGTCCCCTTAAACATTTATATTATAGAGGCAAAGAACAAAATATTATCTGTAAAAATGTTATTTGTCTAATTAAAATGCCGGGGGTGGTAATGATCCGGTCGAGTCTGCCCATGCGTGTTGCCATTGCTGGCGACGTGACTCTACCACACGTACTTTAGTCGCCTCTTACGACACCACCAGTACCAAGGTGATCCTATTCTAGGCCATCCCGGCCTAGGCACACATCACATGGCAAAGCTTCTAAGAAAACGGAAAAAATAGAATTATTAGGTACAAGTTGAATTCCATCACTAAACACGCAATGCAATGCAATTAACACTGAGTTCTCTCTGCCTACCTTTCCAAATGCGGGATACACCGTGAAACCGTCTAGCCTGAGCAAAACGGTTTTTTCCTTTAATTTAAATTGCAATAACTAGCAACGAAATTAACATAACTTATATAACATAAATCCTTTATATTTATACCATAATATTGCACTGAAACTGTTATTATTTTAAAATAGAATGAGCATTGTTATTTAAACAATGAAAACGTAACAATATAGCGCAGCACGTTTCTGCCGAATAGCATGTCGGATAAATAACTTACTATATAATATATAGGTATTTATTGTGTATTATATATAAAAAAATCAGCTTCACGCTCTATCCCGCACACAGCAGGGTAGGCAGAGGGAACCTAGTGTTAAGACACTCCGTTCCCCACTTTCAGCCGAATTCTGGAGGCATTACGTGTTGAGTGGCAGAACTCAACGCCCCCCTTAACCTCAACACCAGAAATGGAAATATAAATTTAAGTAAATATTTCATTTCCTCGAGTGGGGATCGAACCCATAACCAGTCGGTTGTTACAGTCACACTTCGTGCCGCTGCGCCACGACTGTGTTATATAATGTATAAAATTCTTCCGTTACTGAGCGACTGACAGACAACGCGCGGAAGCTACTGGATTTTGGAAAGTTGAAATTTAGGGAGTTTAAGGGAACGCTGAAAGAGAATTTTTCTAAATGTTTATGATTTTTTTTTCCTATAATCTAAACAAATAAATTTGCGAGAGACGATTATCCATATAACCTAAACCTGTATTGAATGGTCGTTAAAAATATATTTTGGTTTTTAATAGTTATTTACCTATGTATTTTTTTTTATTTTGCCGTTCTGATATCCCTCCTATAACAGAATAGGTAGTGAGATCCTAGTGTCAAGACATTCTGTTCTACTTTTCGATTGAATTCAAGACATTGCATGTTAAGTGTGGAAACTCCTTTAAGTTTTTAGTTTTCTTCTGAATATGTTTTTTTTTAACTTTACGCATCTCTATTTTGCGTACCAAAGTACATCTGTACGTGCATTGGTACACAGCAGCACACGAAATGATAAAAAAAGTTAATTCCTCCGAGTGGAGATCAAATCTACAACTGCAAAACAGGTAAAAGATGAGTGTATGAGGAGCGTAAAGTAAAAAAACATTTTCAGAAAAAAACATATAGAGACAACTCGGATATGAACCCATAACATTCGTTCTAAAATCAAAACTAATTAACATTGAATCCAAACGGTAATCGAAGTTTAAAATTAATCCATAGAAAGCAATAAAATGAAATGGAACAGATAGATTCCTTTGATAATTTGCTTACGGTGTTCGAACAGTTAGACAAAGGCTGGGTTTATAATATGGGAAGCTTTGATCTATAAACAGAATAGAATTTTATTTGATGTATATTCGATGCAAATATCTTTTGATGTATGGAAAAGATTTTTGGTGTTATAAACTGACTGGCCATTGTGGCTCATTGCTACGGCAGAGTATAAAAGCATATGTTAGTTCGAATTCCGTTTAGGAATAATTAATAAGGAGGAAAGTGAAATAGGTGAGACCGCGGTTGACCTTCGAAAACAGTATCAAGGATACTGGAGGGAGGTCATGTAAAAAGCATGAGGACCTAGCGGAGGGCATGTATGAAGAGGTTGATGACGGTGGACGAGGCGAAAGAGGTATGTAGAGACCGTAGAGCTTGGCACTCCGTTCTCTCTGACTACCCAGCTAGAGGTGAAAAACTAAATATCCAGGCCCTAGACAAATGACTGTCACAACTTGTAATAGCAGTGTTACGTATATATATAAAACGAAACGACCAACTGACATATATGTACGTACATTCCATAGAATGTACAACGGATGTTCAATAAAAATTAATCCCCTAATACGTTTTGCTTCAATATACCACATTAACATAATACGTAGATTCTGATGAGTCATACGTTAACGAGGTACGGGATGAGAAAGCTGCTATCTCCTTATGTGGACTATAAAAATATAGACTGTATATATACGTAGACTATATAAATATATTATACACGACGACCTCGTGGCGTATTGGGACAGGGTCTGACTGAAAAAGCAATGATTGTGGGTTCGATGGCCACTCGATAGAATTTTTGTATTTAATTTATTTAAAAAAAAATCTTTTACATAATCTAGCAGATGAAACGCGACATTGAGTTTCGATACCAATACATTCATATATACGAACATACATTTATACACAAGTATTCTTAGTTGATTTTAATTGATCACGAAGGTAAAGCCACAAGTAAAAATTGTTTTTTATAGCTTCACGGTGTATCACACATATAGGTAGAGGGAACCTAAGCTAGTGATAAGACACAATCTTCATATAAAGCCATCGTTCGCCATTTCCTCCAAATTCTGAAATTATTGGGTGGTTTGCTTCGTTACCACAGCGAGGACATGAAGTTATTAAATATTTCATTTATTTTTCGAATGGTAATCGAACCTGTCTCGTTTACATTCCACACGTTAAGAAAAGCTGATGATAAATATAATTTAAAATAATTTATATTAGGCGATGTTTTAGATTTCGCTATTTAATTCCTAATCTTTGCTGAAATTAATTGTGTATTGTTAAAAATGTCTTGACATTATCCGGAAATCCGTTCGTAATTTTTATCTGATTTTGCTTCAGACACCTCATGTTCCGTACAAAGAAAAGGAAAAATCGCGCTTTATGTCGTAAAAATCGCGCTTTATGTCGTCTAAGAAAAATAAAATTACTATCTCCCCGCCAGTGAGGGTTGAACCGAGAACCATTGCGCTTACTGTCACTGCGCCACGAATACCTTAAATGATATATATATATATAAAAAACAGCTTCACGCTGTATCCAGCACACTGCAGGGTAGGCAGAGGGAACCTAGTGTTAAGACACTCCGTTACCCACTTTCTGCCGAATTCTTCATTCTTCCTCGAGCCTAGACCAGAGCGAAGAAATGGAAATATAAATTTAAGTAAATATTTCATCTCCTCGAGTGGGGATCGAACCCACAACCAGTCGGTTTTACAGTCAGTAAATTATATATAATTAGATAATTTGGCAGCTATTACTAAGCTGGTCCTTAATTGACTCGTATAACTAATGTCCGAATCCCTTATCATTGGAGCAAAGCAATTAACATGTTACATTACTGTTTCACATATGATTTAGGTTTGACCAATAACGTATTTATATTGCGTATAACGTATATTTATTATTTAGTATTTCGATGGTCCTTAGATAAAGTATCGAAAGTGAAAAATCGTAAATATTATGTTGTACTTTTAAATTAAGTTCTAAGAAGTGTATAGTAGTAGAATAAAAGAAATTTGAAAATTTTCACTTTCGATATTTTACCTTGGGTCTGTCGACTTGGTCGTCGGTCCAAATTATAAGTCATCTAAATAAGTTTCGTAATCATAACAATCTGCCTAGTCTGCTGTGTGCGGGATACAGCGTGAAGCTGTTCTTTTTTATTTTTATTAATAATATGTTTAATTTCAGCATTTTTCTTCCTACTTCCAGTCAGTTTAATAAAATCTTTGACCGCAGTATATTGGCAGGGTGCGTAGTACTAGATGACAGTATTATAAATGCTCGCAGCGCTCGTGGTGGCCAAAAGTAGAAAAAATTTAGGCTTTGTCACTTATTAATGTCAAAGCAATCTGTTCGACTTATCGTTTTACTAAGTTATTTAAAATGAGCTACAGCAGTTGCAGTTGTTCTACAATGCAACAAATACATTTACATGTAATAGATATATTTATAGCGAAGTATGTGATGCAGAAATACAAACAGAAATCGACAACTCAACTATTTATATAAAAAAATACAATAAAATGAAGAACGAGGGGTAATACCCCTAAAAAACAAACAGATGTGGCGACTTCAACAAAAAAAAATACTTTACTGGGTTTTCATCTATCTGTAATGATGAGCAACATATAGATCTTACAGGTGTAATATTCAACAATTTCGAATTATTATTGAAAACATTAGCAACCAATCACAAATACAGTATTAATCGTTTTTTTTTTATTTTAATTACTTTTTTTTCTTAAATCACATTTCGTTTCGTTCACGTTTTGATATTATAATAATCATTTATTTAGAAAATAAATTATTATAATAATATCAAAACTAGGTAACTACTATACTAACTACCATTAAATTTGCTTTGTTTCCTTGTTTTTCAGTAAAACTACAACTAAAAATGTAGTAAACAAATTCTGATATAACCAAAATAAAACACAATTTTGAATAGAGATTACTTACTTACGTCTCTCAATTTGAATAACCAGAAATGATTTATCGACACTTTTTCCACCCAAATCACAGTAATTAAGTAATATAAATGAATTTGAAAGTATTTTACGAATATTTTCAAACAATCCCGCCATCATATCTCAAAGCGTCAGAGCCTACAAATTTGCGTACGCTGGGTGGCGCTGTAGTCGTGCACGGTGCCAATAGAATTGTAATTATCATAAATATGCACTCGATATACTGTTTACTATATATTTATTTAAATTGTACTAAATGAGAACAGGGACTTGATTGTTGGCGCTATAATATAAAACTCATCAAAAATATAAATGTGAAATGAGAGCTAAGTTAAACGATAAGTAATGCGTTCTCGACTTCATCGACAAAAGAATGGGGGACCTATGTCTATGGGTGCCGAGTTCTGTATTCACTCGAGGTCAAATTCAAGTTGTAAATTTCACTCGATATTTGATATAACATATGCTGAAAATTAGTTTACTTCCAGCTTTTTTTTTCGGTTTATATTTTAATTAGAACTTCGAATGTAGTGTCGATAGAGAATAGAGCTTGGAATGTAGATATTGCCGTTAATGCGTATTTTAAGGTGTCATAAGCATACACCCTACCCTATTATTCCAAGTAAGTTTGATTTCCGACGCGATGTATCGAAATTGGCCGGTGTGTGGGTAACAGAGTGTCTGAACACTTCACTTTACAATTTCTTCTCGTCAAAAATCTTTCCCCTGCTTACTCCACTGTATGCAGGACACAACGTATATCTAAAAACATCAAAACAGCCAATTCAAATAAACAGTTTTTGTAAATATACCTTGAGAGTATATCTGTATTAACACGCTAATAAATACTTGTTATATAAATTTTGATTAACAAACTTATCTATCACGGTAGAAGACACAGAATATTCGTTTGGGAGCCAATTTAACTTGTGACGAAACTTGTTTAGAAATAATTCGCTTATCGCCCGATCGAACGTTGCGTCTTTTGCAGGTGTCACTTTATTTATTGTGTTGTTAGTGTTAAGTTGCGGCTTCGCCCGTTTGAACTACACCAAATAAAAAGCACGCTGTATCCCGCACACAGCAGGGTAGGCAGAAGGAACCTAGTGTTAAGACACTTCGTTCCCCACTTTCTGCCGAATTCTGGAGACATTGCGTGTTGAGTGGTAGAACTCAACGCCGCGCTTAACCTCAACAACAGAGCGCAGAAATAGAAATATAAATTTAAGTAAATATTTCATCTCCTGGGGATCGAACCCACAACCAGTCAGTTTTACAGTCACACTTCGTGCCGCTGCGCCACGACTGGCCTCAACCAATGTATTGAAAAAGCTTCCTGATGTTAAAACACTCTATTCTCCAGTTTCTGGGATTTTTTGGGATTTGAGACATTGTGTGTTGAGTGGCGGAATTCTACACCTCAAAAATATTAAATATTCACCACTTGTGTCACTGAGCCACGACTGGGTTCTATAAGAAATACGATATGCAATTTAACAGTTTGCTCTGGTATCGAGACAAAGTGAGACGTTGAGTTCTACGACTTAACATGCAATTCGGAAAGTAGGGAGCGGAGTGTTTTAACACTAGGTTCCTCTACCTACCCTGCTACAAGTAGGATAAAGGGTGAAGCTGAAAAAAAAACTTTACACTTATAACAATGAAATTTTATGTATCAGGTCATTGAATAATATATAGTTATTTTTTGCTTATTATCTTATTTATCACTAACAATATCTTTCCTACTTGACTTTTGGAAAGGAATTTTTAACTATAATTTCAAAAAATATTTTTTCTCTTATTAGTTTATGTGTCAGTACAGTGAAAAAAATATAGTTTTTTTTGCGTACTATCTTACTTATCACGATCAATATCCCTCATTTTTCACTTTTGGAAAGGAATTTTCTTTATAAAAAACCGGCCAAATAAAAAACTACATTTTTAGATATATACTATACTACTTTTTTAGTCTTTATTACTATACAGCTGCGGTGACAAAAATTCGGAATCTGTGCAATTTTCAACTATCTAGCCACAGTTCATGAGGATAGGATTCTGTTACACCCTTTAGATACGAAACTCTAAAAAAATAAGATAGAAAAGAGTAGAATACCCACATCTCAAGTTTTGTTTTGACACTCATTTCAATAAAGAAACAAATTATATACAATTTATATTTCAGAATATAAATAGAATTATGAAATATAAATAGTTTTTTATTTAATCCATATTTATTTAAGATCAAAAAGCTTATTTAAGTCAATACAAAGTTCAAAGTAATCAAAAGTTTAAGCAAATTGCTGATTTCTCTTCGTTAAATGTCAAATACATAAAATGATGGGATCGATCTTTGGTAGTTGCGGCATGATGTTCAATTAAATTTCTTGTTATCTACTAAAATTATAAGGCTTTGTTAGGATAATTCCTATAACTTATACAAAGCTAAAACTTATAATTTTATTATGTGGATGGATTAAAAATATCAAAGAATATCTTGATATTATTAAAACCGTGTTTATCCGTCAGAGACGGATAAACACGGTTGTTGGTTTGATTCCTATTAGGATTTTTTTATGTAATTATTCTGTTAATATTTGCCTTATCGCATCGTTGAGTATCGCTATTAAACATGCAAAAAACGTCAGGAGAACGGAGTGTCTTGAAAATTCTCTATATCTATCATTCATAAAAACAAAAACTTTCTAAGGAAATCCAACCCACGACCTTAGCCCCAGCAAGTCATTACTCATTAAACTTTATTAGGTCGCAAATACATCCCCATAGCAGACGTTGAGTAATACAAAACAAAAAGTGCCTCGAAGTTTCGCGTTAATAGAAAAACTCGAAAAGCAGAACGATATTAATCATTGGTATAGTAAGTAAGGTACTTCCAAATTTCCATAAAGCGTATTCATTTGAATTATGGACGATTTTTTGGGAATAGTGACTTTTTACGTTAGGTCTTTAAGTACCTATTGCTGTAAGTACCTGTAGTACCTAGTACTGTAAGTGCCTTTTTTTATGGAAAAGACAAGGCAAACGAGCGTTCGGGTCACCTGGTGGTAAGTGATCACCGCCGCCCACGACCCCGTGCAACTCGAGAGGAGTTGCAGGTGCTTTAAATACCTATAGTCAGATTTCACAAATTATGTCAGATAGTCCAACCAGATGAAGCTGAGAGTAACAACTAGTTAAATATAAAGAACACATAAGTGTTTAAAATGACAACAGAGTGTCTATTTATAAAAAAAATCAGTTAGTTGGTTCGACTTCCAAACAAGGAATTTAAAATGTTAATATTTTGATTACTTCACTTTAGTAACGAGGTTTTGAGTCACGTCACTTGACACGCAATGCCTCCGGAAATCCTCAGAAAGTGGAAAACTTCCCAGATCCTCTCTGGCTACCCTATTATATACGGGAAAGGGTGTGAAGCTAAGATAATAATTAAAAATATACTCTAAATCTAATGCTTAGTGAAAATTAAACGATTTTTTTTTCTTTCTCGCACAGTGTTCTTACCTTAGGCGTGCTGACCTCCCTGGTGGAAATGCCCATCTTCTCGTGGTGACGAAGCTGCACGGGGTAGATGATCTGGTAGTAGTGGGAGCCGATGTTGCGCACTAGGTCTTGATTTTGTCTGTACTCGCGTAAAAGCCGCTCCACTTCTACTGAAAACATTAGAGGTTATCAATAAAAACATTTATTTGATTTTATCTTATTAATTATTTATATATTATACAGAACATTATAAGAATAAATAACCGCGACGGTTATGGGTTTGATTCCCGTTCGGGCAAATATATATTTTTTTTTATTTCGCGCTTTGGGGGAATGAAAATATTAAAAAATTACACCTACAGCCACGGCCAATCAGCTGAGCTGAAATACTAATATAAAAAAATTAAATTAGCTTCACTTTTCGCCGATTTCGGCACTGCGTGTTGTGTAGCGAAACTCAGCACCGCGCTTTACTTCGACTCCAGAGCGAAGAAATGAAAATATAAAAAGTAAATAAATATTTCACTTCCTCGAGTCGGGATCGAACCCACAACCAGTCGATTTTACAGTCTCACTTTGTGCCTCTGCGCCACGACTGGCCACTACTAATACTAATATGTTTCTTAAATAAATATAATAATATATATTTATAAAAAATATTTAAAAATTCAAGGTCTTATATCTTAAATATCTAACGTTTAATATTCTGAAAAGTGAACAATAGGTGCTGGATAGAAACCCATTCAGATCTCGAGTAGCACTCCCATAGAATAGATAAGATTAAAATTTATATAAGAGATACTGTGAGATAGCTTTATAAAATGAAAATTTATTGATAAATGTGTTATACTCGTATAGTAGTAGGTGCTTGGGATAAAAGTGGATTTCGCATATTAAAGTGACGAAGGATATGGAGTTTTATTTACTTCTCAGTTAGTTAAGTCGTTCTATAATATAAATATTAGAATTTATTTATTACTTTTTTTAGTTATTAGTGTAAAAAGAAAGTGTGAGCCCAGTCGTCGCGCAGGGGCACAAATTGTGCCTGTAAATCGACTGGTTGTGGGTTCGATCTCCACTCAAGGAAATGAAATATTTATTTTCATTTATATTTTCATTTCTTCGCTCTGGTGTCGAGACAGAAGCGCGGCGTTGAGTTCCGCCACTCAACACGCAATGCGTTTACAGTAGCACGCTTGTGACCCTACGCTACGACTGGCCTGTTTCAATGACTATGGGCAGTAAATAAAAGTCATGCTACTTTTATTTACTGCCAAGGGTCACAAAATCCACGGAAGAGAGAGAGAGAGAAAGAAGCTGCGGGCGACCACCAGCTTAAAATAATTTTATTCAATGTTTTCATGATTTTAATAGGTAGAAAATAGTTATCTTGCTTAGGAATATAGCTCTAATAGTATATTACTGTGGGAACAGTAGAAATATGGCGCTTGGCAGTTTGCCCTGTAACCTTTGGCCCCTCACCCCATTAGATATTCACAACGTGAATGTTTGGGATAGGTAGGCAAAGTGGTTAGAAATCATTTTTGTAGGCTGTAGATTCAAATTTAATTTTCTAATGCTAGTTTACAAAATGTATCAATATGGCAACGGAGTGTCTTAACACTAGGTTTCCAGGTTCCTTCTTCCTACCCTGCTATTGCGGGATACAGCCTGAAGCTAAAAATAAATATTAATTTAATATTGCTGTAGCTTACTTGCCACATTAAGGAAACATACTATCAAACATAATTACAACTTATTTTCCGAATCAGCACAAACAAGATTTTTGCGCCATGCTATTTATTAGTTTTCCTGTGATTTCTTTCTTTTAATATTTTTTTTAATATCTTTCTTTTTTATAATGTGGAATAATTATAAATATTATTATCTGAATGTAAAATGAATTAATATGTTATGTATTTCTACAGAGTACACAATTTAAACCTAATGCTTACAAAGTTAATGCAAAATTTTATAGCCATAGTGTGTTCATTAAGTGGCGGAACCTAACGCTGCGTTTTGACTAAATTATTCTTAAAATTGAATTGAACCCATAACCATAAATAAGTATAATTAAACATGGATATTATTATAGTTTTTTTTTTACTAAATTATATCAAAGACCTTCATAATATTTTTGCAAATACATGATAAGTTATATAGCTTATACATAGTCATAGGCATGATTTACTATACGTGATGAAATGGCGTCCCAGATCTGTCAATCAATAGTAATTAATTACAACGTCGCATTAATAAGTGAAGGCTGGTTGAGTTAAACCTTTGTAAGGAGGCGTTTAGTATATACGGAAGTAGTGGGTTCGATTCTATTATCAATATGAATAGGAAGAAGGTAGAAAAAATAGAAAAAAATATTTGGGACATAAAAAAATATATAATAGAGAAAGTATATTTTTTGGAGCAACGGCATAGCAAGAAATTAAAAATGCGATGGTTGTGGGTTGGGTGGCTTTCCCATTTGGGAAAATAAATAAACTTGTTCTCGTTACTATGGCAAGACAAAGCGAGGCGTAGAGTTTCGCTAATCAACACGAAATATTTAAAAAAATTGAGCAGAAAATGGGCAAAAAAGTACCTTAACACTAGGTTACCTCTGCCTATTCTACTTTCCGGGGAAAAACGTGTTTTCGCAACAATCAATTATGTAACAATCAATTATAGCCTTTAGGAGAAGTCTCAACAACTCTACAAATAAAACAAGATCTGGAAAATAGAACTAATGTTAACACATAACTATTACCAGCCTTTCAACTTAGATAAAATTAAATTAAAATTAAATTAGCTTCACGCTGTATCCCGCACACAGCAGGGTAGGCAGAGGGAACCTAGTGTTAAGACACTCCGTTCCCCACTTTCTGCCGAATTCTGGAGGCATTGCGTGTTGAGTGGCAGAGCTCAACGCCGCGCTTAACCTCGATACCAGAGCGAAGAAATGGAAATATAAATTTAAGTAAAAATATTTCATCTCCTCGAGTGGGGATCGAACCCACAACCAGTCGGATTTGCAGTCACACCTCGTGCCGCTGCGCCACGACCGGCCTCATTCATAGATAATATTATTTAAAATGTTATTTCTAATTAAATATATTTTTTATTCAACTGTCCTACGCTAAAGAGAGTAGTGAGCTTGGTAGCCTATGTATGTACATATGTTTGTTAGCATGTGGTGTTGTAAAGCCGAAATGCGTTGACCGATTTTCATGATCATATGTCAGTTAATTCGTTAAAACTGTCTACATTAAAATATCACTCTATTAAGACACTCCGTTTCCCATTAAGACACTTCCATTCCCATACTTTGTATTAAGGATATGACAATAATAAAAATTCACCACAATTAGAAATTGTCAAAAAGCAAAGAAGTTAAAGAGAAACTTGGGAATCTTTTAAACATGCATTTTTCTGTTATGTAATATTATCTTTTTTTACCGTACAACCTCTTTCGTGTGTTCTCCATTCAACGTGACATTGGCGAAGTGATTTTGTGCTCAACTGGCACGCTCGGAACGCCATATTAACAGAAACCAAACCAAACCAAAGAGAAACTTATAATCATGGCCGTGACAGTTCGTATTTGTTTAAAAATTAGCATTAATTATTAAAATTAAAAAAAAGGACTAATAATTCTATAATAAAAATGGACTAATAAGTCTATAATAAATGGAAAATAATTCTATAATCCTCCTAGAAGTTTCATTTTAAACAAAATTCGAACTCGCGTCCCTGCATAAAGCGGTGTCATACGCAAATGACACATTTCAGAGCAGTTCTAACAAACTTGTTAGAGTAGATTAAAGCATTCCAACATTTTCAGCAGCTTTCATTTGAGATTAGTTCGTAGTACTAACTGTTCGTTAAACTTGTCCTTGGATAAAATATTTGTGTTCACTTATCAGAATGAAGTTATATTTAAATCAGCTTCACGCTGTCTCCCGTACACAGCAGGGTAGGCAGAGGGAACCTAGTGTTAAAGCATTCCGTTGTTCACTTTCCGCAGAATTCTGGAGGCATTGCGTGTTGAGTGGCGGAACTTAACGCCGTGCTTTTCCATCGCGCCACATGAGAGCGAAGAAATGGAAATATAAATTATAAATATATATTTCATTTTCTCGAGTGAGGATCATGTTAGGCGAACCAACAAATCAGACACGAAATCCAGCTTTTACAATAAATTTATTTACACTTGTTATATATACATATACTCTCGTAGTCACAATATTGAAATATGAATTGTAATGACAAGTTGTCTTGACAATATCTTAAAACGTAATGAACACGAGTGCCGTGTCGTTTGTGCTTATATTGGAAATCCACCGGAAAAGACGCAGCACACTACCGCCACTTAATACAATCGATAATGGAAACAATATCAAATGACGTACTCGTAATTACAGTGACACCTATTACTACATTATAAGTAACTTATGCTAACAGCTCGGCCATCCTGCTGATCGCGAGTCCCTCGCGATTTAAGAATAGTTCACAATTTTTAAATGTCCTAATTTACATAGCTTTAGTTTTATGCCAACAGTTACAAAATATAATTATATTTTTAGTACAAGTGAGGATATCTACAAAAACTATTAAATTAGATATTCACATGTCATAATATGTAAATTATACAATTTGAAATACATTATCTTAATTAGTAATTTTTAAAATGAAAACAATTATTACATAAAACTAGACTCATGTGATGTCCGTAAAAGAGTCCTATTATTCCTTAACTAAAATTATATTAAATAAATGTTAACTACACTGAATTCATTACGCCATTAAATTGATTATACAAAATACTTATAAAATATATTTTACATTGCAAACATTTTTTTGGATTTAGACATTTTTAGTTTTTTGATTTTAGATTTGTACAACAATTATATAATTATGTATATTACATTATATATAATTATGTAGATTTATACAATTCAATAACTCTCATTAACACAATGAGCCATCAGTATTCATATACATTCATGTTATAATTTAACTATTACATATTATTTATAATTTTTTTTTATTACAAGAATTTGGTTAAACAACACCAACAACGCTACATGGAATATTCCTTTTTAATATCGAACACTTACTTCAGTACATTAAAAGAGCATGTTATTATTAAATTCGTAAACTGAGCAGATTCATTTACTTAAAATAAAATAAATCAGTTTCACGCTGTATCCCCCGCACACTGCAGGGTAGGCTGAAGGAACCCAGTGTTCAAGACACTCCGTTCCCCACTTTCTGCCGAATTCTGGAGGCATTGCGTGTTGAGTGGCAGAACTCAACGCCGCGCTTAGCTTCGACCGACACCAGAGCGAAGAAATGGAAATATAAATTTAAGTAAATATTTCATCTCCTCGAATGGGGATCGAACCCACAACCAGTCGGTTTTACAGTCACACTTTGTGCCCCTGTGCCACAACTGGCCTCATTCATTAACTTTTATATACCTTATAAGCTTAACATATAAAAAGTACTGCTAAATAGCACCAGCAAACCTGTATAGAATTATTTTATTTCCTATTAAAGACCCATATATATTATCAAAGTTATTTTCAACTCAACCACAGCCAATAATGAATGACACACATTTACTTTATACTTTGTACAAATCTTACATATAAAAGCAGCTCATTTGAAAAAATATTCAACACACAATTTGTGTAGCCATGATCAGTCAAATACAATAAACAGAACGTGACACCGCTCGCCTCGTTACTCCCATATTCACCACATTATCACAACCATAATGACTGCCATCTTCACCACCATAATCTCCATCCTCATCATGATCCTCATCATCACAACGATCCTCATCATCACAATCATCCTCATCATCACAGTGATCCTTATCATCACAATGATCCTCATTACCACCATGATTATTAGCCTGTCCTCGTCCATTACTGGACAAAGGTCTCTTCAATGATATGCCGCGAAGATTGACCATCAGCTCTTACGTACAGCCGTTGCCCGTCACATGTAAAAAATAATAAGTGCTTAATATCTGCAAACGCTTATGCATTAAGTCCTGTCCTTACGTACGTCTGTCTGTCTATCTCTCTCAGGACTAATTATCTAAAGAAGACATGGAAATATCAAGCTAAAATTAATATGAAACATCCCGATCAACAATACACTAAATCTGCGGAAAATTTGTCTTCTGAATGAACATAAGGAGATTGGTGGACAAAATCGTGTCGAATTCGATTGGTTTTTTTTTGGTTATTATTTTTTTTTTATTCAGATTATTTTAAGGTTTACTTCTACTTTCCTTAACAAATGTTAGCTGTACGCGTAACCTAATAATTTGAAAGTCTACTTGTAATAAACAAGAAATTAATAATATACAAAAACAAACAAATAACAACAAGTTGATAGATAGAGTAATATGCTCTTAAGTTTCCTTTAGGCATAAGTTATACTAAATTTGCATTATTTTCCATGTTCGTATGCATTATAAAATTCCACAGCCAGTTTTCAATTACTAGGCAAAGCTTGTATCCTATATTACTGTAACGATATTAATATATGGACTTAAAGGATGTCGATGTTAAAACTGAAAAGTAACGATTGTTGTACTTTTATTGTAAATTTTATCTTCAAATACTGTTTTCTTGAGTATTTTGCCGGCTCTTCTCAGCCAAAATAAATCTATTTATGAGCCAATGGTAACACCATAGATTCACTAGACATGTTTTTGTAATTTTGCTACTAAAATAAAAATGAAAAGAATAATTTGAATTCGATTCACTTCATTCAGCTATACATTGCATGTTTTTATAGTTACCATTATCATTATTTTCCCCTTTATATATATCCTTTTTTTTTTTTTTTTTCCAGATGAAAAATATATCAAACATTATTTTAGGATTCATAACTTAAGCTACTGTACCTACCTACCTACCTACCTACGTATGTCTCTATTTGTATCTATTGCTACACCGTGATCATTTCCACCATTTACCAACCAATAGCCATTATTTCACACGGATTTAAAAGTTTTATTTTATAAGAATTTTGCTTCGTGTCTCATCGTAAACACATTTATACTAACATATTTGTTAAAATGAATATACTTAATTCTCGTCGTTTGGGAACGACTCGCTATGAATTTATTCCATTCCGCTCAATTACAGCAAGTTGAAAGAAATACTTTAATATCATATTATTTAATATCAATTCAAATTTCGAAAAATCAATCAATTCTTATTCATCATTTTCTTTAATGAGCTCAAAAATGACTTCACTAACCTGATTCTTAAGCTCCCTTTATCCATAAACTCGAGTATTTTGCATCCATTACCCTTAACATCTGGTATTATCCGTCCATTACCATTAACCACGGGTAACATCCATCCATTATCGTTAACCTGAAATATCCTCCATCCATTACCCTTAATCACGGGTAACATCCATCCATTATCCTTAACCTGAAATGTTATCTATCCATTGCCCTTAACCTCGGGTATCATCCATCCATTATCCTTAACCTGAAATATAATCCATCCATCACCCTTAACCTCGGGTATAATCCATCCGTTATCCTTAACCTGAAATATAATCCATCCATCACCCTTAACCTCGGGTATAATCCATCCATTACCCTTAACCTCGGGTATAATCCATCCATCACCCTTAACCGCGGGTATAATCCATCCATTACCCTTAACCTCGGGTAAGATTAAAATGATTAAAGGCGAATGATATGGGACGAATGATGAGGGACGAATGATGAGGGATGAATGACGAGGGACGAATGATGAAGGATGAATGCTTAACTCCTTAACCTCGGGTGGCATCCATCCTCAAACCCTTTCCTCGGGCATCATCATCCCTAAACCCTATCCTCGGGCATCACTCAACCCCAAACCCTATCCTCGGGCACCATCTGCCCCATAAACCCTATCCTCGGGCATCATCATCCCAAACCCTATCCTCGGGCATCATTCATTCTCAAGCCCTATCCTCGGGCATCATTCAATCTCAAGCCCTATCCTCGGGCATCATTCAATCTCAAGCCCTATCCTCGGGCATCATTCAATCTCAAGCCCTATCCTCGGGCAATATTATTTTCCATGTTCCTGAAACTCAAACAATATAAGCTTAGACTTGCACACATCATAATAACTTTTTTTTATCAATCTAATTACATAACATAAAATTCCTTCAAATTTATGAATTTGAAAATCTATTCAAATAACTTTGACATTCGAAATTCATAAAAATTAATAAGTTAACCGACACTGTATAATCTGCCCATAAATGCACATAAATGATGTTTTATCTTTACAATTACACGACTTTTAATCGTTATAAAGTAATAATAACCAAGAATATTAACGCTCCAGAGAAAATTACAAATCAAAACACTCAATCGACAATAATGGACCAATAAACAAATAAAATCTAGATTTGTCTACAATTACGTCAAACAGGGCCAATACTTTGACATCATGTTAACAACAAACAAATAGCAAACGGAAAAGAAAGTCAATTGAACAAATAATGAATGCCACCAAAGTTCCCTAAGCTGGCTGGTCCTCACGGGATAAAGAGAATTACACTGTAATATCTACATTAAAAACAATTATCCAAAACCAGGAATAATTATCAAATCACTATATATTTATCCCGTAAAAGAAAGGAATTTTTACCATATGTCATAACACAAATAAAATGAGATACTAATAAATTGAGATAAGAACACATGTACTTTAATTTCATTGGAATATTAGATCCCATAGCTATTACGAATATATTTTCTATGTTTGTGTCTATTATACGTGTTAATAAATTCGTATACCATAGAACAATCTAATTCAAAAATAATACATTCAAAATGAGACTATAACATTACGAGGATAGCTTTATAACTCTTACAGAAATAGGAAACGACAAGACGACAGTTCTCAATAAAGTGACAAAGCCGAAAGTAAAAACCAATGAAAATATTTACAAATTTCAATTCAGATAATTCATCAATTCTAAACATACTACACATAAAGAATATATGTAGAACAATTTCGCATGATGATAAAACAATCATATTGACGTTTTTAAGACAACACAATAGTTACTTCACTAATATTATTGTCATCACAAAAACAATTCTAATATCATTTATAGGCAACCAATAGATAGCGAAATACAATATCCTCTACACGATGTAAAAGCTTTCCAAAGAATGACAAAAACAAAGAAGGAAATATTCCAGATATGTAATAAATAAATTTGAATATACCCATTATAAATATTTGAAAATAAGTATTCCAGAAAATCTTGATAACTGAAATTATTCATGACCAATGAATGTCATATATCTTTAAACGTGTGAAATATAATGGTGTCAAATATCTTTAAATTATCACCCGTATAAGTAAATACTCTATTGGAAGAATTAATATCCTATCGATCACGTCTACCAACGTAGATGCTATAAGCAATTGTATACTTCTTTTAAAGTATATCTTAAACAATCTCAAATTCTAAATTTATCAACTACCCTCAAAACTGAAACGTTACGTAAGTACTATAAAATGGAAAATGTTTAGGTATGCACATCGTCCAGTGTATTCTCAAATTATCCAACCTTCCAAATTTATCCAATAATTCCCTTCATAAAAAAAACCACTCTGGCTGTTATAAAGGTATCAATCACCACACAACGAAAAGTTCGAAGTACAAGATTTCTATGTATCGTCATCAGTAAACTTTAACTGTTAAAACTATTTATTAAATTTCCATTGAAGATCTTTCATTTATCCGTTTGTTGTTTGTTTGATGTAAAAGAAATAAGAGTAACTAAAAACTATAATTAGAATCGCAACACTCTGCTTATATTCAAAATAGAAAAATTAAAAATTATAGAGAACTCAACTTACATACAAATTATTCAGCTAATCTTTAAGGAGTAAGAAAAATGAGAGAAAAGAAAAAAAAAAGAATATATATATGGTCTACTTACACTTTATGAGCGTGGCAGGAAATTTTGTATATCCTTTCGTAATCCCGCTTCTGAACTGTTAGGCGAACCAACAAATCAGACACGAAATCCAGCTTTTACAATAAATTTATTTACACTTGTTATATATACATATACTCTCGTAGTCACAATATTGAAATATGAATTGTAATGACAAGTTGTCTTGACAATATCTTAAAACGTAATGAACACGAGTGCCGTGTCGTTTGTGCTTATATTGGAAATCCACCGGAAAAGACGCAGCACACTACCGCCACTTAATACAATCGATAATGGAAACAATATCAAATGACGTACTCGTAATTACAGTGACACCTATTACTACATTATAAGTAACTTATGCTAACAATCATAACCACAACCAGTCAGCTTACACTCACACTTTGTGCACCGGCACCACGACTGGCCTCAATAATAATGAAATCAATCTATAATAATTTATAAACTCTATAACTGGAAAGTTATCGAATGAGTCACTTTTTTCGGAGAAATTAATTATTTTCGAGGCCTGTTGTAGCGCAAGAATATAATCGTGCGACTGAAAACGGCGGGAAGTGGTAAACAGAACAGAACTTAACAGCTTCCGTTCCCAGGTTCCATCCTGCTATGTGCAGGATATAAAGTGAAGCTGATAAAAAAATAAGAAAAACCTTTTAAAATATCAAAAAAAGATTTAATTAAATATTTTATTCCACTCAATCTTAGTAATATTAAACCACGATACAACACTTTTAGTTATTTAACTTTGAAGTTTAAAATTTCTAACTAATTACGTTATATACGAAGATACGGTTCTTGGTTCAGTTGTAAAAGTGGTTAAAGTTTATAAACAAGATGTGGTTGCTTAGTTATTTTAATATTTTTAGATGAGATGTGTTTTCAAATTTTTTTTTTGGTTTCACGCTTGTATTCCATACGGAGCAAGGTAGGCAGAGGGAACCTAGTATTAATATCTCTATCTTATTAAGGCACTTTCGTCACCTACTTCAAGACTGCCGAATTCAAGAGGCATTGCTTGTTGAGTGGTGGAACTCAATGTCACGCCCTGCCTCGTTACCAGAGCGGGAAAATGAAAATTTTAAATATTTCATTTCAAACAATTCATTTCAAAGCAATCGAACCCGAACTTACAGTACATAAATGATAAACTGCGTGTTATTATAACTAAACATATTTGTATGTGTTTGTAAGTTCAGCTTAAAACTAGATAGTCTCTAACAGTTATTTATAAAAAAAAATACTTATGGTTGCCTGCAATTTTTTTTAATTACGCAATACAGTGTATCGTTGACAGTATTTGAATTTAAATGCAAAGGTCATGCGTTCAATCCTCATGAAATGGAATGATTATATTATAGTTAATAATTTTTTATTTTCCTATTTTGGCAGACGAAATGTGGCGTTAAGTTCCGCCAGTGCAACGTCAATGTCTAGAAAATTTGGTGGAAAATGGGGTACAGACTCTCTAAACATTAGCTTATCTCTGCCTACCTTACTTTGCGGGAAATCTTGTTACACCTTTGCTTTGCTTTTTTAGGTTTTTTGCTTTGCTTTCTTTGCTTTTTTAGGTTTTTAAATTTTAAACTATTTAAGCGTTTATAATGTTCTTTATATAAAAAGACACAAACCAAACTTTAAAGTCCCAAACACAAACTTTCCTTATTGTAACTTATTCCATGTATTATTTAGTTAAACGTTAACAAGAGTTATTTCACATAATGACGTTAGTTCAACTTTTGAACACTAATTGAATACTTGCTTATTTACACAGCAAGAACAATACAACCGCGAGCTGGTCGTTTTGAAGTCGCTTGCGATGCATACGGAAGCTTCTTGAGATAAATAGTATTTACTGATAAAGAAATACAAGATAAAGCAAATTTAACATTAAAATTAATTTCTTTTTTTAATTTTTAACCTCTTTTAATTTTAATTTAATAAGAAATATAAAGATATTTCTTATTCTATTCCCAACTATCATCAATAAAAGACCAAAGATATTAGTAAATGGAACTTGAATTTATTTCCATCGCTTATACATTTCATAGCCCTACTGCCCTACGCCTTATACAGAATTAATGGCTATAATTATTTGCAAGTAATCAAGTAGGTCATTTGGGCCCGCATCTGTTACAGCCAAGAAAAGAAAATTACTTTAAATCTATCAATATATAAATTTGTTCTTATACAAATATCGTACGTTCAAATTTTTATACGTTTTCTAAAAGATTTTTCTTTCCTAAGTGTGGAATAACACCTTAAAAATCTCAAAAAACTCTTGCCAAATGATAATTTTTTATATTATCTATGGGTAGCAGAAATTTGTAAAATTCTCCCTACAGAGATGCTAAAAACATAAATAAATTGTAATAGGCGTATAAAAAATTCGACATAGCTTGATAAGAACGAATGACAGTGATCAGAGCGCTTGGAAGGTTTCCAATATTGGAAGGGTTCAAATCCCACTATGGTCAGATTTTTAGACGTTTTCTAAAAAGCAATTAATAATTTTGGATTTATAATGGTTTAAGAGAAATTGAGTGTACTTTCTCGGACGGAATCGGAAGTATGATTTTTGTATCTTAACAATATATTTCGCATTTAGTAGGATTGGCAGAGAGTCCAGTTTCAAATAATTCCGATCTCGACTTTTCGCTTGAATTTGAAATATCACATGTTTGTTTTCCTCTTTTTCTTATCAGAGATGGGAAACAAGGTCAGACGAAGCGCAGAAGCACAAACATACAACTGTAAAAGTTAAAGGTTGTGGATTCGAATCCCACTTGAAATGAAATATTATAATTTTCTCGTTTTGGTAACGAGAAAAAGGGCGGCCTTGAGCTCCGCCACTAAACTCGTAATTCCTCTAGATTTAGACGTAAAGTAAAAAACGGAAGGGATTAAATGAAAATTAAGTGTCTTAACACTAAGTTCCCTCTGCGTACACCGTAAAGAATTAGTTAGAATGGTACACCGTAAAGCTAAAAAAAAAAGAAATAAAACTAATAACTGCTCGAATGAAGATTGAACACATAACCCTTTATGTTATATTATCGTCATCACAATCGTTACTTTCCACAAAATTTGATTATTCCAAAATAAAACCCACCACTATCTGGTACCCATCTCCAATATCTCATATTTTACAAGGAGAATTTTCCTTGAATTTCCACTCAAACCAAACCACATGACGCCACATTATGCATACTGCGTTTAGTGCAACATTATATGCATGCATGATATTGTTATTGGATGCTCCAAATTGCTTAGATGTAGAGATAACCTTGCTTAGATGTAGAGATGAGCGCTTTAGCTAGGAAGTTTAAGGTTGAGCTTTTACTGTTCCGATTGTAACTTTTGCTAAGCATTGTGTTTAGTGTCATGTTGTTTTAATTATATTTTAGAATTATATTTAGAATTTCGTTTTACTACGTTTTATGGGCTTTTCGAGATTTTTAATTATAGCTGAAACTATTGTAAAGAATTTAAGGCAATCAGCTGTTGGTAATAGGCTCTAATCATATAATTAACATATTTTCAGAACTGCTTTGCTAATTGTTTATATATATAAAAATCTCTCATTATTGCGTGTCTGATTCTCGAAATTCCTACGGGAATGAGAAAACACGAAGTTTTCATTTTAAACCTAAAGTCCACGCAAACAGAGTTGCGAGCGACAACTAGTTTAAAGATATATAAACAACTACATATTTTGTTTGTCATCTTGTCTAGTCCACTATTTTCTCTTGTATTGAACCAATTTGTCACTTCATCAAATTCAAAATCCATGCAAAGTTAAATATTTACTGTCTTATACAAGTAACGAGTGGTTGACCGTTCAGGTAAAAAGTATGAAAGTCAAACAACCTTTTGCAAATAAGACCTTTACGTCCACGTTCACCAATAGCTCAAATTTACAGTCGGTTTCGGACAAATGGATGAACCCTTGAAGGTTCTGATGGCAGTTTGTATTTTTAGAAACGCCACTTAAACGTATTAGCAACCTAAACTAATATTTACTAATATACTGGAGCTGGAGCTTTAATGTAATTAAATTTATTTAAATAAACTCGGTCGGTAAAATTTATTTAAATAAACTAAAACTAACACGGTTTCTTATAAAAATATTTACTTTCATTAAATATTTTTGGGAACCTAAGAATAGTTATTACTAAATATACGCGACTAATCGCGGTTCGAAAATTCTATGAAAAATGTATAAAATCAAACGAGTAGTCAGAACGGAGCGCCATACGCTACGGTATCTACTTACCTCTTTCGACTCGTCCACTGTTATCAACCTCTCCATACATGCCCTCCGGGGTTCCTCATGCTTTTTACGTGAACTTCCTCTGGTATCTTTGATATTGTGTTTTCAAAGGTCAACCCAGGTTTCCCCTCACCTCTCTTACCGCTCACTTTTCCATAATAAATCATTTTTGCCATTCTTTCATCACTCATTCTTTCGACGTGCCCAAACCAGATGAGCAAGTTCTTCTTCATTCTCACCGTGACATTCTCGCTAGTATCTGCCATTCTGTGTAACTCTTCATTATGGATTCTATCCGCTAAGCTGACTCCACATATCCTACGAAGAGATCGCAGCTCTACAGCATTCCTCTTTCTTTCATTCTTCTTCTGTAATACCCACGTTTCGCTGCCGTATAACAGCGTCGGTACCAACACTGTATTGTGTACGGCCAAACGTGCAGCTGTGCTGACGTTTCGCCATCTCATCAATGCAGCCAAGACAACGTTAACTTTGTTACTGGCAACAATACGCCTTTCCGCATCCATCTCGTATCTTCCACTCCTCTGAACATATTTCCCAAATATACAACTTCATTCATTTGTTTTAATATCTTACCATTTACACTGATCTTGATTCCGTTTTTCCTTCATTTCTTCCAAAATATAATATTCATATTTTTCTTAACTTTTTAAATAATAAAAAATATTGTAAACATGTTAATTTAATATTAATTTCATGTTGATACTTCCACGTAAACTTGAGAAAAATAATGTTTGCAGATTAACGTGCAGATCGAAAGTTGGACAACAATTGTTCCTATAAGGGTGCTGTTTTTTTTTAGGTATGAACCTTAAAAACTCACACAACACATTTAATATGTATATGAAAAGTAAGCCAGTAAGTAAAAGAGGCCAGCCGTGGCGCAGGGGCACAAAATGTGACTGTGAAATCGACTGGCTGTGGGTTCCCCACTCGAGGAAATGAAAATTTATTTTTTTATTTCTTCGCTCTGGTATCGAGGCAAAGAGCGGCGTTGAGTTTCGCCACTCAACACACAGTGCCTTCAGAACTCGGCGGATAGTAAGGAACGGAGTGTCTTAACACTAGGTTGCCTCTGCCTATCCTGCTGTGTGAGAAATACAGCGTGAAACAGTTTTTTTTTTTAATTTTAATTTTTAAAATGTAATAGTTTCACAAAAAGGAGTCATAATAAAACCATAAACGGCGTTACGTTCCAAGTTTTCGAGTTTATAAATTTCATGGAAATTAATTCGAAAGTAGCCCACTAAGTCTCAATTACCTCATAAAAGGCTTTGGGTACAACCGTAATGAAACTTTTTCACGGTAATTAGGATTGCTTGGGGCAAATCGAAGACCGTTAGTCTATTTTAGTAAGAGTTTTTTTTTAAATTGTAAAATAGCTTTTTTTTAGGAAAACTCAATTCACATAATAAAATTGTAACTGTCTGTATATGGCAGATATACTCGTAGTATAACGAAATCTAATATAATCTAATACTTTTATCTGGTTTTTTGTCTGTTTGTCAGAAACGGTTTAACCGATGCAATTTTCACAATAAATATTAAGAGAACTTGGCCAAAATACAAGTGCTTCTCTTATTTCAATCGGTTCTTAATAAAAAGTTATATCAATATAAAATAGCTACAAAATAGCTGTTTTATTGAATTGCCTGAAATTCTAGTTTTCAATATATAAATAATATTGTTTTAAATGGTATTAGAGCCCTAAAGTAATTCATATTGATAAATAAATAAATGTATAGCTTATGCGGACGAAGTCGCGAGCGGGTCGCTGGTATGGAATAAGTCTTACTTTGAGTAAATTTGGAAAAACCTTTTAGATTCACACTGTGTGCCGCATATAGCGGGATAGGCAGAGGGACCGTAATGTTAAAACACTCCGTTCCCCCCACCGTGCAATTTTCGGGACGTCTGTGACAATAAAAATAATTTACATATAATCATCGAGTGGGGATCGATCCCCACAGATCATCATCCTACAGTCAGAAACCTCCCCACTCCCCTACAATACTGCGGTATATAATAATAATAAAACTTGGCTAATATACATATATATTAATATTATATACATAAATAATATATAGGTATATTAGATCTACATACAATTCGATTCGTATTTTAGTACAGCATTTGCATTTGAATGATGATACCAATTTGAAATCAATGGAATAATTCAGCACACGTTGAAATTGAATATTATTAGAATATTTATATTAAAAAAAAATATTGAGGATGTGTTCTTTAAATTGATATGATGTATAATATGAAGACATTTATTTAATTAAAATATTAAATTAAATTAATAAAATGGGCAATTGAACGCGATAAACGAAATAACTAAGTTTGACGTTGTATGAATTCAAAACACTGAATGGTGAGTGACGGTAGTTAACGCCCCATTTTACCTTGGCAGAGTGGAGAAATAAAAATCCTTATTTGGGAATGGTACTCACAACTTTCATATTTATAGTTAAACGCAAACGTACTACCACGATGAGCTCTATAACTCACAAAAACGATAAATTATTATATATAAAAACGGCAAAAATACGTTTGTTGTAAGGAAACCCCCTTTAATTTTTTTTTATTCTGATTTTAAGTATTATTTGTCATAGCGCCAACAGTAAACCATATTTTTTTTGAAAATTTCAATTGTCTCTCTTTTTATGAGTAACCTGGTAACACACGGACGTACAAACAGCTGACTCTTAGTAATAGGACCCTGTTTTTCTCTCTCGAGTACGGAACCTTATTTACAAATTGATGCATTTTGTTTTATTAGCTCTACCTCTAGATCCTCGAAATGATTTCTACCTTAATATGGCTTGGATAAAGAATTTTTTAATTTATTTCTTTCTATAAGCGTCCATTTATTTATGTAAGTAAATTATCTTCAATTTTAGCAAAATTAAAAAAAAATGTTCTTAAGAACATGCCATGTACAAAGACAGTTTATCTCTTATAAAATAATATTAAAAAAATTAAATCAATAGAATATATATAAATATGAATTATTATTATTAAAATTTTAACGATTTTATTAGATACTTACCATCAGTTTTGGCGTCGTCCTGCAGGTTACCTGTAATAAAAAAAAACATTTATAAATAGTACATTTTAGTAGATAATAAATAAAAAATATTGAGATGAAGGAAAGTTTATAACATTAAGTTATTTTTAGTTTATTTTTCTAGTTAATCCTTTATATTTATCCTTAGTATAATTTGCTACGCCGTAGACACGCTACGCCTACGTTACACGTTACTTAATTGTTTTTCCAATAATTTTCTTGAAATAAATTACAAAAAGAATATTCAATACGTATAAATTAACTCATTAATTTTATATGAGGCACTTGAGGAAATTAAATATGTATTTACATTTAGATTTTCATTTCTTCGCTCTGGTGTCGAGGCAAAGCGCGGCATTGAGTTCCGCCACATAACAAGCAATGCCTTTAGAACTCGAGGGAAAACGAAGTGTCTTTACACTAGGTTCCCTCTGCCTACCCTGCTGTGTGCGGGATACAGTGTGAAACTGATTTGATTTTGATTTATTAATTTTATAATGTATTTCAATCAGTTCTGTATTTCATTCAGAGTTATGTATTTCATCCAGTTCTATAGATATTCCCATAGAGATTTACTTTTTTAACTGGCTGGCTCTCCAACTAGGTTTTTTTCTATAGTAGAAATACGGTAAAAGGAGTAAATTCCTGGTATTTTAAAAAATGCCTTTACGATAAAACTAGTTGTAGCTCGCAATTTCTTTTGCGTGAATTACAAAACCTACAATCTCGTTTTTCGCGTTCCCTTATGAACTAACGTAAATTTTACTACCTAAAGAAAACTCAACTACATGCCAATTATTCGTTGCGTAGTTACGCCATGACTTGCCTGTCTCGCTTTGTAATAAAAGAGTTTATATGTATATACTTTTAGGAAAAATTATATTCGAGAAACAAAATATATTGTAAAACATATTTATAAAAAGCTATGGCGCAGGGGCACAGCCGTGTACTGTGACTGTAACGCTACAGTTGCGGATCGATACCCAATCGGAGGTATGAATTATTAGTTATAAATATTTTCTTCGCTCTGTACCAAAGCAAAAGCGTGGCGTTAAGTTTCGCCAGTAAAGACGCAATGCCTCAAAAATTCAAATGTGTTAACACTAGGTTCCCTCTGCCTATTCTGCTATATACGGCACACAGCGTGTAGCTGAACAAAAACATATTATATTATATTTACGTTATTTATTCAACTTTATATTATAATTTTCCGTAAATATTTAATTTCCATCGTATTTTTCTTTCACTTCGTCCACCGATATCAATATATTTATTGGTGCCTGTGCTTCGAATATAAATCGAATCGTCACACCGCTGTATATGTATCTCTTAATAAGGTAACAGATTACTTTTATTGTAGAACATTAAATAGATTCATATTATATAATATTTATAAATTGTCAATACGTATTTTGATATAATAGTTATTTAGTTAATTAGCATATTATAAATGATACTATTATATTAATATTTCCTTTTACATGTTAAATATTTACTAATATTTATATAAATTACATTTATAAGTAATGATAATACATCAAACCTATTTAATTCTGTATTTCACAATTCCCATACACGCATCTAACAAAGATGGCGGCAGGCATTTTGCGTATATTAATATAATTGTAATTTTACATACCTCATAAAATCATATTCATGTATTTATTTCCATTTACTTAAAAAATAATAATTATCTCTGGATATTGACGGCACTACGTGCATTAATATTACTCTTCTTTGTCTTAATAATAAGCTATTAAAAATTTACCGACGAAGTATTCCAAAACAAGCAATCGTAAATTGTGAAAGCACTTATAACTTATTTTACCAGCCTCGAATACTTATATCACTATTACATTTACTAACTAACATACTTTTTACATATAAGATGTAACTAAATATACATTAATTATAAATTAAAGCTTCTCTAAACATTTTGATTAACTATCCTTCACCAGACGCGTCCGCCATCTCCCTTCTCTTTCTTTCCTATCCCTGACTTTGACGTTGACAGTAACTTATTCAGCCAACATGATATTTTACAATAATTAAAATATTAATTATGTTATTATTTATTTTAAATTATACTACATAATGTTTAAATATAATTATTACATTATTTTTAATAAATATATTTTATACCTGCGTATTTTACCTACGGTATATTACTTCACTTTAATATTACTTGTGAACGGAACGCGTAATTAAAGAACTGAACTAAACTATCATTTTTAAGATTGTATTTTTCTTAATCTATAAATTAAATAATGTTCTAAATTATATTTATAATATTTTTGTATAAATTATTATTATTATTTAGAATTTACCTATACATTTTAGTTTTGGTATGGATTGTTACAATATGAGGCACGACCGCTATAATTGAATATTTATGAAGAATTCTAATTACATTTCAATTATTTGGTTTAATTGCTAATTATGACACGATGGGATAAGTTTTTTTTTATTCAATTTTTTTTGCAGCTTCACAATTATTTCCACATATCAGGGTAGGCAGAAGTAACCTAATGATTAAACTCTGTTTTCTACCCTCTCCGCGCAAAAGTATTTCGTTTCAAAGCGGTTTCAAAAAAAAAATCTAAACAAAATATTTTCATCGACACGAATCGAACCCACAACCGTCGCGCTTCTAGCCTAACACTGTGCCGTTGTGCAACAACAATTTTATTTTAGGCATTATTTTATTATATTCGAGTGACATTCGTGGAAGCGTCACGCGTGCTTGCGCCTCACGCGTCGTGACTCGTTCACGGGTCGGTGCGCCACGTAGCCGGTTAAACTTCCACTGGAACTTTTATGTCCAATGCGTATATGACTTTTGTGACAGCAAAAAGTTTCTAATTCCTGTGTGTGTTTGTGTATATTTGTATGTGTTTTGTGTAGGAATTGAATTTTAATTTGAAGTCATCGAGGCGCAGTGCTACTAATTGATAATAGCGGTTTTGGGTTCCGTTCCTCTGTTAGGGGAAGTTATTTTAATGCTTTGGTAAATATGGCGGGTTGATTTCTCTGTCTCAATTTTTTTGTTATCCCATACATTGAGGAGTAGGCAGAGGGAACCTGGGAACCTAGAGTTAAGACATTTCGTTTCCATCAAGACACTTCCGTTCCGAGCTCTCTAATAGGCAAATTTTGGGGGTTCGGCATGTTAAGTGGCGGAACTTCAACAACAACGCGCTTTATCTCGTTCCTAGAACGAGAAAATAAAAATGTCAAATATTTCAATTGCTCGAGTGGGAATCGAATCTATAACCTAACCTGTCGCATTTACAGTCACACGCTTATGCCCCTGCACCACGACTGGCTCTCAAAAAAAAAAGAGCGGGTTTTTTAAAATTACAATAACAAGGCAATATTAACAATAAATCTAAATAATTATCACTTACTAATATGGAAAAATAACGAATATTACCTCGTTCACCATATATAACTCCATCCACATTGGATAAATACAAATAATATAATATAGAATAAAAGTATTCCCTACGTCACGTAGTTTGAGTGGCGTACGGTATAGCGTCACGCGTGCTTGCGTGCCACGACTTGTGACTCTAACACGGGTCGGTGAGCGCTCTTTAAAAGATACCATATATGTATTTGTAAGCTCAGATTTTATGATTGTTAGCTTTTTTTTCTTTTTTTTTATAGTAGAGAAGGAGAGTTTAGTGACAAGTCAATTTGAAATATTGCGTGTTGAGTGGTGAAATTTAGCACTGCCCTCTATTTATACCAATATAATAAAGGGGATGAGTTTGTTTGTTTGTTTGTTTAAACGCTAAGATCTCTGGAACTACAGGTCGGATTTACTTCTTTTTTATTTTGTTTGAAAGCTGCATTCCTTATGAGTGCTTTATAATATTAGGGTTAATTTCTTAGTTACCTTTAAATAACGAAATACTAACTATAAAAAACTAGGAACGCTATCGTATTATTTTAACCGCGTGCGCTGCAGAAATAGTTAAATATAGTACATTGTACTACAAAAATATTAAATCCACAACATCATATATCTATCTTTTATACATAATCGGATATTTTATGACTAAAAATAATTAAAAATTGCAAAGTGATATTTCACAGTTTTTTCTTTTACAAGACATTGAAACTTACGAGCCAAAGTTATGATATCGTCAGGGAAATTTAACGATGTAAACTTTTTCTTTTATAGTATATAATTTGAACGTATACTTTTCGTGAAAATCAATTCATCAACTAAATCAACGCTCTCTATAGGGCGGCGAGCCGAGATACGACTCGCGCGAGGGGTGCCCTTGTCATCTTCAAAAACAACCACGTAGTGCTTGCTCTTTCTCAGTATTACAAATACAGTTGTTCATGGTTGTTGAATATATAACATATATAACCAATATGTTGGCAAATGTAGCATAGTAAAATAATTATAGGTGATACGCGGGCGAAGCCGCGAGTGGGCGGCTAGTCTAACATAAGAAAAAAAAATGTTCATTCCCCGGTGATAAAATTCGTTACACCCAGTCGAGATCGAATTCGCCACAATAGCTTTCATAGTCCGAATACCTCTTTGGCACACTAAAAAATCAAACCAATATCAAATCACCAGCTGTATAAAATAAAACTACACACACCGCATCAGGTGCAAAGCTCAGTACGTTAAAATTTTTATACGTTTCCTTAAAAAGTATTTTTCTTCCTATGTCTAAATTAACATTTTAAGAATGTTAAAATCCACAAAACATTTTTATTTTTCATAGTAATGTTGTTATAATTGCAATTATATTTTAGTTGAAAGTATATAGGTTCAAGCTGCGTATCACATGTCAGCACTAAAGGTCCTCTCTGGCTACCATGATGTTAAGACATTGCGCTGCTCACATGAGACATTGAGTGGTGGCACTCATCAACCAATATCTTTAAGCACTTTATCTTGGAAATAAAAATAATCCTATTCATCAAATAAAAAAACGAGCCCGCAGCCGTCGCGAATACAGTCAAAAAACTTAGATACGAATATCACATTCATAAATATTATGTCTAGACAGTATATTAATTTACTTATACATATTATACTTACTGACTGATAGTTACCTCTACCTAACCTGTTTACACGAGAAACTATATGCTTCTTTTTATTTTAATTTTAAAACCGAAATAAACCTCAGCTTAGAAACCACAGAACAAAATAAAACGACAGCAGTTTTAATATTCGTAATCTCAACCTGGATCCATGGATCGATCAGAAATGCGTCACATACAGGGTGTACCTATACTAGAACGGTTAAATTTACATGTTGAATATATTCTGATGCAAATTACTAAAGACGTATTCCCGTACGTAGTGGCACTTGTACTGGTAGCCGTGTGTCACACGTCAGATATGAAATACCTAAGTGATCTTTTCAAAAGATCTGTTTTCTATTACTGATTATTCATAGGTATTGTCTATTTTTAGATTGTGTTTGTGTTTATATATGTCTGTGTTTATGTTCACGTATAGTAAGTTTAGTTAAAACGTAAGAAACACGAAACTGTGTGTTTAATTTTGCGATGAGCACAGAAATTGATGATAGAGTAGCTTTACTTCGCAAATTTATAATATAGCTGAAATGGAAATTGTTAATTGGTAGTTCCGCCACTCAACACGCAATGCCCCCAGAAATTGGCGGAAAGTAGAGAACGGAGTGTCTTAATACTAGGTTCCCTCTTCCTACCCTGCTGTGTGCAGAATACAGCGTTAATAAGGCTATTTCATAAAAACATTATAATACATACTCGTACTTACCCGTCTAGCATAGGTATGTGGAAAGAAGCTAGTATTGAGACATTTTGTTCCCCACTTTTCTCCCATTTTTTGAGACTGCGTGTAGTGTGATGATGTTCAATACCATGCTTCTTGTTATCATAATATAGGAATGAAGTCATTCTGGCAAGGAACCCAAAACCACGTTTACAGACATACTACCTTAACTTTATACTCATTATAAAATAAAATAGCGTCGTAGAGATGTAGGACATAGGAGATGGTAAAAATGAAATAATTCTTTCCTTCGAGTCATCATTGGGCATACAAACTTACAATGGTCACGTTAACAGTTAGTGAGTAGTGCGTTAGTAGTTGTGCCACTGCACTACGACTACATTACGCTTATAATATTCTAATATTTATTATGTAGGAAAGTCGTTGCAAACGTCTAAAATATACTAAATTTTGCTTCTGCGTTATTAAATATATTAGCAAAATAATATAATAAAATAGCTAAGTAAAAATCGTGTAATTTTAACCGTTTAGTTTATGAACATTTTTAAAATGTTATTCTACACTTAAGATTAAAAAAAAGTTTTAGAAAGCATAAAAATTTAAACGTGGGATTTAAACCCGCGCGTCACGATCTATTTTTACTTATTTTCTAAGAGCCGCAAGTTGAAATACCACTACATTAAATTTTTTATATGTTTTCTAAAACGTAGTTTTGCTTATCGCTGTTTTGACATTCAAGGTGTAATATATTTAAGTCCAAACCTAGAAATTTAAAGAGAAATCTCGAACCGTAAAAGTATCAAATAAACTCGACCGACGCGGTGGAAACGGTTATTGCAGTGATATACGGGCCCCGCAGGAAGCTGTGAAAACACGCTTTTTACAAGCCGCTGAGTTTTATTTTTTGGGCTATATTCTACGTATATTCACGTTTTTTTATGTTTTCCATTTCAGAGGAAGTAATTTTATAATTTCTTACTTGGATAAAATCGAGATATTCATCAAATTTGTCATAATGTATGTGTGTTATTTGTGTTCAGCTTCAGCTTTACGCTGTATCCCGCACACAGCAGGGTAGGCAGAGGAATCCTAGTGTTAATACACTCAGTTCCTCATTTTCCGCCAAGTTCTGGAGGCATTCGTGTTGAGTGGCGGAACTCAACGCCGCGCTTTGCCTCGGCACCAGAGTGAAGAAATGCAAATATAAATGTAAATAAATAGTTCATCTCCTCGAGTGGGGATCGAACCCACAACCAGTCAATTTTGCAGTCACAATTTTGTGCCCCTGCGCCACGACTGGCCTCAATTGTTAATTAAACCAAATCGCATTGCCACTTCCGTTTGTAACTTCATCTATGAGTCAATCTAGTGTCAAGAAACTCTGTTCCCCACGCTCCGCCTAATTTTTGAGACATTGCGTATTGAGTGGTGGAACTCAACGACAAGCTTTGGATTGTTACTAAAACGGGGAAATGAAAATAATTAATTCCCCGAATGGAATTGAAATTGCAACTTTTTCTTTTACAGTTAGGCGTTGTGCCTCTACACCACGTCGGCTTTAATTTTTTTTTAGTAAAGTCTTATCCTTTTAGTGATTAAATAAATTTAAATTAAATTGATCCAACTTTTTTACGAGTTATATATAAAAAATCTACCGTCGTTAAGTAATAGAAAGGCAATGATTAGACGTAATGGAAGTAATGGATCTAGATCGTTGAAAATAGATATATAGTTGGATAAATTTTCCCTTAGTGCTCCCACTTAAAGAAAATTTCCCAAAATTCTTACAGAAATATATATTATTTATTTTACATCTAAAGAGTAAAAAATGTTTTAATTATTATTAAATTGTTTCTAATAGCTATATAGCTTACCAAAAGGGCCTTCTGCACTCCAAAACGAATCATCCAGTGTATAGTCGGCTTCTGTAACAAGAAGACAACGGTTAAATGACTTTTTAATACATCTATTTATTTATTTATATATAAAAAAACCTATATATAACTCTAAACCCTAAAAATAACTATTTCATTTGACGTAAAGAAGCTTACGACAACTGATACAGTATTGAAAGATTAAAAAGCCATTTTGTTCCCATTGTTGTCCACTTGGTAAGAAGCCTTTTGAAAAATGTCACTTATGAATAGAATTTTTTTTCAGCTACACGCTGTATTCTGTATGTAACAAGGTAGGCAGAAGAAGCCACCGCTCGGAACTTTCCCCTGAATTCTGGAGGCACTGCGTGTTGATTGGCGGAACTCAACTCCGCGGCTTCGATATCAGACCAAATAAATGAAAATATTGAATATTTCATTTCCCCGAGTGGGAATCAAATCGACAATCTGTCGCGCTTACAGTCACACACTTGTGCCTTTACGCCACGACTGGCCTAAATTGTTGTGGGAGAAAATTTAATATTTATTTAGTGCATGAAATAAAATCTTTTTTGCAAATTGTGTAACGTATACAAATGTAAATTTTACTAGTAATTATACAACGTAGTTTTAATATAAATTCCATTTTTTGTAACTTCATACTCTATTGTATATATAACAGGATAGAATTTTTGACTGGCGGAGCTAAACGCCACACTTTACCTCATTCCTAGTGCCAAAAAATAAAAACAGCTCACTCTCACTAATGAGAATCGAACCCACAACATTTACAAAAACAAAAAATCAGCTTCACGCTGTATCCTGCATACTGAAGGAAATTAGTGTTAACACACTCCGTTCCCCATTCTCCGCCGAGTTCTGGAGGCATTGCGTTCTTAGTGACGGAATTCAACGACGCGCTTTGCCTCGACACCAGAGCGAAAAATGAATATAAATGTAAATAAATATTTCATTTCAGTTGGGATCAAACCCACAACCAGTCGATTTTACAGTCACACTTCGTGCCTGCGCCACGACTGGCCTCAACAACGTTTACATTCACAGTCAAACGTGTTCTATAAATAAATATACAGTATTTCACCTACAAATAACACGCCTTTTGTGCCTTTACCAATGAATTAATTACTCGCGACTCTGTGAACTGTAAACAAATCTTTTGTTGACTCTATACGGTAATTCTTTTTATTTTAATTGAAACATTCCCTCTTTTATGTTTTAAGTGATTGAAAAAAGGGCTCTCTGAGAAATGAATAGCTATTTGCAATGGTGGTTAAGTAGCAAATTATATATTAATATTTAGTATTTTATTGACCACATTATAAATAATACGTATAAAATTTTTTTTTAGACTTCTCACTGTGTTCCGCATATAGCAGGGTGAACAGAGGGAACCTAGTAAGACTTTCTGTTTCTCACTGTCTGTCGAATTTTCGAGACATTGCGCATTAAGTGGCGGCGGCGTAACTTAACGTCACGTAATGTTACATTAGTCATGTTAAATAAGGTACATTACGCTTTTTTGTTTCTGGAAGCTATTAGAGGACCACCTTAAGAGCAGAGTAATCGTATGAATAGGAACAAATAGCCAGATTGCTATGGAACCTCAGACTTCAGCGCTGGTGTCCATCTCCCTGGGACTAGTATCATTTGTAAGGCGAATGATAATCTCGTCACGGTCAGGGCACAGTTTTTCCAGTCCGTATCTGTTACCCGCCGTATCGTCGATGGTAACAAGTATCTTAATATGAGGATCTCTATTACTAAAACTTAACATAAGGATTCCTCCCGTAGACTTATTCTGCGCGTCCAGGTGCAGAAAGATTAATCCGGTTCACCGTTCTGGAATTTCGTATAGTAATATCGTCTATTACGAGATGGCCTAAGATCCCATCGTTTAAAACTGTAGGGATTAGATTTTCTAATGAAACTTATATTTAAGAATGATACATGATAGTAGAATAGATTACACTAGGGTTGCCCAAAAAAATCCTGCCGCAATCACCTTTAATTAATGTTTTTCGTAACTCGTTTTTGGAGAAAATTGCACTCATATGTTTTTTATGTGAATCGCACATCATTTGAAAGAAAATCGCATAAGGAATTGGAAAAACAATGGTTGCCAGCTCTCAGTCTGCCGCAAGTCCAAGGTTGCCTGGTTTAAAGAGGTTACTTAATGTGAATATTTGCACTCATGTGTTTTTTTAATGAATTATATATCAAATTAAAGCTTATTTTTTTGTCATCACTAAAACACATGGTTGCCTGGAAAATGGCTGCCGCAAGCAAAGGTTGCCATCATTCGAAATTTTTTATTCTGATTCCGTTTGACTGAGAATAGACGATGAAATACGCGATTTGCCTTATGTTTTAAAGTAAAATATTATAAAATAGAAGGTCAATCTTAAAATTATTATTTATTCTGGCTGTTCACCTGTTAAATGATGATTTTAATCATATTAAGTACATACAAAAAACTATTTAAACATGAAATCATCCTTATTTTTCCATTGAAATAATGAGTCTATGATATTAAGTCTTTGTTAAATCTGTTTTCTAGATATTAATACTCGTTTAAATCGTTATTTTAAAAAACTAAATTATCATCTATATATATATAAAACAAGTACCTGACTGACTGAGGTAAGACGCAAGCACAGCCGCTGATGGTAGAAACGTGAAATTTGGACAGATGTTTTTTTTCGTAAGCTGGACATCCACTAATAAGGGATTTTAAGAAAATTGAACCCTAAAGGAATAAAATAGGGGCTGAAAGTTTGTATGGGTTTTTTTTAATCGGCACCGATTTTTATAATATTTGAAATTCAGACTCCTAAAAATATTTTATTGAACACATGTTTCATGGTTTTTTAGAATTCACCCCGTAAGGGTTCAAATAAGCGGGCGAAGCTGCGCGCGCCCACTCGTATTAAATAAACGTTTACAAATATCATTCTATTATAAGGTATTAATTACATAATGTTTTCATAATATAATGTAGGTTGACAATTATTGCAGATATTTTATTTATTAATCAAGAAAATATGGAAAATTACCTCGTTATAAACTCTCAATCTCTCTCTTCGTCCTCAGAGAAAAATATATAATCTTAAACATTAAATTTAATTATACTTATCAAACATTAACTATACTTACGTTTTGCATTAGAAAATAATTGAAAAATAAAAATCAAATCAGATTCACGCTGTATCCCGCATGCAGCAGTGTAGGCAGAGGGAACCTAGTATTAAGACACTCCGTTCCCCACTCTCTGCCGAATTCTGGAGGCATTGCGTGTTGAATGGCAGAACTCAACGCCGCGCTTTGCTTCGACACCAGAACGAAGAGATAGAAATATAAATTTAAGTGAATATTTCATCTCCTCGAGTGCGGTTCTTCTTTATATTTTTTTTTACAACAATGAACTTTTTGTAACAAGTGATAACCGTGCATTGTGTTACTATTTAAGAAATTGTTACTGTATATAAAAATCATTTTTTGGCGAAACAACAACATAATTTTACACTTCAGACTCATTATTAAATTCCACACACATTTTCGCACAAAAAACAGATCTTCATTTTTGTCATGTTAACTAAAAACGTCTTCACTCCAAAACGAAAGGTAAGTAACTAAGTAATATGTTCAAAAACATCTCATTTGGCCATCTGCACTGTTATTGCATTTAGAAACAATACATCTACGAAAATAAAATATTTGCAAAAATAAAATTATTGCAATTTTGTTTGCTTTGTATACCGCCGCAAAATGTTTATCTATAGTAAAAAGTAGACAACTAATTGATATTTGCCGACTCCTGGTCATAAACCTTAAATAGCGTTTATTATTCGGCATTACTGTCGAAATTTCTTAGAATTTAAAATTAAATTAAATTAAATTAGCTTCACGCTGTATCCCGCACACAGCAGGGTAGGCAGAGGGAACCTAGTGTTAAGACACTCCGTTCCCCACTTTCTGCCGAATTCTGGAGGCATTGCGTGTTGAGTGGCAGAACTCAACGCCGCGCTTAACCTCGACACCAGAGCGAAGAAAATGGAAATGTAAATTTAAGTAAATATTTCATCTCCTCGAGTGGGGATCGAACCCACAACCAGTCGGTTTTGCAGTCACACCTCGTGCCGCTGCGCCACGACCGGCCTCTTAGAATTTATTTGTGATAAATTAATTTTGTTTATTATAATTCTATCATATATATTTCTTTCAATGCAAATTCTTAAAAGTTGCGTGAGAAAAAAAAGATTGCGGCAACCGTTATCAAAAAAAAACGAGAAAAAAAAATCATACGAGCAGAGGACAAAGAGAGAGAGAGAGTATATTGAAATGTTATTTTCCATATTTTCTTAATTAATAAAAAAACTTACGCAATAATTGTCGCCCTTCATTATCTTAAGGAAACATGATGTAATTAATACCTTATAATAGATTGATATTTGTAAGCATTTATTTAATTAGATAATTTAGTCGTTTTAAAATGATAATTTAAATTAGTATTAGTATTTAGAAAACAGATTTAGCAAAGACTTAATATCATGAGTTCATTATTTCACTTGAAAAATAAGGATGATTTCATATTTAAATAGTTTTTTGTATGTTCTTAATATGATTATAATCATCATTTAACAGGTAAATATCTAGAATAAACATTAATTTTAAGATTGACCTTCTATTATATAATATTTTATTTTAAAACATAAGGCAAATTGCGTATTTCATCGTCTATTCTCAGTCAAACGGAATCAGAATAAAACATTTCGAATGATGGCAACCTTTGCTTGCGGCAGCCATTTTCCAGGCAACCATGTGTTTTAGTGATGACAAAAAAATAAGCTTTAATTTGATATATAATTCATTAAAAAAACACATGAGTGCAAATATTCACATTAAGTAACCTCTTTAAACCAGGCAACCTTGGACTTGCGGCAGACTGAGAGCTGGCAACCATTGTTTTTCCAATTCCTTATGCGATTTTCTTTCAAATGATGTGCGATTCACATAAAAAACATATGAGTGCAATTTTCTCCAAAAACGAGTTACGAAAAACATTAATTAAAGGTGATTGCGGCAGGATTTTTTTGGGCAACCCTAGTGTAATCTATTCTACTATCATGTATCATTCTTAAATATAAGTTTCATTAGAAAATCTAATCCCTACAGTTTTAAACGATGGGATCTCCACCTAAGATGAGAATCTTAGAATGCATTCCTTATTTTATTATTACAAGTTTGCTTATTTATAAACTGTATAATTGAAAATGCAATATAAACATTTAATTTAAAGATTCTTCTTTCATTAATTACAAAATGCTGAAGCAGGATCTTAAATAAATTTATAAGGAACATTTTAATTAAGAAAACAGAATGCAACGCTGACACAATGAAAAACAAAGTCATATAGAATATTTAGCTTGAAAGAATAAGTATTTTCCAGAGAAATTCTGGCGTAGTTTTAATATGTGCTTTTGCTTTTAGCTACCGGATGTTGGTAGGTAACATATTGGATGTTTGAAGTCATTTTTAACGATACATCTTTAATTTTAATTCATAATGGATCTAAATAGAAATTAGGTAAAATAAATATATAAATAAAATAAATTAATAAATTAAATAAGCTTCACGCACACACCAGGATACGTAGAGGGATATATAGAGGGAGGGATACTTTTATCTAGATAGATAGATAAAAGTCTTTATTGCACATTTCAAATGATACAATACAGTAAATTCTTAAGACAAAATGCACAAAGGCGACCTTATCACTACAAGTGATCTCTACCAGGCAACCAGATTCCGAAAGGATATAACTAAAAATGCGGGCAAAATGCGATGCAAAGCGATGCGAAAAATAACTAAATAAAAAATAAATAAATATATATACACACATACATACACATTTTTTAATAAATATATTGATTATATAATAAATAAATAAATGGTTACTGTAACATTGGATATGCCACAATGGTATTTCTAGGACGTTGTCACTTTACGAGCGGAGGCTGAGCGGAAGACAGGAATTGGAGCCCAAGAAGGAAAAGCACTCCTTAAGGTAAAAAGGAGTATCAGAGTGGAAAAAGATAGAGTAGAGGAGAGGAGACAGTGTGGTGATTCCGCCATCTTTTACAGATGCCACGCGACGTTGACTGATGTGATCATATGTTTTTAGCCGAAAAATGAACCTAATAACTTTAGATTTTCCACGCGTTCAAGCGTATTGAGCAACTGCTGTAATAAATTCAGGTAACAAGTGTCAGCACAGTCTAATATCGGCAAGAGTGAATATGCAAGTGAAATTTTGTGTTTGGATAGGTACACGATACTTTAGATAAAATACTGAAGATCAGACATATGAGAAGCCTAGTGTTAAGATATTTTAAATAAATTATCTTCACGCTGTATTCCGCACACAGCAGGGTAGGCAGAGGGAACCTAGTGTTAAGACACTCCGTTTCCCACTTTCTGCCGAATTCTGGAGGCATTGCGTGTTGAGTGGCAGAATTCAACGCCGCGCTTAACCTCGATACCAGAGCGAAGAAATGGAAATATAAATTTAAATAAATATTTCATCTCCTCGAGTGGGAATCGAACCCACAACCAGTCGGTTTTGCAGTCACACCTCGTGCCGCTGCGCCACGACCGGCCTCATTAAGATATTTCATTTCCCATTTTCCACCAAATTCTGAAGGCATTGCGTATGGAGTGGCGGAACTCAACGCTGCGCTTTGCCTTGACACCAGAGCGAAGAAATAAAAAATAAAAAAATCCTCGAGCGCGAATCGAACCCGCTCTCGTTTCTTTCAGCCACACTTTATGCCCTCGGCCACGACTAGCCTCGATAGTTTAATAACCCATTTTATTACTAAATCTCAACTTATAGTTCAAAACTTGTATTAAGATTTACCTTGTCAATTAAACGTTCCAGATATGAACGCTGTTGGCCAAAATAGAATCAAAATTATTTTTTTTAATAATTTGTTGCTTTATAAGTGTCATTTCAGTAACTTGTATAGACAGAAAGCCTATTAACCAACTTTTCCTAAAGGAATTCAACCTGTGACTGCGACTGTAGTTAAAATTAAAAAATCTAGTAAAAAAACTTAAAAAAGATCTCTTCAATTTAAAAACTAGGTCACGGAGTTACAGCTTGGTATATTTTATTTCATTTTAGTTTATTTTTATTTTATTTTATTTGATACAGCAAAAATAACTGGAGTAAAATTAGTAATTAACATAAAAATCCATCGTAGTGTTTCTCGTATAATTTTTGACTTTAATTAAAAATGCTGCGACTAAAAACAGGCATTTTTATTTTGAGCTGGCGGTATCTATCGAAAGATACAAGGGAAAGCTTTTTCTCTATACTCTATGACATTATTATCGTGTGAGTTTTGAGTGCAATATGAGTTTATATATTACTCTACATACTTTTTAGTCTGGAAATAAAATAGATTGATAAATAACTCTGTTTTACTTTTTTCTCTTAGTTTGAGTGACCGCTAAAAGTAGAGCCAGAATTTAAAAATAAATAAATATATATATATAAAAATCATCATCATCATCAATAAAAAAAAACTTAAAATATTACACATCTCAATTCTTCTACACCGGACTTACATCCCTGTAATTGTCACTCTCGTCTGTTGCGTTAAATGAATTATTTCGTTATATCATAAAGAATAGCGTTCTGATTACCATTTATTTTCTTCTTTTACTGTTTAGTCTCATACATTTTTATATTCTTATACAGTGATCGTGTTTTTACTTTTAATAAATCAGTAAAAAAATAAGATGCAGATTTAAGCATGTGATGTTGCTAGCAGTGTGTAAAGTATGATTAGGTCTAAGAAGGGATGTACCGTGCCTTAGAAGGGTAACAAAAAAGCAGAATTAACCAGTTTACATCAAGCGAAGGAAGCGCCGCGCTTCACGCCGTTGTCACACTTACACTTTATGTGTACACTCACACCAATGCAAAGCTCGCTAGCGCCTGACTGTGAATGCGACGGCTGTGGGTTTGGTTTCCAATTTTGACAACGAATTATATCCATTTCCTCGCTCTGGTAAGTCCAAGCAGGACAAAGCGCGCCGTTGAGTTCTGCCATTGGGCGGAATATGGAAAATGGAGTATTTTAATACTAGGTTTCCACTGCTTATTTTGCTGTATGCGGAATACAGCGTGAAGAAACAATAAATCTAACTACTTCAGACGACAATTTATTATTTATTCGGTTATTTGTCATTCTGTTTTAAGTACACAGTCAATAAATCGTTCAATAAGTAAGTAATAAGTAAGATGGTTGTGAGTTTGAGTCCTATTCGTAATCGAAATCTATATGTTTTATCTTCATATAAAAAACTGAGTTATATGTAAAAAATATATTTTGAGGCTAGAGGTGGCGCAGGGGCACAAATATGACTATAAACGCGATTGATCGTAGGTTCGATTCCCACTCGAGGAAATAAAATATTTATTTACATTTATATTTATTTCTATGTCTTCGGTCTGATGTCGGGGCAAAGCATGGCGTTGAGTTTCGCCACTCAACACGCAATGCCTCCAAAAATTCGACGAGTGGGGAAGGGAGTGTCTTAGCACTCGGTTACTCTGCCTACCCTGCTGTGTGCGGGATACAGCGTGAAGCTGAATTATCTTTACACCAGAAGAAAGTCAACACAGTTATAATACTATATAATATTTTAAAAAAATCTATACAATAATATTTAATAAATGCCACTTATTCAAGTGACATGAACCAAATAATGAAGCAAAATCACTTCAACAAATGTGCTCTTAATATTTATCTTTTTTTTAGTTTTTTACTTATTTTATAAAAGATTTAAAATTTTCTCATTTGGCAGCCCACGAACAACACTACGTCGAAAGTAATAAGCTTTTAAATTAACTCTTTAAACAAAGCCATACGGGCTTTTAAATGAATAATCTGAAGTAGAAGTAGAAAGAATATAAGCGATTTTAAATGAATATTAATTATTAGTTTGAATTGATAGCAATTGTCGATATATATATTTAAATGTATATAAATTTAAATAAATCAAATCGGCTTAACGCTGTATCCCGCACACAGCCGGGTAGGCAGAGGGAACCTAGTGTTAAGACACTCCGTTCCCCACTTTCTGCCAATTCTGGAGGTATTGCGTGTTGAGTGGCAGAACTCAACGCCGCGCTTAACCTCGACACCAGAGCGAAGAAATGGAAATATAAATTTAAGTAAATATTTCATCTCCTCGAGTGGGGATCGAACCCACAACCAGTCGGTTCCACAGTCACACTTCGTGCCGCTGCGCCACGACTAGCCTCATATTTAAATTTATATATATTTAAATTTCACGCTGCTATGCTGTTGTTTTCCCTACACCTTTAGTTATCATTTATAAGACACCTAATGTCTGTAATGTCTTATGGGTTTTGGGTACCCAAATTTGGGGAGAGAGTGGGGCCCGGGGTATTTGCTAAGGTGACCTGATCTTACTATACAGGAAAAAGCGTAAATCTGTCTTATATAATATTTTTTTATTTTTAACCCGTATATAACAAACTATAGTTACAACAAGTTTCCCATGCACTCACAAAATTTCGAGATAGTGTGTGGTCGCGTGTTTTTTCTTGTTATCAGAGCGAAGAAACAAAAATAATTCATTCTGTAGTATGGAAAGCAAACCCACAAAAGTTGCTTTAATACTTTCTAGTCTATTTTCACCCATCACAAAATTTAATATTGTCTTAATTTAATTAAATTTTAAAAAGCAAATCAAATTTTCTATACTTTAGATATGTTTGCTTTTAAAATTGTGCTAATATTGAAAATTTAACGTAGTTTCCGTACTTAAAAGGGTAGAAATGTAGAGTCCACAGTAACAGGCAAAAGGTAAAAAAAATGTTTAACACTGTATCCCACATACAGCAGGATAACAGTGGGAACATAGTATTACGACACTCTGTTTCCCACTCTCCGCTCATTTTTCCATTGCGTGTTGGGTAATGGAACTCAACGCCGCGCTTTGCTAATTGCCTGAGTAAGATAAGCAACTAAAATAATTCATTCATTCAAATGGGAATCAAACTTGCAACCTTCTCATTTATAATCAAACATTGTCTCATTACACTACAGTCTCAGAAGAGGTGGTTGGCTTACATGAAGATTTTATTTTATCCTTTCATTAAGTTTATACAAAGCCTTTCTTTGTTTTATTTTGCATGAAATGCTGATATGACATCCGCTTACTGAGACACTGTGCTAGTATACAAAACTCACAACTTTATAGAACTAAACTAAGATTTCTATGTAATTTTAAAATCTCTATATATAATAAGACAGTAAAAATATTTTGTCTGTACATTTAGTAATTTTGACTGAAATGGATAGAGGGACACTTAAAAAGACTAATAGAAAGCAAAAAGATTTTTTTTTAATTTCTTGTCTGTCTGTCTGTCTGTCTGTCTGTCTGTCTGTCTGTCGACATATTGTTGTCCGCATTTTTCTCTGAAACTACTGAACCGATTTACTTGAAAATTTCACCAATTGCTTTGTTTTAACTCAACTTAGGTTCTAAAGTTTGGTTCATCAAAATCGGTTCATTAAAAAAAAAGTTATCGTCATTTGAATGAACTCAAGGCATTAGCTTGCCTGCGAATATTATACAGCAATCGCGCTGGTATGACCCTGGCTAAAGAATGACGTTCGAAACGTCTGGGTTATATGATTGTTGATAAAAATATATATTTTTGAAGCACTATTATATAATATTTTATACGTGTGAGTTTTAAAAAACATAACATAGGTAAAAAGAACGTAATGTTAGAAATATATATATATATATATATATATATATATATATATATATATATATATATATATATATATATATATATATATATATATATATATATATATATATAATAATTAGCTTTATGTATATTTTATGAATATCAAATATCGACATTGGTCATATTTTTTAGTTCGAAACAATCAAAAATTCTTATAGAAGTTACGATAATGTCGTAAAAAAATCATAATAAAATAATTCAGATTAAAGTAACAAAAAATCATATTAGAAGTTATTATAGTTGTCTTTATATTATGTATGTTGTTGTATATTGTCTTTATGTTTGTTTGTCATTCTATTATAGGGTGTGAGGCCAGTCGTGGCGCAGCGGCACGAGGTGTGACTGCAAAACCGACTAGTTTTGGGTTCGATCCCCACTCAAGGAGATGAAATATTTACTTAAATTTATATTTCCATTTCTTCGCTCTGATGTCGAGGTTAAGCGCGGCGTTGAGTTCTGCCACTCAACACGCAATGCCTCCAGAATTCAGCAGAAAGTGGGGAACGGAGTGTCTTAACACTAGGTTCCCTCTGCCTACCCTGCTGTGTGCGGGATACAGCGTAAAGCTGATTTATTTATTTATTTTATTTTATTATAGTTGTCAATCAATTCTGCTTATTAAAACAATAATCATGTATTTTAAGCGGGCGAAGCCGTGGGCGGGCCGCTAGTCATACATAAGATGTAAACAAATGTAAATGATAACAACATAGTGAAATAATTTTAATCGCCTTATCATTTATTAGAAATCATAATTAATGTTGCTTGTTGAAATTCCAGTCAGTCATGGCCCAGTGGCACAAAATGTGATTGTAAAATCGACTGGTTGTGGGTTCGATCCCCACTCGAAGAAATGAAATATTTATTTACATTTATATTTTTATTTCTTCACTCTGGTGTCGAGGCAAAGAGCGGCGTTGAGTGCCTCCAGAACTAGGCGGAAAGTGGGGAACGGAGTGTCTTAACGCGAGATACAGCGTGAATCTGATTTATATTTGAAATTAAATTGAATTGTGAAAATTCTAATATAACATTTTAAAATACAATGTCCACAACATAAATGTGCTACTGTAATTGCAATATTGTCGGGGAAATCATATATTTATTATTTTCATTTTCTCGTTCTGATACCAGTGCAAAGGGCGGCGTTCAGTTCCGCCAATGTATCCCTTAATACCTGCTATGCGGGAAAAAGCGTGAAGTTGCTAAAATAGAAAGGATACTACGAAAAATGACAACCATTTCAACCGTATAAAACACTTTGCAAGCCTCTACGCCCTCAATCAAATAACCGCTTCGTTTTAAATCTTGGACATGTCACGGAAAATGAAATTACGATGCCGTCGGCTCTGCCGTATGGGGGATGTTAAAATCACTAATATGATAAGGGTGCAAGTTTGTCATGCATAAAATATTTTGGTTGGAACCATTTTGAGACAATTTTGTATGGAAAAAAGAAGCCAGTCGTGGCGCAGCGGCACGAGGTGTGACTGTAAAACCGACTGGTTGTGGGTTCGATCCCCACTCGAGAAGATGAAGTATTTACTTAAATTTATATTTCCATTTCTTCGCTCTGGTGTCGAGGTTAAGCGCGGCGTTGAGTTCTGCCACTCAACACGCAATGCCTCCAGAATTCGGCAGAAAGTGGGGAACGGAGTGTCTTAATACTAGGTTCCCTCTGCCTACCCTGCTGTGTGCGGGATACAGCGTGAAGCTGATTTTGATTTTTGTATGGAAATGATTTAGGTTGTTTCTCTAAATATATGATGAACAGCGTGACAAGTTTGTATTGTTAAATAATTTATTTTTAAGCTTAACAATGTATCTTGCATATAGCATGAACAGTGTCTCGCACCGCTTGGGTATGCAAAGAGAACCTATGAACCTAGTGTTAAGTCACCCCGTTCAGTTCCGTTTTGCTCCTCATATTCCAAATTTAGGAGAAATTGCATGTTAAGTGGCGGAACTCAACACCGCGCTTTGCCTTTCTAACTGCCTATCTAACTAAACTCATATAACAATATGTATTATATAATTTTGCAATGTAGACAGAAAATTGCATAATCAGATAGGAAAAGTTAATACCAATATCATCCAATTAATATAACTAATATAATATGTTTTATTTATTTCCTTATAACCTTCTAAGACGACGTGAGACCACCGTAGCATAGAGAGACATTGTCTGACTGGAAACACGTTTGTAGATTTAATCTCCACGTTAAGATCTATTTATTTCTACTTCTCCATTCTAGTAGCGGTGTAACGGTGTTGAGTTACGCCGTTCAACATGGAAAAATGTTGTGTGGAGGAAAGAATACGATTATGTACTTAAAATCAATACAATGTTGTGATGTACGTAGCTGGTTTAATTAAATTAAAATAAAATAAATAAGATAAGGACGCGCTCCTTTTCAAATTCGAGTACACGAAACATTATATTAAAATTGTTAAGGTATCAATAAAAATATTATTTCTATCTATTTCAATATTTTTCTTCCATCGACAACACTCCTGTTTACAAGAAAAAGTCCTTTAACCCAAGTTTATTTATTATTCAACTAAGCTTTTGAACAATTATATCTAATTTCGTTGAATAATAAACAATAATGAGACGAATCTTATTTCGTACGCGAGATACTGTGGTAAATAACGAAAAATTACTTATAAATTTCGGCTGAGAAAAATTCACCTGAGCATCTCCGGTAATCCTCCGGGGGTTACCCCAGAAATGGCAGAATTTCCATCGAAGGTCTACTTAAGCCTGTAATTATATCGCCAAGGTAGGAAGGAGGACCAGGGAGCGGTTAGGTTAAACGCTCATATAAAGCGAAGCGATGACCTCAATATTTATTATAACATACATATGTTGTAAATCGCTGTAGACCCGCAATTTGTGAGACTGAATCTCACAAGTTGCGGGGTCTATAGTAGATAGTGGAAACCTTGTGTCAGCTATTGAGATATTGAACTGATAAAATTTTATTTTTTAAAAGTTGCGAGTAATCACCGAACCAAAGATAAAGAGTTTTAAAAATTATGATATCAAAACTGAAAAGATATTTAAAAATATGTCTCTTGCAAAAAAAAAAAATTCAAATCAGCTTTACGCTGTATCCCGCACACAGCAGAGTAGGTAGAGGGAACCTAGTGTTAAGACACTCTGTTTCCCACTTTCCGCGGAATTCCGGAGGCATTGCGTGCTGAGTGGCGTAACTCAACGCCGCGCTTCTTTTGACGTCTTTTGCAAAGTAGAGAAAAAAATAATATTAATCAGTTGTAAAATGACACCCCCCACGTAAAGACATCGCAAAAAAAAGTTACTCAATATTAGAAAGATAATAGAAGCTATATTATAGCTTCATTATGTGTAAAACATACCTGGATATAAATTGTCAGATGACATATCTTGCGGTGCGGCGGGAAATCCCTAGACCCCGTCTCAATGTCAATATTACACAGATTTTTGTTATAAATGAGCATATTCTGTATTTTACGTACGAGGAATTTAATTTATATCTTAATAACGGTTCGGTAATGTAATGTGTGAAATTTTGATAATGTTAATTAACTAAATGTTGCGTTGCCTACTTTGTTAATTTTTTATTGCCTAGTTCATTTTTATGGATGTCAAGGTGAGAATGAAAAAGAACGTGCTCAGCAGGGGGAGACCTCGGTTGACCTTCGAAAACACAGTATGAAATATACTGGAGGAAGGTCACGTAAAAAGCATGAGGACCCCCCGAAGGGCATGTATGAAGAGGTTGATGACAGTGGACAAGGCGAAAGAGGTATGTGCAGAGATCGTAGCGTTTGGCTCTCCGTTCTCGCTGTAGTTTAGTTGTTTTTTAGTTCGTTTTTATTAAATTATTACAACTTCTTATTTTTTTTATACTGCTCATTCGGTAATGGAGCGCTCTTTACTAAATAATTTATTTTTTTGTTCAATTAGGCGCTACCATACCAGATATGCCAGGATGATGTCAAAATTACCACAAAATTTACACATACTTGTACATTTCAAACAATTGCCAAAACAAAAAGTTACAAAGCTCATTCAAACCTACAATACAACCAATCACAACCAAAAAATTAAACTGAAAAAAAATCAATCAAAAGAAAAAGAATAGCTTTTGAAATAGGCAAACGATTGGTAAAAAAAATAATTAGCGAAACCAAAAAATATCTTCCTAAAACAATGGCCAAATAAATTCCCGATTCCTTTCATTCTATAGGAAACGAACAATAGGGTAATTGGTAGCGATAGATAGATATAGATACTTATATCTAAACTAAGATTTATTATATGGGGAACGGAGTGTCTTAACATTAGGTTCCCTCTGCCTACTCTGCTGCTTTTATTATTGTGGACGAATTATAAATAAATAGCTCTGTTCTCCATTATGTAGGATGGGTATCTTGAAGAGTCAAGATGGGGAAGGGAACCTAGAGAGGTTCCCTTTTCCTAATCCAGTCCTAAGGAAAATACAGCGTGAGGTTATTTTAGTCTACAATGATAGTAACCTATATTTACTTAACATTATAATTATATAAAAAAATATTTTCAATATTCTATTCTATATAAAAATATCTGTGTTGTTGATTTTATCAACTAATAATATATATGAAAATATACATACTGAAGGTATAAAGGCTCTACAATACCATTGGATTCACATGTCTAAAACCGTGTTCGTGACGTGTGACGTCATTATCCACGTGATAAGGGTACAGAGATAAGAGATAACACTGTATAATTATGGTTTAAATTTAATTATACATATAGAGATTACAATATTTTAAATAGTGTATAAGGTAAGATATTTATACAAATATATGTCTATTTTAGACATAATTTCGTTATTGACATAAAGCAGAATCTATTTAAAAAATAAACATTTAATCTTTGTTTTTTCCCAAATAGTAATCTTATCCAAAAAGTTAGTTAGTAGTTAGTTATTTAGTAATTTGAAATTAAAAATGTCGTGTATCAGTAGTCATTGTTAGAGTGAAGTCAAAAAAAACTTTAAACAACCATATAATAGTATTTTTTATGTTACTATATATACCGATTGAAGCGATCAGAGGTCGAAGCCCAAAACTAATAATAATGAGGATTTTAGCCCATCGTGCCTCTGTAAAATACGCTCAAATAAACTAAAATATTATTTTTTTGTTTTTTTACCTCTTGCCGTATCTCGCATAGTTATAGCGAAATTGCCAAAAGGAACCTAGTCTTAAGACGCATGTTTTCTCACTTTCCGCCTATATTCCCTAGACATTGTTGAGCGAAATTGAGATTGGTGGAATGAAAGGTGACACTTTCTCTTGGTTTTTTGGGAACGAGAAAATAAAAAATAATTCATTGTTTTGAATAATTCATTCCGTGGGAAATGAGGTCAAAACCGTCGCGTTTATTCAGCATTCAGACGCTGTGCCGCTGTGCCACAATAGCCCAATTACGGTACAAATAATCAGTAGAAAAACCAATGGTAAAGGCAGAAAAGGTGACCAGTTCTGGAACAACTTCTCTTAGCAAGTAGTATTGCCTGTCAAATAAATCAGTTAGAACGGACGCTTTTGTTCTTTTTTTGTAGAAAATATTTGCTTTCTCTTTAGAAAATCTACTTTTAATATCAAAAAATCTTTTCGATTAACGCTATGTAAAAATTTGGAATAATACGTTCTAAGTTCGCAAATTTGAGGGCGGAAGTGAGAGACAATTAAAATCCACCAAAATTCGATATATTGCGAATGGATATAATGACCCTTTACATTTTTTTCTTTGCATTTTTATAATACAACAAATTATAATTACATCATGATAGTGTCATTATTAGTATTATTCTGTTTCGATTCACCCCGAATCTTGAGTGCAGCAAGGTAGGCATAAGAAACATTGTTCTAAGACACTCCGTTCTCCACTTTTAGCTCAATTTCATTCAGCTTTTGTATTAACATGGTAGAAACGTGAACATAATTCATCTCCACAACTAGAAATCGAACTCACAACATCGGTTTCACTTAATATCAAGCTATCCCACTACCAATTAGAAATATATCATATAATAATTTATATATGACATTACAAGAAAAACACAGTAGCAATCATTGGAATTGAATTGATGCATCCCACATTAACTTAATGTGGTTACCGACAGTTTTAGTTGGAAAACAACGCTTTTTATATAATTTTGTACCTTATTTATAAGACAATAAAGCACATTTTGGATAAGTTCCCTGATTTGGGTCACTCGTTATCATACAGATAGTGGTATATTAAAATAGGGAATGAATTCATCGATCGTAAGCAATTTCTAAATTACATGAGTTAAGTAAGCCTTGTATTACGGGTCTATTGTTCGAATATTAAGTTTTTTTTTGCGTAAGTTATATTACATATTAAGTATATGTAACCTTATCTCCGAATCTGCCGAAAAAATCGCCGTGGCGCAGGGGAACCAGCGTAACGACTGTAAGCGTGACGATTATGGGTTCGATTCCCACAATGAAATCTTCAATATTTTTATATTCTCATTCTGGTAACGAATTTCGCCACTCAACAGGCAATGCTTCTAGAATTCGGCGGAAAATGGGGGACAGAGTGTCTTAACACTAGACTATATACAATATCCTATGCCTATGCGGGATGCCAGTGTAAACCTAAAAAAGGTAACTTAAATAAATTAAAAAATATATATGTATATCCCGGAGAGTTTAATTTCTAGATTTTCCCATTAACACGCCAGAACGATTCATCACATCAACCCTCAAGAGCAAAGAAAAAAAACTCCAACGTATAATTAAAGTAAGTGACATGTAATGAAAAAAGTTTATCTAAAAGGATATGGGGCGAACTTATTTAAGCTCTGTCACTGAGTCGAGCCATAATTAGTGTGTAATTAGCCTAATTACTAGTAGCGTTTTCTGGGTGGGTATGGGTACCGTACCCAATGGGTTCTTTTGTACATATGGCTGCTTAGAAAGTGGTTTTAATGAATTAAATGGTTTACTTTGGACTTGGTTGGTAGCTAGGAGGTGAGAGTGTGTCCAGTTTGATATTTACTTATATTATGTGACTCTGTTTGTTACTAGAACATTAAAATGAAAATATTCTTTTCGTTCCATTCAATATTCTCCAAATGTTAATCGCACCCACAGATGTTGCATTCTTCGTCTACAGTCAGATTGGTACCATGCCGTGTTGTTATAGCAGGGTAGGCAGAGAGAACTTGGGAACCTAGTGCTAAGACACTTACGTTCCCCCACTTTCCGCCGAATTCTTGAGGCATTTCGTGTTAAAAGGCGAAACTCCAGGCGGCGCTTTGCCTTATTACCAGAGTTAGAATAAGAAAATAATTAATATTTCATTCCCACGAGTGGGTCTCGAGCCCATAACCTTCGCGTTTATAGCCCCTCTCTTGTGCCCCTGCGCCACGACTGGCTGAATTTATATTTTTATTTAAATAAATAAAGGGATTACATTTTTTGCCTTACTTTATATAAAACAAATATGTCAAAACAACAAAAATACAATATTTACTATACACGAGCCTCTACAGTCAGTATTTTTAGGGAATATTATTAAATACCTTATAGGTGGAGATCCCATCGTTTAAAACTGTAGGGATTAGATTTTCTAATGAAACTTATATTTAAGAATGATACATGATAGTAGAATAGATTACACTAGGGTTGCCCAAAAAAATCCTGCCGCAATCACCTTTAATTAATGTTTTTCGTAACTCGTTTTTGGAGAAAATTGCACTCATATGTTTTTTATGTGAATCGCACATCATTTGAAAGAAAATCGCATAAGGAATTGGAAAAACAATGGTTGCCATCTCTCAGTCTGCCGCAAATCCAAGGTTGCCTGGTTTAAAGAGGTTACTTAATGTGAATATTTGCACTCATGTGTTTTTTTAATGAATTATATATCAAATTAAAGCTTATTTTTTTGTCATCACTAAAACACATGGTTGCCTGGAAGATGGCTGCCGCAAGCAAAGGTTGCCATCATTCGAAATATTTTATTCTGATTCCGTTTGACTGAGAATAGACGATGAAATACGCGATTTGCCTTATGTTTTAAATTAAAATATTATATAATAGAAGGTCAATCTTAAAATTAATGTTTATTCTAGATATTTACCTGTTAAATGATGATTATAATCATATTAAGAACATACAAAAAACTATTTAAATATTAAATCATCCTTATTTTTCAAGTGAAATAATGAACCCATGATATTAAGTCTTTGCTAAATCTGTTTTCTAAATACTAATACTAATTTAAATTATCATTTTAAAACGACTAAATTATCTAATTAAATAAATGCTTACAAATATCAATCTATTATAAGGTATTAATTACATCATGTTTCCTTAAGATAATGAAGGGCGACAATTATTGCGTAAGTTTTTTTATTAATTAAGAAAATATTTAAAATAACATTTCAATATACTCTCTCTCTCTTTGTCCTCTGCTGGTATGATTTTTTTTTCTCGTTTTTTTTTGATAACGGTTGCCGCAATCTTTTTTTCTCACGCAACTTTAAAGAATTTGCATTGAAAGAAATATATATGATAGAATTATAATAAACAAAATTAATTTATCACAAATAAATTCTAAGAAATTTCGACAGTAATGCCGAATAATAAACGCTATTTAAGGTTTATGACCAGGAGTCGGCAAATATCAATTAGTTGTCTACTTTTTACTATAGATAAACATTTTGCGGTGGTATACAAAGCAATAAAAATGCAATAATTTTATTTTCGTAGATGTATTGTTTCTAAATGCAATAACAGTGCAGATGGCCAAATGAGATGTTTTTGAACATATTACTTAGTTACTTACCTTTCGTTTTGGAGTGAAGACGTTTTTAGTTAACATGACAAAAATGAAGATCTGTTTTTTGTGCGAAAATGTGTGTGGAATTTAATAATGAGTCTGAAGTATAAAATTATGTTGTTGTTTCGCCAAAAAAATATTTTTATATACAGTAACATTTTCTTAAATAGTAACACAATGCACGGTTATCACTTGTTACAAAAAGTTCATTGTTGTAAAAAAAAATATAAAGAAGAACTGCACTCGAGGAGATGAAATATTCACTTAAATTTATATTTCCATCTCTTCGTTCTGGTGTCGAAGCAAAGCGCGGCGTTGAGTTCTGCCATTCAACACGCAATGCCTCCAGAATTCGGCAGAGAGTGGGGAACGGAGTGTCTTAACACTAGGTTCCCTCTGCCTACCCTGCTGCATGCGGGATACAGCGTGAATCTGATTTGATTTTTATTTTTCAATTATTTTCTAATGCAAAACGTAAGTATAATTAATGTTTGATAAATATAATTAAATTTAATGTTTAATATTATATATTTTTCTCTGAGGACGAAGACAGAGATTGAGAGTTTATAACGAGGTAATTTTTTATATTTTCTTGATTAATAAATAAAATATCTGCAATAATTGTCAACCTACATTATATTATGAAAACATTATGTAATTAATACCTTATAATAGAACGATATTTGTAAACGTTTATTTAATACTAGTGGGCGCGCGGAGCTTCGCCCGCTTATTTGAATCCTTACGGGGTGAATTCTAAAAAACCATGAAACATGTGTTCAATGAAATATTTTTAGGAGTCTGAATTTCAAATATTATAAAAATCGGTGCCGATTAAAAAAAAAACCATACAAACTTTCAGCCCCTATTTTATCCCTTTAGGGTTCAATTTTCTTAAAATCTCTTATTAGTGGATGTCCACATTACGAAAAAAAACATCTGTCCAAATTTCACGTTTCTACCATCAGCGGCTGTGCGTGCGTCTTACCTCAGTCAGTCAGGTACTTGTTTTATATATATAGTTGATAATTTAGTCTTTTTAAAATAACGATTTAAACGAGTGTTAATATCTAGAAAACAGATTTAACAAAGACTTAATATCATAGACTCATTATTTCAATGGAAAAATAAGGATGATTTCATGTTTAAATAGTTTTTTGTATGCACTTAATATGATTAAAATCATCATTTAACAGGTGAACAGTTAGAATAAATATTAATTTTAAGATTGACCTTCTATTTTATAATATTTTACTTTAAAACATAAGGCAAATCGCGTATTTCATCGTCTATTCTCAGTCAAACGGAATCAGAATAAAATATTTCGAATGATGGCAACCTTTGCTTGCGGCAGCCATTTTCCAGGCAACCATGTGTTTTAGTGATGACAAAAAAATAAGCTTTAATTTGATATATAATTCATTAAAAAACACATGAGTGCAAATATTCACATTAAGTAACCTCTTTAAACCAGGCAACCTTGGACTTGCGGCAGACTGAGAGCTGGCAACCATTGTTTTTCCAATTCCTTATGCGATTTTCTTTCAAATGATATGCGATTCACATAAAAAACATATGAGTGCAATTTTCTCCAAAAAAAGGTGATTGCGGCAGGATTTTTTTGGGCAACCCTAGTGTAATCTATTCTACTATCATGTATCATTCTTAAATATAAGTTTCATTAGAAAATCTAATCCCTACAGTTTTAAACGATGGGATCTTAGGCCATTACTAATAATATACTATCTCGACCGCAGGTGTTAAATCGCGTGCCGGTGTCTAGTTACAGAGTAAATCGCGAAGATCACGCCATCGCGTGACCGTATGTTTGTTGTGTTGGCAATTTTTCTACGGAACACCCCAAAATTGTAGATTTTATCTATATTTTTTATTGTGGTGGAATGCGTGGCACGTTTAAGTTTTTAATTGTGTGATAGAGCATGTGCCGTCATAGAAAACTTCAGAGCTTAGTTGTAAGGTAATAATTTACAATTTATTGTACTTATATTCAGGCCAGTCATGGCGCAGAAACACAAGCGCTGAGACTGTAAATGTGACGGTTCTGAGTTCGATTTCGCTCAGAGGAAATAAAAATAGAATAATTTTATTTCGTCGCTCTTGTAACGAGGCAAAGCGCGGCTTTGAGTTTCGACTATTGACATGCAATAGATACTGTTTTTTTCGGTACCATACTAGGTGGGGAAAGAAGGGGCGGGGTATAGCGATTAAAATTTTTAAAATAAATCAGCTGTATGCTTCGCGTGGACTTAAAATAGAGTTCTTTTTCATAGTAACTTTGGGAATCTCCCTTTTTGTAATTCTTAATAACTACTCCTTAGACTTACTTATCGGTTTTCAACTTTCTATCTGATACTCACCCAATAAAATAATACTTCATATAATACTATATTTTACAAATGTCAAACATTACACAGATGTGATTTACGTGAAATATAAGTAATATACCTCGATAAATGGACTATCCGATACAAAAATGTTTATTCGATTCCAAAAAAAGTTCCTGAGAACAGAGCGTACAACCAAACAAACTCCTCAGCTTTGTAATATTAGTATGCAGCGTCGTTCCTATCTAATAAAAATAAAAATAAAAAAAGTACAAGTTTTACACGCATTTCATTTGAGTCGTGTAAATGCTGACCGCTTACGGCGTGTACGGGATCAGTAAAAATTTTATGGTTTTTAAACTCCCTTATTGACTACGCTTCAAGGCGAGTCATCTACAAGCGTACATGGAACGAATGTAGAATTAACGGCTATGTAGGGTTGTCTAGGTTTTAATTTTTGTTTGTTTGAATTTTATTTGTATATATAGGTCAATATATCGAAAAAATATTATATTTTAACAATAACTGGAATAAATTAAAAAAAAACCGCTTAAGTGCGAAACAAACTCGCCCACTGAGGTTTCTGTACCAATTTCAGATTATAAACTTGAAATGAACGGCCAACGGGAAGCAAAACTTATGAAAATTGACACTCATGTTGCATGAAATTAACTACAATAATATAAGTTTATAACTATTTATTTATATGAAATACCTATAATTTGTCAATGAAACGAAATCGATGCATAATGAATGCTCGTTATTTTTGATTTAGAAGCATGATTTTTTCTTAGTTTTAGGGACCATAAACCTGTAACAAGAAAACACGCGGCGTTGAGTTCCGCTCCTCTATATACAACGTTTCGAAAAATGAGCGGGAAACGGGAAACGAAGTGTCTTAATCCTTCTTACTACCCAGCTATATATGGGATACAGTGTGCACATATAAAATAAAACAACAGTCAACTTAGCACCAAAATATAAACATAAATTTGTAAGCAATTTTATAAAACTAATATAAAAATATATACATTTTCCCTCTATTACTTAATGACAAAGTTCTTTTAAAAAGTGATTATAACTTCATAGTTAAGTGAAAAAAATATTTTCTAAAAAGCACTTATGAAACTTTTTCATTTCATTATAATAATATTTTTGCGAGTCCTTTGTGAATTCTTCCAAATACAGTTATTTGTATAATATTTTTAAGGACAAAATGTTTTGCCACTTCTCGTGACCCAAATTTTTATACATTATGAGACATTACTTTTTAACATCGTCCATAATTTTCTGAAAACTAGGTTATATAATATTTATGGGAAACGATAACTAAATGAATGTTCTACTGCAATAGTTGTAAGTTCAAAATCGTAATTGGGTAATAGTAGGTATAATAATTAAAATCCGGAACGGATGGACGAATAAGCTGAAGTACTCTATAAGTTACTCTATAGATTAAAAGTATTTGTTTATGTGTTTTATTAGGTGGTGAATTTCATATAAAATAGGGCAAAAACATAGCATTTGATCTTTACTCAAATCGAACTCAACTCTTGAGTTTTTTGAATGAGTCGACTTAGATCACTAAGCAATTTACTGGGTGGTACAGCCATCTTACATACAAGTCTCTTAAAAATGGAAAACTATGTTAACATATCATTAGGATCACTAAATAATCTGAATAACTCCACATATTATTCAGATCACTACTTCTAATTTTCTTTCAGGTTTGTATGTTCCAAGGTAGAAAAAGGGAATCACAAACTAAATTTTTCACGCGTCCTCCAATTTTATCAGATTAAAATTGTTAAATCTGATAAAATTTCTATTTTTTAGATCAAAAAAATAAAGTAATTGATAAATTCTTCCCCACTAAGGGAAGTTTTAGTACTTCCCTTAGTCTACTAGGAATTTAATTGAATAAATTTATTCATTTTTTTTTCCGCCAGCAATCAAACCCACAATCTCCACGTTTACAGTCAGATACTGTGCTCTGGGGCAACGACAGCTGCTCTACTCTATCATTTTATTTAAAGTCAACGTAAAATATCAAGCGGCATTTTCCAACCATTTTTGAACATGTAAGCTTTAAAGTTTATGACGTGACAACCCTATGCCACGTGAATCGTGAGGAGTGCGCTTTACGCGATTCCCGCTGTTTCATGTTCGATTATTATTTTTTGCCTTTTTTTCCGTAAAAACATGGCGTGTTTCGTGAAAACATGGCGCTTTTCGTGAAAACATGGCGGTTTGTTTTGATCTCTTTTAGCGTTTTAATTTTACATGAGAACGCTTCTGCATATTACATTTGAACTTTATTTATTACAGTGTGCTTTTATATTTTCATTTAATAAATGTACAGGATTGACTTTAGTTGTGAATGTAAATGTATTGGTTGCATGAGTTACTTGCTCTACTATGAATGCCTTCATACTGCTCACTTCCGCTTTACTTTTTTGATTCGTATAAGGTCTATATTATTGTCATATTTCTAAATAACTTTGTATAAGTAGATATGATATTCAGACACTCTGTTCCAACTTTACGCTCAAGTTTTGAGATATGGCATTTTAAATGGCTCAACGCCGCGCTTTCTTTTTTTATAAGAACGGGGAAATGATAATAATTTGTCCAACGAATAAGAATCAAACCTACATAACGTCACGTCACGCTTGCTGTCAGACATTATAGCGTTATGTGACGACAGATTTTATTATATCCGGATCCATATCTTTCATCCGGATCTTCTATCTACATTCATTATGTATTGATTGGGGAAAAGCATCAATGCGCCTTGTCCAATCTCTTTGCCTTATTAGAGCATGAGTAATGTAAATATAGAATAAATACAGCAAGGTAAATAAATACAGCTTCATCTAGAATTTCTATATGCACAGCACAATGAGGCACAGCGTACGTCTTGAGATGTTTATTTTGTTTTATGACAACGAGCATCTGGCACCATTTTAAATGCAGTTCGTATTTTGTTGAGCTAACACTTAGCTGTGAAGGCAATGTAATGATGTTGCTTTATAACATTCTGTTTTAAATTTTTTGTTTTTATATTTTTGTTACTTGAAAATATAGAAAGAAAAGTAAGCAGGTGTAAATTTTTTTGTATATTTATTCTTTGTTTTTGTTGACTTTTCCTAAAAGTGCCGAGCTGTTTGTCATAAAATTTATATGGAACTAAGTAATATATGGCACCATACTAAGCAAGGACCACAAAAAACCATTCATAATATGCAGAGTAATCTATGTACGTACAAAAAGAAGTCGGTTAAAAAATGTAATAAGCTTATATAAAGGTTATAAAATAATAAAATGTATATTTTCATTTCTATTCTCTGTATTAGAGTTGTCCTACCAACCACAGAGTATCTACTATAATTGTAATGATTCCATAGAATAGAAATTGAACTCACTACCAATAAACTAACCAACATGCCTTATTGCACCACCATAGTCTTACTTAATATTGTTACAAGTAAAAGTTCCACATAAGAAACAAGACCAAGCCTACGTGTCCCCATTTGCCACAAATGTAAAACTGGAAGGCAGCCAGTTCACAGACGTGATCTCACAGTCGCTGTGAAGATATTCGATTTAATTTCGAAAAAGTTTTAAATATGGCTGCCAAAATGTGATCGTGTATATTTATCATTCAACGTTTTTACTTAAATGGTGTTTGTTTTAAAAAAACAAGGTGTAAGAACATGTCTTCGTTTGATATCCTCTGTTTTCCCGATTCTGAAGAAATTTCGGCAAAAAATTCTCTCAGTTCTGCCCTATATTTCCAAAGGAACCTCCGTACGTCCAAATTTCAATATTCTATAGCGCGTTGCTTGGGTTGTGTGTTGTCTGTCAGTCACTCGGTTACGGCAAACTTTTCTTTAAACATATTAGAATATAAGTATATTAAACTAGTAATAATTTATTATTTTTTCATAGATTCGATCATTCAAAAGTACAAAGCCTTATTTAAATAAATAATATTTTGAATTCAATTTTAATCACATCTTCAGCATATAATATTAGTATCTACTGTTAATAGACTGTCTCATACTTAAAGATACAGTGGAGGTACAGTTATAACGGAAATAACAGGGGAATTCTAAATATATATTATTTTAATAATGTATTTTTTCTTAAACTAAAAGGAAACATCTTTACTTATGTGAAGAAAACAGGAAATAATATTATAAATTTCATTTCGTATGACTTCAGAATGTTCTTTCAAGACCTAAGCCCCTAAAGAATGCTAAATAAATTGTGTAAAAGTAAACTTTGGCGTTATTTACTGTGTCTCTGTGTTTAAGAGTTTTGTTTAACTATTTCTTTTGTATATTTTAGTAACAAGTTGATTTTAGACGAAATAAAATAAGAGAACTTGCTGTACGTTTTATGTGTGTTGTGCATAAAAGAAGCGTTGAGTTCCAACTAATATCTTTGATTTGAGCAGAAGTGGAGAAAGAAGTGTCTTGGCACTAGCTTAGTGCTCTCTACATAATATACTAAATACATGCATAACGCATATGCAAATGGAATACAGTAAGGTTGAAAAAAATTAGAGTACAAGACAGACCTTTTGAATTTTTTACCTTTTTTTTTTCGTTTTCTGCTTCTTTAGAAACTTAGACTGCTTATTTACCGTCAAATAATTTAAATATAAATCCGTCCGTCAAAAAATTTAAATATAAATAAAAAACAATATTTTTACTTTAAATTATTATTATTTTGTTTGCAGCTTCAGAGAACTTAGTGTTAAAATACTGTATTCTGTAGACACGTAATATCTCGAATTGGCGCGAAAGGCGTTTCAAATTATTGTGTGTAAAACTGAAAAACATGGAAATAAATATAATGAATGCCCCCAAACTTAAGTGTCAAACCCACAAACATCTCGTTTAACAACCGAACAAAGTTCCACTGTGCCATCTTGGCCTCAGTACAAAATTATACAAAAAAAACTGCTCCAATTGAACTATAAAACAAAACCTGTCATTTTCAACGGTTATTGGCATCATTATGCGATGTTACTGTTAGTAACAAAAAGTCCTTGCCACTAAAATAAGTGGAACTAAAACGCTAGTTATACAGAGAACTAAAGTGAAAATTCCAAATTGATAGAAGTTGGCCGGGTTCCAGGCGTAGAGTGCGCTTTTGTCCGGCCGCAATGTGCTTACGCTTGAAGATGAAGGCCTACCTACTTTTTAAGCTAGATATACCATCTAATATAATAAAACTGAGGTCGTCGTGGCGCAGGGGTACAGGCGTGTGACTAAGCGCGACGATTGTGGGTTCGATTGCCACACCGAAGAATGAATTGTTATGTAACAATATTTTTATTTTTTCGCTCTGGTACCAGGGCAAAACGTGGCGTTGAGTCCCGCCGCTCAACATGCAATGCATCAAAAATTCGGCGGAAAGAGGAAAATGCAGTATCTTAACACCGAGTTCTCTCTGCCTATCCTGCTATATGCAGGATACAGCGTGAAGCTGTATATGTAGTATAGTAGTGTAGTAGCTGCCGGTGTAGTGGCACAATAGGGACGTACCTGAAAGGAATGAGTGTAAGTTCAAAACTATCTTAAAGGTGTTTTTTATATACTTTATTTTATCCAATTTGGTATAATAATACAAAAATGTGTAGAAAACATAGAAAAGAGTAAGTTAATCAAAAATATGAAACGATATGTTAATTTATTACTATTTAATTTATTACCTGTAGAAATTGAGGCCAAAAAGTCCTCAGAAAATTATAATTGTTAGATTTCTTAAAATAATGCTAAAATATACAATAATAAAAATAATTGCATTCTATGAAATGACACAATTTGTAATTAAATCAGCTCTGGACTACTTCTTAATTAAAAAAATAATCATCAAAAAAATATTTCAAATTCTATCTGTTTCAACATGTTTGACTGGATTTTTCTTTTCAAAGTTATTATGTAGATATTAAATTAAGTCACGATACGCCTCGTTACTGCGCCAGTAAATATGGATTTTTTATAAAATCTAAGTCACTTTCGTATTTGTTAAAAATAAATCCGTTCCCTACTTTCCGCCGAGTTCTGAAGGCATGTTGAGTGGCGGAACTCAACGCCGCTCTTTGTCGTCGTATTTGTTATTAATATTATTACGTTCGTCGTATTTGTTATTAATATTTTTAAAAGTCAGATTAGAAACAATATAATAACGTTTCTACACAAGCCAAAAACGAAACACACTGTATCCCACAATACGTGAGCACCCCAATATACAGAAATTCAAATAAAAAGAAAAAAAAAATAAAGAAATAATTTAAAAACTAATACTAACACTATTATTTCATACTGAAAGGACACTATTTCTAAATGCCATCAGTTTATAACTAGGGCAGAAGATAATGAATATAAAATGCCTCACTAAGCGGTGCGCCAGCTTTAATTACGCTGGTTACCGTCAAACCGTTCCACGTGGCCTAGAAGTACATTCATTTTTAATATATAATCGGATAGAGCTCTACAAACCTCATTTAGATTGTAAATAAGATAATTGAGATGGTGAGATGGATGAGGAAAAGATAGGGAAGTTTCTGGATATCATGTTGGAGTGTTTAGATATTTATTATATTATGATGATTAATAGTTCCAGCCCAGGATATGGTTAAAATTAACAGTTTTGCTCTTTCAGCTTACTCCGTATTCTTTTATATACGAAAACATAAATGTTTGTCTCTGATTAAGATATTAATTTATTAACATATTAAGCCTTTAAAATAAAAAAAAATCATACTTAAAGACCAGCTCAAAGGTAATGGAATGGACCTAATATGGAAAATATCTCTTCAAATTTACTAAATCAATTTATCGAAAACTATAAAAACTAAAACTTTTAAATAAATTTATTATTCTTTCTTTCCTTCTTTACTTTTAATTTAAAATAACAAACATATCTGAAATTAATATGAAAATTATTACCGCGGTAATAAAAAAAATATATATTTATTTGAAAACTACAGTGTTATCTCCGATGTATTAACGGATGGTAATCATTTATAACTGCCTATTGTTATGCAAATTAGCCTATAATGGATACACTGCATATAATGACGAACTAATAGGTCTATCATGGTAATATTCCAACTACTCATATATTGCATTCAAGTTGGAATTTTAATTTTTGATTGATTTATTGTACTATTCTGTGTAATTAGAATTTCTATCTTTCATTTAATTTATTTTCTCTTCGAATCGGAATGTTAATATAGTGTAATATTTACGTTCTTATATAGAGATCAGGCGGTAAGATTTCCTAAGATTTTAAAAATCCCATTCATCAGCCATATAATTTCAAGATGAAATTTAGTTCAAAGTATCTTTATTCTTCAACTCTAGAGTATGATCAACGCCTAGGTAAAATAAATAAATAAATCAGCTTCACGCTGTATCCCGCACACAGCAGGGTAGGCCGAGGGAACCTAGTGTTAAGACACTCCGTTCCCCACTTTTTACCGGATTCTGGAGGCACTGCGTGTTGAGTGGCAGAACTCAACACCGCGCTTAACCTCGACACCAGAGCGAAGAAATGGAAATATAAATTTAAGTAAATATTTCATCTCCTCGAGTGGGGATCGAACCCACAACCAGTCGGTTTTGCAGCCACACCTCGTGCCGCTGCACCACGACCGGCCTCTACCGGAATATTTGTGAAGATATTTGCAATTTGTTTAAGAAATTATAAATACATTAATTCTTCTGCTATAAATAACTATTATCAGTACTTTTTCAGTACAGACACATACGCTCGTGCCTCTGGCGCAATGAGCTAACGCGACTGGTTTTGGATTCGATCCCTACTTGAAGAAATGAAATATTTATTTATTTTTTTATATACATTTCTGCGCTCCAGTGTAGAAGCAAAACGCGACGTTGTGTTCCGCTACGTAACACGCAATGGCTCCTGAATTTGGCGGAAAATGTGGAACGGAATCTCTTAATACTACTCTGCTGTGCAGGATACAGCACGAAGCCGATAAAAAGAAAAAAAATATTGTTTAGCATTTCTATCATATCTAACATATACATCTAGGCATATATATATTGACAGTAAAAACAAGTCATGCTAAAATTTCCCGTGAACAAAGTATGTCAGACCACCTATAGATTCAATTTCGCATTACATACTCTCCATTACCGTTTAATAGACGCTATATTTCTCTTGATTTTGTTTGGCGTTCATATCGTGCTTATTTTTTATCAACTACCCACACACATCGCAAAAGGGACCGTAAACCATATAATTTAGGGCTCAATTTCTATTATCATGTTTTGTACCGCATTTATGTATTCATTAGGTATTTTCGCTTCTGATGTAACGTTGAGCTTAAATGAGGCAAGACAAATATGAAGCCAGCTTTTAAGGTTGGATTTCGCGTGTAAATATATAGGCATAGTATCGCGATTCGTGTAAGCTTATTGTAGTTTGGGCAACCGAAAATAGTTTTTATGGTCTTGTGACTTAAAATAGGATGATAAATATGAATGTAATATATTGATAGATTAATAATATATTACATTCGTAATATAATAATAAATTTATTATTTATTGGTCATTAGTCTCTTGTCCTTATATCCAACCTTAAACCTTTAATGAAACCATATTATCATATAAAAATCATCAAAGGTAGCACAGCTCCTACTTAAATTTATGTTTGTTTTAAATATTATTACTAATATTATATTCACTAATATAATCAATAAACTGTTGTGTCGCCTGTATAAAATCGCAGGGGCACTCCAGGGAGTTAGTAGGCGTGTTTAAAAAAAAAGGTAGCACAGCTTAACAAAATGTTAAGTAAGAATACATTCTTAGTGAAAGATCATATATCAAAATTTAAAACAAATTTGAAGCAACTTGACGAAATTGGAAGAGACTTGCTAGAAATTGTTACGTTTAGAATATACAGACAACAGTCTATTTGGTAACAGTACCAACACCTAAAATCAACAATTTTCTCCACTGTAAATTCGTTTTCAAAGATTCTTGAACATTGTAAACAAACTTCATTTATATTTTGGATTCGGAGGTAGACAAAATTTCAATCGACAAAGCTGGAGCCTCGCCAGGGTTGCAATCAGGCAACTCAGGCAGGTTGGAATTTTATCATTATACTTTTTCTGGTATATAGTAGTACTCTTAGAATTTTTGGCACCCCTAATTTTATGACAGGTAGTACAGGGTCACTAGGCTTCTGCTTATTGAACTTGGTCAAAGGCTTCGCTGATGTGCTCTAATGAACCCATTTCAGTTTCACTTTCACGGACAAATTGGGTTACAAATATAGTGACAATAAAAGAAATTCTTACAGGATGCTCATACCTTAGTCATTTTCGTATGTTTCATCATTTTTATCAGATATTTAAAAAATATAAAGAATAATTGTATAAAAATTAATAACTAAGAATTAAAAGGAATCTTAAGAATAAATATAAATAGTCTTGTTTTGTCAGAATTAGGTAACAAGTAATGAAGCAGAAGTAGTAAAAAAACTATAATATATTAAATGACAGGCACGCGTGTAATGTCTCAGCACTCATTGACATTTAATTACAGGAGCATAAGATATGTACGCATTTTAAAAACGCAGCAATATTCACCACTCTGGTAGACAAAGCACAGCGTTAAATTTCGCTACTAAATATGAAATTATGGAAATTTTGAAAAATGAGTATAGGAGTGTTTAACACTAGGTTGAAGGTTTAAAAAACTAGGTTCAAGCGTGAGTTCGCCCGCCGATGGTTCCGGATAGAAATGAGAGGTCTCGAGCTTTTTCGATATAAACGACCATATCTTTTTTCTTACTAAATATAGAAATATGTTTTTATCAAGAAATCACGGGGCCGTAGATCTGAGTATATAGTTTGAATTTCAACTCAAAATCTCCAGCTCTTGACTGATAGACAGACAGACGGATAACAAAGTGATTTTATAAGGGTTCCATTTTTCTCCAAAAGGCATGGAACCCTAAAAACAGTAATTTTAATAAATTCACTGTAAGGATTACATATTCTAAAGCCTCTAGCTTATTCGCTATAATTAGCTATATAGTGGTAAAAGACTAAAATGCAGTTCGCCTGAAATTCTTATTACGAAACGTTCCAAGTTTTTCGTTACTTTTTGTAAAGAGGTCGCAATTCTGTGCTAGCGCATTGTGCTCCACAAAAAGCAGGAGGGTATGCAGAATACTTAATTTTTTTTTTGCTTCTACCGGTCAACTTAATTCTTTGTGTTTTCTTATCTTAAATTAAGCATGTTTGTTTATTATACGAGTATATATATTATTTGTTTGATTATTACCACACATTAAACTAAGATTTAAAATTAATAAGTTCAATATTTCAGTTTAGTAACCCTACATTTTGATAATAATTGATATTAACGTATTTTTAAAGTGACATTTTGTCGCTGTTGATTCTTAGTGCTGAAATATAAGTACTGCACTAATCCTATAATTAGTATAGTACATGTATTATTTTATTATATTTTTTGGTAACTTTTGTTATATGTAACTGCTATGGTTCAATTTTAGTTGCAGTTGGTTTCTAAAAAACACAAGAAATTGTGAAGATTATTTCCATATTTGAACCCAATCTAAATGTTAAAAAAATGGGGAACGGATAACACTCGATTCCCTTTGCCTACCCTGCTGTGTGCGGGATAAAGCGTGAAACTTAAATAAAAGAATAAGAAACATCATTGACATGAACCAGTTCAGTAATGGTATATTAGAACCACAAGCACCAATTAAGTTTATAAGACAAAAGCTGAACCGTTTGCCATTTTGTTCTAAATCTTTATATTTTTGAGTGCACTTTGTTACCATTTTATTAGGAGATAATATATACTGTTCTGGCCCTTCGCCAGAACTTGCTATTGATATGTTAATGATACTTATGCGATATCGATCAGACACTTTTCTCAAACACACTCAGATAATCTTCGTCTGCTTTAAGAAGATATAATGTTGAAGTGAGTGGAAATTTTCTAAAGAAAATTTCCATTTCCATTTTTTCCATTCCATTTAAAAATCTAAATTAAATCAGCTTCACGCTGTATCCCGCACACTGCAGGGTAGGCAGAGAGAACCTAGTGTTGAGACAATCCGTTCCCCACTTTCTGCCGAATTCTGGAGGCATTGCGTGTTGAGTGGCAGAACTCAACGCCGCGCTTAACCTTGACACCAGAGCGAAGAAATGGAAATATAAATTTAAGTAAATATTTCATTTCCTCGAGTGGGGATCGAACCCACAACCAGTCGGTTTTACAGTCACACCTCGTGCCGCTGCGCCACGACTTGTGTAAATCATACCATTTAGGCGCAGTTGAAATATATTTAACCGATTTGATCGTTGTGGGTTCAATTCCTCACAGTTAGGGATATTATATCAGTCTGATGCAAAGGTGTCCTCAGTTATATAGGAAAATATTCACTTTTTTTAACTGATATATAAATATTTTCATTTGTCTATTCTAGTGGCAATGGATAAAGTGCGACGTTACATTTCACCAGCCGATTCTATCAGCCTTCTCTACTATATGTAAGTTGTGAGCATTACGCTCAAAAATTTATATCAAACAATTGAAAAATCTTTCCATTTACAATGAGATTATGTATAACAAAAAAAAAGAATACAATATTTTTTGTAAAAAAATCCGCTCCCAAGTCTATTTTACAATTATTGGTGAATTGTTCGTCAGATATAATCCCCTCTGATTGAGAGATCACCGGGTTTTAGTGCGGATAAATCGTATATCGGGTATTATTTTTGAAATGCCGATTTTCGTATTTTTCGGGGATCATTTTACATCTGTTATACATTTAGTATATTGGTTTGCCTGTTGATCTGGTAGTGGTTCGTTTTGACTGCTAGGTTCGTGGGAGTGGGTTTGGTTATTTTCATTCTGAATTATTTTCTCGAGGCCGGTCGTGGCGCAGCGGCACGAGGTGTGACTGCAAAACCGACTGGTTCTGGGTTCGACTCCCACTCGAGGAGATGAAATATTTACTTAAATTTATATTTCCATTTCTTCGCTCTGGTGTCGAGGTTAAGCGCGGCGTTGAGTTCTGCCCCTCAACACGCAATGCCTCCAGAGTTCGGCAGAAAGTGGGGAACGGAGTGTCTTAACACTAGGTTCCCTCTGCCGACCCTGCTGTGTGCGGGATATAGCGTGAAGCCAAAAAAAAAAAATATTTTCTACTCTCTTTCCATTTCAGATGTTCTGTTCTCATGTTTCTTTGTCTACTTTTCCAAAAAAAATTTAAATGTATATTAAAAATTTCAGGCCAGTTTCTATTTTTTTTATATTATCTCTACAATACTGCATTATCTAATAAAATATTCATATTCAATAACTCTATCGCGAAGGTTAACGTCCTTATATTTTAAACTATTCTCCAAGTTATATTTACTGTCTACAGTATCTTTACTTGCTGATATATAATATTAAAATAAAATAAATAATGATATACATTATACATACGTAAATGTTTTGTGTATCTGTGTACTGTGTTTTGTATATATACTAGGTTCCTAGGTTCCCTCTATATGTGGTACACAGCGTGACGACTTTCCGCCCAATTTTACGTGTCGAGTGGCGGACCTGAAATCCCACATTTTGCCTTACGCAAGCAGAAAAGTGAAAATAACCGAGTCTCCCAGTGGACACCGAACTAGGCCAGAAAGAGGTTGTCTCTACCTCTCTCCGCCTCTACGCCTCTCCATAACATTATAAGTACATATAAACCTTAAAACATCATATATCCAACTAAAACACATGGCGTGTAAAATAATATTTTTAACGGTCGAGCTGTAAAACAAAAGTGAACAGTTATTCCATGAGTTTTATACGGCGTCCTTAGGATGGCCGTAACGGGGGCCATAAAGAGTATCTACTTATAACGTAGAGTATGACGTCATAACGATACAATGGAACACGCTTAGCTGGAGCGTGTAATAATTCTTTATATTTTTTTTTCTTAGTCTTAAAGAATTTATTTTTATATTATTTTTTTGTTTTTTTTTCGTGATATAAATAATAATATCAATCAGGGCCGTTGTGGCGTAGCGGTGTCTGAATGTAAGCGCGACGGTTGTGAATTTGATTCCTATTCGAGGTAATGAATCATTTTCCCGCTCTAGTAACAAAGCGTTTAGGTGCGTGATGAATGTAGAGTTTTAAAACTAGGTTCCATTTGCCTATTCTGTTATATGCAGGATGAATGCGTGAAACTTAAAAGAAAAAGAAATAAATATTAATAAATAAATAGAGAATCGACTGTCTTCATGTCTATTTCGAGAAAATGCAAATATGTAAGAAATAAACTTATTTTTAAATGTTCAATTGATATAAAAAAGCATCAAGCATAATATGTGTGGCAAAAGCGTGTTACTGCAGACGCGACGGTTGTGGGTTCTATTCCCACTCGGGGCATACAATTTTTATTATTTTAATTTCTTCGCTCTGGTAACAAGCAAGTGCAGCGTTGATTTCCACCACTTAACACGCCTCGGGCGGTGAAAAGTGAGGATTGGAGTTTCGTCTCTGCTTTACCTATCAGTTACTTAGTAATGAAAGAATTACAAAATAATATTTTTTATATCAAATTAAATTTCTATCTGTAGACATTAGATTACGCACAGACAGACATTAGACTGAACGACTCATTCAAAAGTTGATCTCACGCAATTCCCTTGTACAGTACCAACGTGTGTTATAGTCGTTGGAATGGGAAAATAAAAATGCTAACGACTTAAAATAATCGAAAAGTCCTCATGCATTTAAATGAATCGTGTTTTATATTTGTGAGATGGAAAAAGAGAATGATGCCGTCGTGACGCAGTGGTACATCGTGTGGAACGGTCTACAGTCACACTTTGTACCCCTGCGCCACGACTGGCCTCTGAGATATTTTATTTAATTTCTAAGTCTTGCCACTCAACACACAATGTCTCAAAAATGATGCAGAAAGTGAAAAATGAATGCCTATCCTTCTATATATAGAATACAGGTTTAGATTTAAAAAAAAATAACACATTGCATCAATACCAGCAATCCACTTCAAGGCGTCTTCTTCTATACTAGAGGTATACAACTGTAGAAACGCAAGCTATTTCGTTTTAGAATCCAAACGCTTTGCCCAATAACTTGGCAACGGTAAAGCGTAGGAATTCTAAAACGAAAACGCCGCTACCCTCTTCACTGGACCCAGCATCTTCATCTCAGTGGCAATTAAAAATTTCTTTCTTCATTTTCTAGTGGTTCGCTACTCGTTGATTCTTTAATTATTTCAAATATTTCGTTTGTTTTGTAATGCAATGTCTTCTTTCTGTCTATGTATGTTAGTGGCTTTTTCTAATTTAGTAATAGTTGTGGAATCGAATCCTATATTCATGGTTTACCCAAATATATACACAATCATTTGATAACGTTATATTTTGTCGACATATATTATTTTTTTTGTTTTGGAACCCAACGCCGCGTTTTGTCTAATGAAATGATGCTTCATTGTGGACATAAATAAATAAATTAACAATAATTTTATATCACATTCTGATATAATACTCTGTTTTCTTTAAATAATATTTATTAAATCAAAAACCTTATACAGAGACATTACAGAATAGAGGCCAGTTGTGGCGCAGCGGCACAAAGCGTGACTGTAAATGCGACTGGTTGTGTGTTCAATTACCACTCGAGGAAATGAAATATTTATTTAAATTTATGTTTTCATTTTCTTCGCTCTGATGCCGAGGCAACACGCAATGCCTCCAGAATTCAGATAGTGGGGAACGGAGTTTCTTAACACTAGGCCTCTGCCTACCCTGCTGTGTGCAGAATACAGTATGAAGCTGATTTTTTTTACTACTGCACTATACTTTTAAGCAACCTTCTTTTTAGCTGGCTTTCTGGCTATATTATTGTATAGAAAAATAGGCAGAAGGAACCTACTGTCAAGTTCCGTTTTACATTCTTGAATTCTGGAGGGATTGCGTGTGCAGTGACGGAACATAATCTGTCGCGTTTACGCGTTTAGTCACAATTTGTGCAAGGGCACAACTGATCTCACTAACATTATTATTTATATTTAATTTCATTGTCAACAGAATCGAAGTCGTAATTCAAATTTCAGCTCAATCGGACATTGGGAAGTAGTCCCGAGGTTACAAGATTTCACACATACTAACACAGCAAGTTAAATATAAACTTAAATACATGGCCCGTATTCATATAACAGCGTCCGAAAGCTTCACACTCTTATAAGTCTATTGTAGCAATATAAAATAACTTGGATTTCGTATGGCGGTCACGTCTACTGCGGTTACCTACGGACACTCAGTTCTATCTTATTATCTTATCTCATATAGGCTCCTTCGTTCTAGCCTATTTTAATATAATTTATTTTTTAGGTTCACGTTGTGTCCTGTAGCAGTATCAGGATATTATAAGGGAATCTAGTGTTAAGTCATTCCGTTCCTTACGTTATGTCCAATTTTTGAAACATTCTTGATAGAAAAAACACGATAAATTTTTTATGCCTCATTTTCATGCTAATATAAATAACTTATTAATATTATATAACTGAGGAAGGAATGATATGACTAGTTAATAATCACAGAGCCGATGGCCACTACTGACAAAGTAGGCAGAGGGAACCTAATGTTAAGACACTCCACTTTCGCTGAGTTTTGAAGGCATGCGTGTTGAGTGGCGAAACTCGACTCGACACCAGAGCGAAGAAATGAAAATATAAATGTAAATAAATATTTAATTTCCCCGAGCGGGGATCGAACCCACAACCAGTCTTATTTACAGTCACACTTCGTGCCCCTGCGCCACGACTGGCCTCAAATAACAAATATAAACTAAATTTTCCATCGTACCAAATAGGCTGCCATTTGTACAACGTGCCTATCCTTTCGAGAACACCTCGCTCTTAATAGTAAGGTGGATAGTAATATAAGGCAGAGGCCGGGCTCTAAAGGCGGTTGCAATTTAGCCAAGATTGCAACCCCAGGCCGCTATCACCTAAACGATACCTTCTCACTTTGTTCACTTATATTTGAAAAATTCAAGGTTTTAACCCTCTTTCATGGTATTTTTTATGGAGTCAAATATTTCCTATTTTAGATCCAACCCATTACTGCGGTAAATGTGACTTTATTTATTTTTTATTGATTTTATTTTCATATTTAACTGATAAAAAAAACAATTTATGAACATACAGTGCGTACTTCGAGTAAATTACATAAAAATGTCACTCAATATAAATGAAAAATATCAACTGGATTCTTTCTTGTACAAATTTTATATAGGACTTATAGTCTCTCGAGTCTCAAACTCGAAAACTAAAAAAATATATATCTCTTAGTAGTAAAAAAAATCGTTTTTTTTATCGGTGGACCCGCTTGTGCACAGCGGGCGGTAATGGGTTAAGATACTTTATGCTACTAAAATATCATTAAATTAAACATCACTTTTAATTTCAATAAATAGCTAAATTAATTAGACTTAGAACGATACTTCCGTTCTCCACTTTCTGCCCAAGCCTGGAGTAATTGCGTGTTGAGTAGCGCAACTCTACGCCGCGCTTTGCCTCGACACCAGCCCGAGTGGGAATCGGGAGCTCAATGTGTCACGCACACGCCCTACGACTGGCCTCAATTTATAGTTGTAAAGAACATATTAAATTTAATCGTAAAACTATATTTGGAAGCTTTAAAAGCTTAAATTTTGCAAGCAAAAGCATTGGTAATTTAAAACGAAAATTTTATTCGACGTGCACTAACAGAACCGTTTTCTATTCACGTAACGTACTACTGAACTGATTGTGGTTGAAAATTCGGAGCTATAGGTTGATTGTTAGTACCTTGAATGGAGGATCTCCTGCATCCTGCAAAATAGTGACAAAATCCTGAAGTTTTTAAAGTTTTTTTGTTGTTATACGTTATTCCACATTATAGATATAGCATCTGATCTACACTGTAAACGCTACGGTTTTTGGTTCAATTTCCTCTTGGAGGAATTGAACCAAAAAAAACATAATTTTTATATCCTGCTCTGTTAAAAAAATCGCGGCCTTTAAATAAGCCATTTAACTAACATTTTCTGGAAAATTAGGCGCCAAATGGTTAACGGAGTGTCTTGACACTAGTTTATTTTTGTTTACCCTATTATATGCGACAGCGTGAAACTACAAGTAACGAAATAAAAATACGCATCTTTCTCCACTTTTTTTTGGTCCAATTAAAATAAATCCTTGAAAGGAATTGAATGCACTACTCTCACATTTAGTTACTAAACACAAATGTCGTTGTATTTATGTTAAATGTAATAAAATTCAACTTCAAACTTGCTCAGACTTTAACTTAAAAAGTATTGGTGTAGGGAAAACGGTGAGGATTTATATTTTTGAATATATTCCACGTTCACAGCAAATTTCTCTCATGTTACAAATTCAGTTTAAAAGTTTATTTAAACTCGTGTCTTACGTTTTAGTATTTTATTTACAAAACTATTATACTGTAGTTAACTATTATTTTGAGGCCGTCATGGCGCAACAGAACAATGTCAAGTTAGCAAGGTATTTTAGAAAATGAGCTTTTTTTAATTTGTGTTAGTTTTAGGTATATCTATTAAATAGATCATAAGAACATTTGAAATTAATGTTTTTATAATGATTTCTTTTCGCTTTACCCTTTTGTGTAGTGACAATATTGCAAAAGTTTCAAGATACTCCATTCACCACACTTTGCCTGAATCAGAAACAGTCATGGTTGAACTCAACGCCGAATTTCGTCTAATTTGGTCAGAGCGGGAAAATGAAATATAATTTAAAATAATAATTATATTCTTTCCTTCGTGTGGAAATCGAACCCATTATGGTTGTGGGTTTATATCCACGCGATGCCATGTTCCATTACGACACAACGGCCTCATTTTTTTATAGCTTCACGGTGTTATTGATTCAGAATCTATGTTCTGAGCAGGGTGAGCAGAGGGAACCTGGGATCCTAGTGCTAAGATATTCTATTCTCTTCTCCTTAAGACACTTTCGTTTCCCACTTTTCACTGTATTCTCAAGGTTTTGCTAGTTGACTGACGGAACTCAACGCCGCGCTTACCCTCGATACCAAAGGAAAATGAAAATATTAAACTATTCATTTTCCCAAATAACAATCGAACCCACAACCATCGCGTTTACACCGTTGTACGCTTTTACACCACGACAGCCTCAATTTATCTTTTTACACAATTTATCTAAAATTTCTGACACGTTTCAAATTGTTTTATACCTAATGCCTTGTATCAGAGCAGCAATGCAATTTAAGATGTAAGTAAGTGCCCGGGCTCTTACTTAATCGAGATTGCACCCATTTATTTTTCTTGGCACAATAGGTTTTAAAATCGTTTTATTTATTGTATTTATAAATTAACTTATTCCTTTAGATTAGAAGGTTTTGAGTAACATTTTACGGAGTTTTTTTGAGTCATGCTTCTCATATATTTCAGTCGTCGTTATCTTATAGTTATAGGCTGTCATAGTGTGTGACTATAAACACAAGAACGTCGAACGAGAATATCGTATCCAAACACCAGATTCTCTCTACCTACACTATATAACAAAAAATAGAAAAAAAATTTAAGTTCTCTTTATGTCCTTTGAAATATTTATTTACACTTTCCCAAAATAATCCTACTATCTAAAATATCAATGTAGGTACATTATACGTGTAAAACAGTACTAAATAAGGATTTATCTAAATTCAAAATTACAAAAATATAAAAAAAAATAATTAAAAATATTAATAGCATTTCTTTTAGCCTGACGCTGTATCCTGTGCATGGCTGGGTAGGTAGTGGGTACCTGGGAACCTAATTTCAAGATATTCCGTTCCCATATTCATTCTTTTCCCGACAACTAGCATTTTTTTCATTATAATAAAATCCTTTAAATATTACACAAGTACAACATATACTTGCATTCAACGTGACCCAATTCACTACCCAGGGCAGAGTTCTAAGTGGGAACACTCAGAAGCTATAGAATATAGAATGGACTAAACGGAATTTACTTGAAAACAGTAAATTGTTCTAACGTTCCTTCCAAGTGATCTTAATTCACTTAAGAAGATGTGATCATCGATTTGATAAAAGAATTAAATATTTTTTTGGTTACTCTTGGTTTTATAGAACAGGTTCAATCCCATTTAAAGGAAAGTAAATATTAAATTATAACCTCCTTTTCTTACAGAAGTCGGTTAAAAAAAGGTTTCCTTGTGTTGTTGAAATATAAAACGCATAGTAATTTTACAATAACTGTGTGGAATTTTTTATAAGTATTTTTTAGTCTTGGCCAAATATGTAATACAAATCATTAAATAAGGAAATTTCAGTTAATTCTATTTTTAATTTTTACGCAGTATTCTGCACATAGCAGCGTAGGTAGAGGAAACCTGGGAACCTAGTGTCAACTATTACGTTTTTTTTCATAGGCAGATGCAACCTAGTGGTAAGTACTTCGTACCTCACTTACCGTCTAATTATTCGGCCTATTATTGCGTGTTAAATGCCCCCCGAGTGGGGATGGTGGATTAAATCCATAACTTCTGCGCTTACAGGTAATCGCTTTCCCACTGCACCACGACGGTCATAACGTGATGTTTGTGGATTCAATTCTCGTTTACCTTGTACAATATATTGCAACAGGTTGACATATTGTAATAGCTTTGAGGTGAGTCGAAATAGAATAACCTAGCCTAACCCGCGGTTTTCAGAAAAAAAAGCTATACTATCATGAAAAAAGTCATATATCAAAAATTTTACAGTGAAACAAAAATATAAAAGAAAAAATAGAATGTTTCGTTCGTATTAAATGAAGTGAAGACAACACACCCACGTTATTTTTCATGTTATTTCCTTTACATCGGAAACGGCCATTACTTATCCAAATATTTACTTACAATGTGTCCGAGACGTTTGGATATTTTTTGTTGATACAAGATTTTTTAAACTGTTATTTTATATGGAGTGAAAAAGATTATCGACAGTAGCTTGCGTTACTTTTTTATTTTTCAGTTGGTAACTATTTAGATAAAAAGAAGGCGGTACTAAATGTCACAATCTGTTTATAAGAGACAATACAAAAATATTTTTCTTCTTTTTTAATTATTTTTCAATCCACGACATCTGCTTATCCATTGTCTAGAGTACCTAATCTTTATTTGTTTTAATTTACTTTACTTTTACCTTCACACTGTATCCCGCAAATAACAAGATAGGTATAGAACTCAGTGTCAAGACATTAATTTCGAGATTCAATACCACGCTTTCTATTCTTACCAGAGCTATGGAAATAATATAATTCGTTCCCGCCAACGGGAATCGAACTCATAACCGCATTCAAGCCTCTGCGATACGACGGTCTTTAATCTAATCTTTATTAATAAACTCATTTAATATGAAACTTCCTCAAGATGCTATCTAATTTATTCATTAAAACTCCTCATCTTGAAAAGCTCATGAAGATGATATCGACAAAAGTTTATGGTTTTTAATTTAAGTTTGAAAACACAGCGATTGCATTCCATTCCATTGAACGCACACGGGGACGAAGTTCCCGAAATCATAAATTACCCAGCCTATTTGACTATCCAGCACACATTTCACGGTGACAATGGGCATCCTGACCGGGAGAATTGCCCAGAAAATTGGGGAAACCTCAACTTTAAAAAGTTCCAACTTAAAACGAATGATCTGGGTCCATATTTTCATCGGAATAGATCTTAGTTGGTGGTGATAAAGTGTAATTTTGTTAGTTCCAAATGATGTAGATGCATTATTTCTCTAAACTGTTGATCGTGGAGGCTCCTCACGTAGTTGGTTGGGTGGATCACGTCTTGCCGCTGGCTCGACGTTTATTATTCAATAGCTAAATGTAATAGAGTTGTTCAAATCATAATGTATTATCATAGTTTGATGTGAAAATTACAGTCTTTGGAATTCTGATGACGGATCTTGAATGTAATAATGTCAGTTAGCATGTGCTAGGTGGTTTTAAACTTTTAGTTTAGAATATAGAGGTATATTGGTTCTAAGCTAATATTATTGCTAATAGTATTGTTTGGTTGTTTTGGTTGTTTGTTGAAATCTATGCCTATATATATGTTGAAAAAAATGTATTATATTATTGTTGGCCTGGTCTGTACAGAATAATGTAGTTTGAACATGAAGAATGCTTATATTTAAAATATTTCCAATCTGATCAAAAAAAATATACGTTAGATACTGCCACCCTACATTCTTTTAATAGAGAATTTATATTATTTATTTTATTACATAATTCTATATTTCTAAAAAAGTTTTAAATAGCAATAGTTAACAAAATGCCTTTAAAACATTCGATCAAATCGACTTTAGTAGGAAAAATTTATTTTCTTCACAGCGGGCGGTAACTTATAGTCAGCGAATAAAGCTGCCAACAGCAGGTCTATGTATCTACGCTAAGAAAACATTAAGATGTTTAGGATTTTTGTCAGTTCAGCACCTAAATTTACTGAAATAAAGATAAAATTCTAGTATAAATCTAAAAGACGAATTGTTTACGAGTGTTGTTCGTGTAATAAGAACGTTTTATATTTCGCCGATTTCTATGTCGTTCTCTGAAGCAAACATATTTCTTTTAAATTTTATTTTCTATCCCCTTACGTGAGATAGGCAGAGGCCACCTAATGATAAGATCCTCCGTTTTTCGTATAATTTTTCTCGACTAAATTCGAGCTAATGCGTGCGGAATTCAACTCCGTAACTCCTACATCCGCATGTATAAATTTCAATAATTAATACAGACTGTTTACGTTACTGCCCTATGTAAGAAATCTTACCTAGAACTACTATTACTAAATTCTTTCAGATATTTATTGTTACTTTTATAATGAAACCATTATCATGACTTATATCGGAAATATAGAATAACCAAACTGCGTCTTTGTGGCAAATAAAAAAATAATAATTCAAAAGCTTTATAATTTAAGCCATTTCATACTTTATTAAAAAAAATAAATCATCTTCACGCTGTATCCCGCAGATAGCAGGGTATGCATAGGGAACCTAGTGTTTAGATACTCCACCCCCCATATTTCACCGAGTTCTGAAGACATTGTGTGTTGGGTGGCGGAACTCAACGCCGCGCTTTGCCTCGACACCAGAGCGAAAGAAAATATGAATGTAAATAAATATTTAATTTCCTCGAATGGGTATCGAACCCTCCACCGGTCGGTTTTACAGTCACGCTTTATGCCCCTGCGCCACAACTGGCCTTTCATACTTTATAACCAATATATTTAAAGAATAACAGTTTCGATAACAGATACAATATATCAAAACGGTGAGTATAATTAATGGCTCAGCTCGGTTGCTTAATCGTCATGATGTTCCATCAATTCTGTAAGGATCTCCGAGAGTCCGGGATAATCACAATTGCAGAGTGTTCAAGGCTCATTTCTTAGGGTCGAGTAATCTCGTTGAATTGGACAACACTTTGATGATATGTACCGTGTTTTTTTTTTGGTGTTTCATTGTAAAACATCAGTTAGACACTGTACCTCATAGCAGGATAGGAAGAGGGAACCTAGTGTTAAGACACTCCGTTTCGTATTTTCCATCGAATTGTGGCGGCAGTGCGTGTTAAGTGGTGATCGAACCCACAACCAGTCACGTTTACTGGACTGTTCTCAATTGTTTTTTATTGTACCAAGTACTTTAGCTATGTATGTCTGTATGTTTGTATTCATATTTGCTTCAGATTTGGGATAACTGGAAAGAGGCATTTTGTGATGAATCATCATTTCTAAATTATCTTAGCTGTTGAGGTAGTCATTTTTACAAACTTTTGTTTACTTTCCTGTCTCGTTGTCTGTCTGTAATCAAATCTTGCAAGTTAAATTTGATCCACTTGATCTGACTAGAACTTGATCAACATCCTGGTTTCCGATTGAGCCGAACTTTTGCATTCATGTATAAATTGGATGACAATGTGATATTATTATGACATAGAGCTGATCTGATGATGGAGCTGGAAGGTTGCTATAGCAACTCCGTAATTTAACGACACAACCCCATCGAATTTGAGCTCGTTTGATTCATCTTGACGAGTTCTTTGATACTAAACGATAACCAGGGTCTGACAGCCTGTAACATTTTGATAGCGAGAGGAAAAGACGGTGCTGAATGTTCTTAATTGCACCATCAAAATGTAACACGCTTTTTTTTATTTTTATGAAGATATTGAGTGTAGTTCGGCGGTATTCAACACAGCGTTTTGTCTAGCCTAGTTTTTATCACTACGGACACATAGAATTACAGATAGATACACACAGGAACTTACACATGAATTTAGTATTTAAACCCACACCTGACAACAATAATAACCTGTCATCTTACAACTTACAAACAAAGCGAAATTAGCAAATAATTGTACCCCTGCAAGTAATGGACTGTTAGACAGTACTCGTATGTTATATGAGGCAGTATACGGTAATAGGACTCGAGTCATTTGGACATATCATTAGTCTTACTTATTATTTGTTGGTGTTCTCGTAAGATTGTTTGGGTATTATTTTTATTGAGTCATAAATATGTTTTGTGGTACAATGTGTTATCTAGTGGTAGTTGTGTTTTTTTTTAATTAAAAGAACCTAGTTAAGACTAGGTTCCTTTAATTAAAAAAAAAACACAGACACAGACATTCCGTTCCTATTAAGATACTTTCGTTTCCCATTCACCGCCGAATTCTAGAGGCGTTGCGTGTTGAATGGCGAAACTGGACGATGCGCGCCACCAGAACGAAGAAATGAAGCAAACTGTTAAATATTTCATTCCCTCGGGTAGGAATGGAACCTACGGCCGTCACGTTTACAGTCGCACCCTTGTGCCCCTACGCCACGATGGCCTCAATTGTCTATTTTGTGTGAAGATGAGTTCTGTCATTCAACTAGCGATGTCTCGGAATGTCTTACACTAGATTTCCGCCTAATCCGTTGCTCAGAAAAAATCGAGAAGCAGCCTGACTTTTCTATTCATCATCAAATCAAGCATCCCATTAAAGAATCATTAAATGAATCATTATCACAAATTCCACAGCAAATATATTCGGAAAAAAGTAGGTATTCCTAGCTACAAAATTGCATTTTTTCCATTCCATTCCATTCCATTCCATCTGCAATCTTTTGTGACGAACCCGCGCTAATTAATGTTGGGTAAGCACACAACGATGCAATGCAACGCGGCCATTGTGCGGGGGTTGACTTGTGCTAAGTAGGTCACAGTGCGAACAGATTTGAGGTATAGAATGTTGGCTATCGAATCAACGGGCCGCCTGACGTTGACGTGGCCACGTGTGACGTCATACTGTGACGGAGATTTATAGGAGAAGTGGTAGTGGGTTTGTATTTGGGCAAATTGTGGTATATAAGGCCATCGTGGTCTAGAATGGTGTGTGAGTGTAAACGGACTTGATGGTCATTTGGGCGAATGGTCATAATTCACTTATTTTCATTATCTCGCATTAATTGAAGAGTGAGCTCTGCTATTGAATACGTAATGATTTGTAATCGGGATGATGGTGGAAAATGGAGTGTTTGGACACTAGTATCTCCATGTATAATCAGAGGCGTTTCCCACTCGCTATTTCTTCGCTCTCGTAACAAGACGAAGCCCGGTATTTAGGTCTGACACTCAATACATCTAGAAAATTAACAAAAACTCCTTCTCCTTTTTCAAATAAAACAGTGTATTCCAAATTTGATTCATTAGCAAAGTAGAATGTAAATACGAGCACCAACCGGAGTAAAGCTGAAAAAACTAGCAAAATGTTAAAAAAAATTACCGTTGTTTTTAAAAGATGGCTGAGTATGTAAATTCTTCAAAACCGGATAAAAGGTGGAAGTCGTCTATTTGCATATCATTCTATACATCTCATAACAATGCTATTGTACACGTTCTGTGTGTCAGTAAAAATAGAAAGCGTCGTCGTGTCGTGATGAAAATAAATATTTTATGTTAAACAGAGATGCTGACAAAAAAAAAAACATTTAAAAAAAAGTAGCTTCACGCTGTCACAAAGGGAAACTAGTGTTAAGACACTACGTCTGACCAATTTGAGAGATATTATGTGTTGAGTGGCCGAACTCAACGTCTTGCTTTGCTTTCTTACCAGAGTGGAGCGAGGAAAAAATAATAATTTACTCCTCGTGAATGAGCATTGAATCAACAACCGTCGTGTTTAGTCACAGAAGACCATGTATATATGTTTATTATTAAAAAAATATGAATATAAAAATGTTTAGGTGACATTTTTAATGTGGTTATAAGTAATATTGCGTGGTTTTTTTTCGGAAGCAAACGAACGAACAAAACAAACAACAGTGGACAGCAAATGAAAGTAAAATGGCCCTAGGCCAGTGTTTCCCAATCTTTTTCGTGCCATGCCCCACCTTAACCTTTCTAAAATTTTTAATGCCCCCCTTTTATAAAAATGAAATCAAATACTTACCAATTATCTCTATACAATATACATGAATATTAATTCAATGAACTATTACAACAGTTTTGACGGACACTTATATCAAATTAACACCAATTATTTAAGAATTTGCCTTTTTTGTTAAATTTAGCATCGATGACCTACAAGACCTATGTATTGCATATGATGGGCCAAAGCGAAAAGGCTAAAGTTGTACCGAGTTCATTTTTGAATAGCCCCCTTTAACTATCAAATTGCCCCCCAGTGGGCCGTGGGCCCCACGTTGGGAAACACTGCCCTAGGCCATAAAGTATGCATACGCATACGAAGTCGCAGGCGGCATCTATTCCGTATATTATATACTTTATCTCTTCTTAATTTAATTAAGAATAGGGACGCTTGTAAAGCTATTACTAAGAAAATTAGTACAAAACGCTATAACCAAGCTAAATTGTACAGGCAAAGTTAAATTTAACTAGATGCGGTCGACTAATGCATCGGTTAATATATACATTACAGAATAAACTATGGTTAAACTATGGTTAAAACTGAGGTTAGGAGACATTAAAGTTAAGTAAATGAACATTACACAGTTTAATGTCCACATTAGCCTGTGATCCCAGCCACGTGATCACACTTCTCCCAACACAGTAGGGTACAGAAAAATTATTAAGAACTACTAAGACACTATGAGTCCAGTTGTGGCACAGGGGACAAACGTGCGATCATAAAAGTGACAGGTTGTGGGTTCGTTTCCGAGTTGATGAAATTAAATACATAATATTTCCACATCCTCGCACTGGTTACGAAGCAAAGCGAGGCGTTGAGTTTCATCACTCAACACGCAATGCCTCGAGAATTCGGCGGAAAGTGAAGAACAAGGAAGTGTCGTAGTGGGAACAGAGCGTTGCAACACTAGTTTCCCATGTTCCTGCTGCCCTACCCTGCTACGCGCGCACCCTATATCGAATCCAAAAACATTGCATTTACAGTAAAACGCTATACAGTGTCATGACGGCCGATAATTACATATTATTTATGTGATAAAAATGGTATATTTATTTTATAAACAAATAACATTCACCAAAAATAGGTCACTAAAAACAAAATTTTAATTTATCACGACGTTGAAACAGTAAAATAAGTGGATGATAAAAATTCGTGATCCACTCGGCTATCGCCAGAACACATGGGAAATCACTAAGTAAAGCCTCGGATACAACGGGCGACAATTTGTAAATTGGAAGTACTGCCGGCTGTATACCTTAACACAGTGCAGTACAGCTCACACTGCGTGCCACACTGTACCCGCTCTCGAATGAATCAAGGTATTTTTAGAACTGACTAACAGAATAAAAGCTATTTTATTTTTTATGTAAGTCGTAAATGAGACTTTATTTAAGGTTTTTTATTTTGGTTTTTTGGACAATTTTGCTTTGATAAATAAATAATTGTGTAAATGAAATTGAGAACTATGACTTTAAAGCTCTTTTGACATTCCCTGTGGCGCAATTTGAATGTGTTTATCTGAATATGACAGTAATAAATTGAATCTTAACAAATATTTTTATTTAAACTAGTCTTTGCCAATAGTTTTGCTTGTAAGATAAAATGATAATAATTAAGATTTGTGTATGACACATGACATATTCTTCCGTGTACGTCCATTTTTATAAATCACTCTGGGATCGATTTTGAGAAGCCGTTCTAAAAATCTATACAAGAATACGGCATCTCAAGAACGCTCTCAAGATCGATTAATAAATATGGACCCTAATGCCAAAACTAACTCTCTGACCATATATACATTGAGTAACATCGAGACAAGTAATATAATATATTACAACTATAATACAACTTTACTCCACGATAAATGGACTATACAATAATTTTTTTTTTGTCAAACTGAACCAATAGTTCCTTAGATTAGCGAGTTCAACCAAACCCTTCAGCTTTATTATATTAATATAGAATTACAGATAAAATTTGTTTTATCTCATCACAAGAAATTTACAAAAACCGCGAAGAACACGCCTATTTGCATAAATGTCTGTTATAATTAGTGATGTGACCCATAAAAATTTCAAATTAAAACTACCTGACGGTGTTGCCGTCTAAAATTTCGATATTCAAATTTTTCATAAATATTCAAAGCATCAAAATTGCTCCACAGCAATTTGTTGGTAGTGTACCCATTGTTCTAACGTCTTGCAGGTAACAAGGTAACAAGATTGTTACTATAACGCGCGCTCTGGGAAATCAAGTGAATAGATTTTTCAAACGCCTATAAAATACTTTGTGTATACAACATTTTAATTAAATTTAATTATAAATGGACCATAACTCGGTCCAATGGTGATTAAATGGTAGTTTTAATTTAGTGTGTACATGTTTTTCAATTTTAATTAGAAGTAAATTTTATAAAATATATATATTTTTCAATATTGTTATTTAAATTTCATATTTATGAAAAAAAAATGTATAAGTACTTTGGTTAGACTTAAAGTAGTAGTAAAAAAGAGGACTAGTTTCTACTGTTGAATGACGATTTTTTTATAAAAAAATTAAGTCTCCAGGTGATAAATCATTAAAACTAACGAAAACGTAGTAATTTTACGACGTCTACGTAAACATAACCGATGATATACTCCTGCATAACTTTAATTACAGAACAGTTCTGAATGGTTAATTAAGATCTTGTTTCCAAACTTTGGAATATATGTACATAGATAATATTGAGATTCACTGTACTATACAATTTGTATAACAACATATGTATGTAGATCACCATTAAGCCCAAGGCGAGGCTGTTAGAATCTTACAATTTAACAATAGCCCAAACAAAAGCCCGCTTAATTTTAGATCAGAACACAATCTATTACGGCTGGAAGCAACTTTAATCACGTCCCCGAAACCAATATCCAACCAAATGGACTCGTTGAATCGTATAGCAAATCGAAGTGGAGACTACGACAGCGAGACTGGCGTTCAGCCAAAATACATTACGGGAACCGCACGTCCGATACACGACTCCTGAAAGACATGAGCATAATGATAGGACTTGCTAGTTAGTGGGTGGATGAGTTTAATGTGGACGGTGCATGGAGGTGAAATTTGTAGTCTTCTTTTGAATATTGGCTGACACCTTTATTGATGGGCTATACATAAAATATTCTTAGATTTGTATCTACTCAGGTAAAGTTTTTTTACTGTCTTCACGTTGTATCCCGCACATAGCAGGGAATCTGGGATCCTGGGGCTAAAATGAGTGATCATTAAGCCGTTTCTGTTCTGTCGAATTTTTGAAAAGTGTATTGATTGATGGAGCTCAAAGTCGTGCTTTGTACGGTTAGTTTGTACCAGAGCGAAAAAATGAAAATATTAAATATTTAATTTAATAGAATGGGAATCGAAACAACCTGTCGCGTTTACAATCTGCGCTCGTGCCCATCCGCCACAGCTGGCCTTGTAATATTCATATTTTGTAATCGTGGCGGACCGTAAGCGTGGTCGTCGTAGGTTCCAGTCTAAATAAAAAAAATAGAAAAAACAGCTTCACGCTGTATCCCGCACACAGCAGGGTAGGCCAGGTTTATGCCACTCCACAGGCAATGTCTCAAAGATTTAGCGGAAACATTAGATTTAAGGAATCGGAAGGTTCGATTATCTCCAAAAGACATAAGCATAAGACTAGGTTCAGAAGAACGTGCGTAGACGAGTCGTCGCTAAAATAATTGAACTCTAAAAATAAAAAAAAAAACAACTAACAACATTTTAACACAAACAACAACACAATAAAACATCAAAAACATACAATAATAAAGAAATATTTTATTGGCATACAATACGAAATTTGTTATACAAGACATCTTCAACATTATTCAGAAGTTGTTTAACACAATAATGATAACACGAATCAATCTGCCAACATACACTGTAGACTGTAGATACATCGTCAAACTCAATCCCAACGAGCAATTACTTCGAAACTCTCTAATGAGTATGTTTTATATAACTTTAAATCGATTTTACAGTATTCCCTGTAATTTATTTTTATACAAGTACATACTCGTAGGTAGCTAAATTGATACTAGGTTGTTTAAAAGCATAATTAAAGCTTTTTTATTATTATTTGTTTCAGGTCAAAGCCATCCCGCATATTGAAAGGTAGGCAGAGGGAACCTAGTGTTAAGACTCTCCGTTTCTTATTTTCCACTGAATTTGACCACCAGTAATGCATGTGGAATGGCGGAAAACAACGCCGCGCTTTACCTCGTTACCAGAGCGAAAAAAATAAAAACATTAAATATTTCATTACCTCGAGAGTGTGGGTTCGATTCCCAACCCACAACCCGCAGCGTTTACAGTTAGACGCTTGAGCCCATACACCACGACCTCAATATTTTTTTTAAAAGTATTTTGTGTAGAAAAAAAATATATTCTTTTCAATTGCCACTTTATTTATTTTATTACACTTACTTATGCCTCATCACCGTTCATAATGCACGAACACACATATAATTTTATGATTTCAAAACATAAAAAAAATTCACATGTTGACAAAAATATGTCTCAAAATAGATTCTCAGATCCTTAGCGTGTCATTTTATCTGAAAAGGGGGCAAGCCAACATAAGAGATTATTAGCCGCGGGCACTGTTCGCGTTCCTTTGAGAGGGCGACCACTTGAACGCTTTCAAAAGATATCTTTAAAAGAACAACTGATAATAATTTTAAAGTTGAGCAATAGGTGTCGGGTGTCAGAGGGAAATGTAATTGATGTATTTGCAGAAAAAAAATGATTTAGCCTAAAGCTCCTAGGCTGTATAAATGGACTAACTAATACAATTTCTTTTTAAATTCAAACCAATAGTTCCTGAGTTAAAAGGGTTCGTTCATACAAATTTTTCAGCTTTATAATATCGATATTTAAATAATAATTTGTTCCTCAAACACTTTTATTCATAACGAAATTATAAAATATTAAAGTGGTAATTTAAAAACTGGCAACCGCAATCAACAGAGAAAATTGAACGATTAAATTAACTAATTAAAACTTGGTTAAATTTTGTTAATTTATAATTAAAAACTGCTTACCGTACTGCCCAGACCTCATTAGGAAGTTTAAGATGGCGAGGCCCAGTACAGGGCTGGAAACTTTAAAATAAGATTACATATTGATATCGCGAATCTCCCGCTTTAAGTAAAGTAAAGAAAAAAATTAAATGTGTAATGTCTCAAATTCGAGTGAAAGGCAGAGGATGACGGGAGTGTTTTGACACTAAGTTATTAAGCGTGAAGATGAAGCGCAGAAATATAAGTATAGATTTCATTCTTCTCTCTCATTTTTTTTCTATTTACATATTATATTATCCAGCAAGGAGAGTAAATCCATGGTTGGTGACACAAAATCAAAAAAATAAAAATTTGTACATAGAATATATTATTTTTTGTTATGTTCACTTCACTTTACTTCACGGCGGTCATCCTCTCAATTTTTGTGTTAAGTGGCGGAACTCAACACTGCGTTCTGTAACCAGAGCGGGCAAATTTAAATAATACAGATATAATAATTTATCCTTACAGCCAAATCATATCCCACTGCGCCACAAGGGCCACACGTAATTTTTGTATACATTTATTATATGACATATTAGAATTCGTATCCACAACCAACACAGCCAGTCACATCCACACAATGGCATCAAATTATTTACTTAGCAAAAGTTCCTCAGAAAATAATTAAAGACCAAATGAGTTTCGAATTAATTTTGATCCGGCATTCAGATGCAGTGAGTTTTAATGTGTACCTTTGTTACTCCGCGCCGGTATAACGGCGTCTGTTGCGTTCATTTTATACTTTTTGGGTCAAGTAAGGAACGTTGGCAAACTAGCGGGTTGTATCGAATTTACATTTTTTTTTAAACATACGAAAAAACGTTGTTGTAGAGTTTTACTCTCTCATATAGCAAAATAGGTAAGGAACATAGTGTTAGGCCAGTCGTGGCGCAGGGGCACAAAGTGTGACTGTACCGGCTGGTTGTCGGTTCGATCCCCACTCGAGGAGATGAAATATTTATTGAAATTTGTATTTCCATTTCTTCGCTCTGGTGTATAGGACAAGCTCAGTGTTGAGTTCAGCCACTCAACACGCAATGCCTCCAGAATTCGGCAGAAAGTGTGGAACGGAGTGTCTTGGCACTAGATTCCCTCTGTCTACCCTGCAGTGTGCGGGATACAGCGTGAAGCTGATTTATTTTTTATTTTTTTTACATAGTGTCAAGGTACTCTGCTTTCTACTTTTAGCCTGGATTCGAGCTGTTGTTTGGTAAATTATAAATATCATCGCTCATCGGCGCTCTTTTTTGCTAAAGCGATAAGTTGAAATAAATTCAATAAAATCCAACTCCAAAGACTGAACCAACTTACAACTGTCACGTTTACCGTAAGACGTGACGATGGCCTTATTCTAAATGCTTAGCTAGTATAATAATATATTTCAATGGACGAAAAGTGACAAGTTGACTCTTGTTTTCGACCGTTTTGGTAAAGAGAAAATAATTTGCTTTCGGTTCTTGTTACCAGATCGAAGAAATTAAAATAATTAAAAAAAGATCCCACTAACGTCGTGTAGACGTCGTGTAGTAACGTCGTGAGAGGATGCCTTTGATATATGTAAAACACAAAACATTTATTTTAACAACAATAAAAAAAGTAGTCTCTACTTAAATATTTTTATGTCTAAGAGTGGAATAACACTTTAAAAATGTAAAAAAAACTGTCTCTACAAATTCTAAGTATGAATGAAATGAAGAATGGCAGTGTCTTAATGTGAACGGAGGAGTCTTTCACTAGGTTCCCGTGTACCCTCTGCCTACCCTGGTATATGTGCTGGAATACAGCGTAAAGGTGTCGGAATCAAATCAAAACGGTTAAATTACAAAAAGTTGTATATCACTCAATACATTTAGAAACCATTTAAAGAGATTGCGTTCACAGTATGTAACACACAAAGGGGTACAGGTGAACAAAAAAAAAACAATACTCTACATTAAACTGGAATGCGTTTATGAAAGTTCAGTATTCCCCCATTCGGAGGGGACTTGAATTGTGACCCCTTTTACCCCATCAGGGGGGTTGGCTTTTCATAACTCGTTTCATTCAGTTCCAGGGAAAATTACATTGGAACTATTGTTGCTAAATAGTTTACTACGGACTGTATCGCTGGGACGTAGTCTAGTTTAAGCAACATACATGTTGTATATACAATAGTGTTGACATTTTTTGAATTCAGTGGCTCCATATGTAGAACAACGTTTGTATGTAATGTGGATTTGATCTTCATTTGGAGAAAATAATTATTTAAATATTCCCGCCCCAGCAATTCAACGTGCGGTGTTAAGTTACGCCATTTACCACACAATGTTTCTATTTGAAACGGCCCTGATTACCCCACAATGTAGGCAAAACATGAACCTGGTAATAAAACTGTATATACAGACAGCTATCTTATCTCAATCTACAGTAATTTGGGGTATTACATTAATTTTTTCCACCATTTTCCAGAGAGTAAAAGCTGAATGACTTATAAACATTCCAGGGATACACCAGAAATGTGATCGTAATTTTTACAACGCCCATTAAAAACAATGAGGACGTAAAAAGGGAAAGTTATTGCACACCTTTTAATATAACAGTAACTCGTTTATGGCGCTTGTTGACCGTGTATCGATTTTTTTAAAAATAAAATACTATCTTTTTTTTTCTAAACAATATACTCGTGTGATTAATTTAAATAGTAACAATATTGGAGCTACCACAACAAGACAAAATGCAGCGTTGAGTTCTACCAATTAAGACGCAATGTCTCGAAGATTCAATGGAAAGAGTGAAACGGAGTGTCTTACCACTAGGTACGTTCCAACGCAGGGTATAGCTAAAAAAAGCTTGAATTCTCTCATCCCCAGAAATATAACGTGAAGCTAAAAAAATTAAAAATGTCATAGTTAAATCTCTGATTGTTTATTTATTTTTAAATTTATCTGGCTACCGTAGTTTTGCACAATGTACATATCCAACTTGTTACCTCCAATGGTATAGAGAAGTAGGTACCTTATAATTGTGGTAATTATAATGTATTCATTATATTGAATTACAACCTTTGTGGTTATATCTGGAAGATAATATTATGCTTTAGGATTGAAAAAATAATTTTCCAAATTAAGTTAAATTGTTTCCCCTTATGGGAGATCATTCTCTCTCTCCTGTAATTATAATATATATTATTAAACAATCTGTATATAAGTGAACTAAGATTATTAAAATACTTTATAATGTTTTGATTGAGGCCAGTCGTGGCGCAGTGGCACAAAGTGTGACTGTAAAACCGACTGGTTGTGGATTCGATCCCCACTCGAGGAAATGAAATATTTACTTAAAATTTATATTTCCATTTCTTCGCTCTGGTGTCGAGGCTAAGCGCGGCGTTGAATTCTGCCACTCAACACGCAATGCCTCCAGAATTCGGCAGAAAGTGGGGAACGGAGTGTCTTAACACTAGGTTCCCTCTGCCTACCCTGCTGTGTGCGGGATACAGCGTGAATCTGATTCATTTTAAGAATATTATTCGTAATTCAAAATGGCCGCGCGCAACAAAATGGCGGGTTACACATTTTAAAACAATCCATCTAATATAACAGATGGTACAGCTTGGTTTGTAAAACACAATAGACAATGAAAAAAATCTAGAAAGCTTGATATAGAGATTAAAAAAAAAAAACATTTTATTTTTCATTTTAACAAATTTTGCACGTTTTTTTTCTTTAATAACCTACCCTGCGTAGTATATGTATAAAAGCATATATCACACCTTCTACTAAACATACTAACTATAAATCCATGCTCTAAATCACAATAGTCACTTAATTACGCCGATTCTACTACAAAAAGACCATTGATTCACCGCAAACGTAACAGTAACTACTGGCGAGAGGCCAATACTGATTTAGAGAACTAAAAATAAGCACTTGAGCTCTAATTTCGTATTTTCTGGATATGGTAGAAAAAGCTACATCTTCAGCTAAAAATCAGCTTCACGCTGTATCCCGCACACAGCAAGGTAGGCAGAAGAAACGTAGTATTAAGACACTCCGTTCCCCATTTTCTGCCGAATTCTGGAGGCAATGCGTGTTGAGTGGTACAACTCAACGCCGCATTGCCTCGACACCAGAACGAAAAAATCGAAATGTAAGTAAATATTTCATCTCCTCGAGTGGGGATCGAACCCACGACCAGTCGGTTTTACAGTTACACTTTGTGCCCCTGCGCCACGACTGGCCTCAAGCTACATCTATTATAAAAAATACTAATATTAAATTATAAATGACTAGTGGGAGCTCGTTTCGAGAAATCCTCTTTTAGTGCACCCTGACACTTCCTAACCTACATACGCGCCAAATTTCATCTTTTTAAGCTACGTAATTTTGTCTGTGTATTGTGTGTAAGTCACTCAGTTGCTGAAGAGTTTTAATTTAATTATTTGTGCTATATACCAGGGTAAGCAGAGGGAATCTTGGAACTTATTGTTAAGACACTCTGTTCTCCACTTTCTGCCGAATTCTGCGAGTTGCGCGGTGAAGCTCACCGCTTTGCCTCGTTACCAGAGCAAAAAAAAGATACTAACAAATACTTCATTTTCTCGATTGAAAATCGAAGTCATAACCTGTCATGTTTTGTTTCATAGCAAAATATATATTTAAAACAAAAAAAAACAAAAGCCCATTACGAAATAATTAAATGAAAAATACAAAAGCAATTACCTATAAATACCTTACAAATAATTGGAGTACGAGGCATAATCTTGGCAAACGAATAATTGCTTCGATGAAAAATCAGAACAATTGCTCTAGAAATAGAGTCTATATTTATTTGTCAAAATATTATAGTAGAAGCATATTATTTTGCTAATTGAGTTGTACAGGAGCTCCCTGGCGCCCGGCCAGGGGACGGGGCTTTTCACTTCAACAGGATTATACCGATATCGTATCTGAACGGATTGCCCATTGATTTCGGATTATATTAAGTACCAACAAAAATTATAACGACCGTTACTGTGTTGATAAAGTTTTTACCGTGGTGTATGAAAAAATATGTATGGAAAATGTGTTTTGAGACCGTCGTGGCGCAGTGGGATAACGTTTGACTGTAAACGCAATGACTTGGGATCGATTTTCGCCTCGGTGTGCATTTAGCGGCGTTAAATTCCACTAAACAACATACAATGCTTCGAACTTTTGAATTCGGGTGGAAAGCGGATAGCGGAATATTTTAATACTAGTATCTGCTTTTTCAAAGGTTTTTATCAAAGAAAAAGAAAAGTATTCCGCTGCTCAATATCCTATATCTCGAAAATAAATATATCACCTGTATGTGTCTTAACACTGGGCTTCTGACCACTCTCCAAATGTTATATGTATCATTCCCACGAGTGAGAAACAAACCTACAATCATCCCATGTACAGCCGCACGTTTGTGCCCCTGTACCAAAACGGCCTCACTTCGATTTAAGAAATATAATCACCAAATACACACAACACCTAACACCAAACATTCTAAACCAGACACAGTCATACAAAACTCCGATCACAAAGCCTCTGCTCAACAAATCTCAAGAGACAGCAGTGGCCGAGATAGAATAATTTAAATATAAATCCGTAGTACCCAAACTGGAACGCAATAAAACACAGAAAGAAATCCAACCGCCGCTGACGAAGTAATCCCAACGTTGTTCAGCCACAAAAATTTATTTCAAGATGATTCTTTGCATAATACTACGTTAATAACGAGTTCTTACAGTGTATCAAGCACTTCAACAATTTTAGCATTGCCATATTTGGTCATTTCATGTGATGGAATAGATGATTTTGCTTGATTGTCAAAGGAATTTGACTATACAAAATCTATATTTATATTATAAGCCTGAAGAGTTTGTTTAAGTGATGGCGCTAATCTCAGAATCTATTCGTTAGAATGGAAAAACAACACTTTTGCATTTTGTATAGTTCATTTTTCGAAGGCTACAAGCGGGTTGTAATTGATCATTTTAATGTGGTGGAATAAACGATTTTACTTTTATTTCAAAGGAAAAGACTATTTGTTAACTACCGACTATGCAAAATCTATACTAATATTATAAACCTGAAAAGTTTGTTTAATTGATAGCGCTAATGTCAGCGGCGACTGGTTCAAGTAAGATAATATTTTTTGTGGCATAGTCCATTTATCAAGAAAGGTTATATATAGGCTGTATTATATAACGTCAATAATTTAGATTTAACACCTTCACGCTGTATCCCGCACACAGCAGGGTAGGCAGAGGTTACCTAGTGTAACCTAATGTTAAGACACTCTGTTTCCCACTTTCCGCCAAATTCTAGAGGTATTGCGTGTTGAGTGGCGGAACTCAACGCCGCGCTTCGCCTCGACAAAATCGTAAATAAATATTTAATTTCCTCGAGTGGGGATCGAACCTACAACCAGTCGATTTTACAGTCACACTTTGTACGACTGGCCTCTATATTAATAATAACAATAATTTAGATGAAACTTAGATCTTTAACATTAAATTACAGGGTCGGAGCCGCAGGCAAAATTTTCTAGTAAATAAATGTTATATTGTTACCATTACAATGATTTGTTATTTTTAATTAAGTACGAATCGTATTGTTTTGACTTTGAGTTTCCTCTCTAAACTGGTGAATGTTTACAATTATATATACTATGTAATTAAGTATACACAAGTTTAATTTTGTAACAAAATACGTCTTAGATTTATATATTTTTTTTAGCTTTACACTGTCTTAAGACACTCCGTTTCCTATGAATCGCCCCGTTTTCAAGACATTGCGTGGTCAATGGTTGATAACCCAACGCCGCGCTAGGTCTATCAGAGCGGATAATGACATTAATTAATTATCACCGAAGGAAGATTGAACCCAGAACCATCGCGATTACATTCAGAAACTGTACCACTGTGCCACGAGGGCCTAAAACTTTAGAATTGGTAATATGCACGTTCATTATCCATTAAGACCGAACCATTTCTACAAACCTTGAAACACATATTAAATAAGGAAATATACATTTAAATTTTCTAAAAAAATATGGACACCCCAGTCTCCTTTTTATACCAGCGAAAGTTAAACCAAAACGGTTGAGTACATGTGAATGTATGAAATAAATATAGCAAAACTGGCCTAATTTTGCACGAGGGCACTCAGCTACTGCATACGGGACCACATACAAATACTCCTATATGGGTCGAGAACGAAGCCTCTAAGGCTTAACTGCAGTATAATTATTTAATATAATTCACTAAACTAAACGTTGCGTTCATTCGTTCGAAGTAAGTGTGTGAACGTGAATGGTTTGAGTTTTGATTGATATTAATCCGATCGTTAGAAGTGGTTCTAGTTTTAGTATAATTGATGTTAGATTTGTATTTTTTATAGCTACACCCTGTACCCTGTATAAAGCAGGGTAGGCAGAGGAAACTGGGGTTTAAGACGTTCTGTTCCTTACTTTCCGCCCAATTCATTAGAGACCAGTCGTGGCGCAGGGGCACAAAGTGTGAATGTAAAACCGAATAGTTGTGGGTTCGATCCCCACTCGAAGATGAAATATTTACTTAAATTTATAGTTCCATTTTTTCGCTCTGGTGTAAAGGCAAGGCGTGGCGTTGAATTCTGCCACTCAACACGCAATGCCTTCAGAATTTGGCAGAAAGTGTGGAACGGAGTGTCTTAACACTAGGTTCCCTCTGCCTGCTCCTGCTCTATGCGGGATACAGCGTAAAGCTGATTGATTTATTTGATTTTATTTGAAAAACGTGAAATGCATGGTATTAATTCATCACTTAAAAAGCTCCCTACACATTTTACACATTGCAAAACATTATTTATTGAATATTATTACTTATTTCTTATTATTTAGTTGATTATTTTTTTAAAAAGTTAATTTTAGTTTTTTTAACTATTATTTATTAGACATTCTTTCCAAGAGATTTGAATTTTTAAAGGACCTCCTTGTCTTATCTCCTAACCGTCTAGACTAATATAACGTTTCATATAACAATCATCTAAAGTACAACATCTTTATGGGTAGAATGGAGCACTCGTTATAATGAAGTCTTATTACAGTATTTGTAAAACGTCGAGTGAGCCTAAACCTATATCACGCTGAGTGCGCGTCTACAAAATGTAATAACCACAGTAAATAAATATTTCTGTTAGTATCGAAATTAACATATTATATTACCCTATGGACGAGATAATATTAAAATTACTCGAGAAAAGATGTGAAAAATTGTCGATACAGTGCTATAATGCATATGTTCAATTCACTGAAGATAAAGTCACTTCTAATAGTAAATTTTTCTGGTCTTTTTTAAAACGCAAAAAACAAAATATCACCAATTCATATCCAGCTGAAATGAAATGTGATAATATAAGTCAATCAGGAGGTCAAAATATCTGCAATCTATTTGTATCACATTTTTCATCTATTTATGCTCAAAATTACGATTCACTATACGACTATAAAAAAATCGAACAGAATTTAAGCATTCAGAATTTTGATAGTCGTAGCTTATCCTGCGTACATCTAACCCATAGCGAAATAATTTGTGCTATAAAAAAACTAGATCACAACAAAAGTTCTGGATCTGACCATGTCTCTCCAGCCTATTTGATACATTGCGCTGAATTGCTTGCTTTACCCTTAGAAAAAATATATAATGAGTCACTTAAAACTGGAATCTTTCCTATTAAATGGAAAATTGCAAAGATTGTACCAATTTTTAAAAGCGGTGACAAAACAAATGTCAAGAACTACAGACCTATTTCAATACTATCTGTGTTTGGCAAAATTCTTGAATCTTTAGTATATCAGAATCTTTTTCATTACTTTAAGCAAATGTTCAATGTTCACCAGCATGGTTTTATCAATGGTAGGTCTACTTGTACAAATTTAGTAAATTTTTGTGAAATGTTAATAGATGCGGTCGACAAGAGAAATAGAGTTGATGTCATTTATACTGACTTTAGTAAAGCATTTGATTTAGTACCTACTTCCGTACTACTTCAAAAATTGTCTTCATATGGAGTCGTTAATTCTTTACTAAACTGGCTAAAATCATACCTCACAGAAAGGCAGTTCTACGTTGTAGCTAATGGATATGAATCTATAAAATGTAATATGACATCTGGGGTTCCCCAAGGTTCACATTTAAGTCCACTTTTATTTAATATATTTATAAACGATCTACCTAATATTTTCCTTTTCTCTACTCCATTTATGTATGCTGATGATCTAAAAATTGTCAAAACTATCTATAATCCAAACGATATTCGCTTACTACAGGAGGATCTAACAAGCCTATATAATTGGTGTAAGCTGAATGGCATGATACTTAATACCAACAAATGCTCTCATATAACTTTTACAAAGAAGAAACGACTAACATCCACTAAATATTACATAGGGGGCTCTCCTGTTAATACAGTAGAAACAATTAGAGATTTGGGTATTATCTTCGATAAGGAGCTCACATTTGTGCCTCATATAGACAACATTATTGGTAAGGCCAGTAAAATGCTTGGATTTGTAATAAGAAACTCTAAAATATTTAAAAAAGCTTGTACTAAAATATCCCTATACAAGAGCTTAGTAGTGAGTATATTAGAGTACGCAAGTGTTGTATGGAGACCTCATTACGCTTCTCACTGTCTGAGAATCGAGAGACTACAAAAGCGTTTCTTATACCATCTTGCTTTTTCGTTAGGTAAATCGAGGACACTAAAAAGCTACGCAGATAGACTTGTGTATTTTAGGTTAGACAGCTTAGAAAAAAGAAGAGAAATATTAGATTCGCTTTTCTTATACAAAAGCATTAATAATATATATGATAATACCTCTTTAGTACAATCATTCTGCTTTAAAGTGCCTAGAAGTACACGCAAGCCGTCTAACCTTCTCGAAGTACCTTTTCGGAGATCTATTTTAGGTAAAAATTCCCCTATGTCTCGCTTTTGTAAAATATTAAATGTTGATTGCGCCTTAGATCCATTTAGAGACTCTGTGCTTAGATTTCGCAGAAACGCAACAAAACGCCCCTGATATTTTCTTGTTTCTTATTTCGCTTTTATGATATTTATTTTTATTACTTATGTAATTTTTACCATTATCGTTATTTTTTTTTCTTAACAAATTATAGTAACTTATCCTTTTTAAATTTATGTAGTTAGACTTTACCAATAATTAATATATATATATATATATATATATATTTTTTAACTTTTATACACTAGTCTCCTATATTGCATGAGGTATTCGCCTTAAAAGGTAATGCATTTAGTAGTAATATAGAATTAAAATGTTAATATTTTTGTAAAATGAATGTAATTTACCACTGGTGAATCTAAATAAATAAATAAATAAATATATTGCATATGTTGAGGCCATATGTTGATACAGTTGATGTGAAGCAGCGGCACAAGGTGTGACTATAAAAGCGACGGTTGTGAGTTCGATTTCCACTTAGGAGAATGCATTTTAATTGCCTTTTCCTGGAGTTGAGTTCTACTGCTTATCACGCAAAGGTTCCAAATGTGCCTTTTCTGCTATATGCGGGGTCAAGCGTGAGTTTTTTTGAGCTTTTTACGTAATACTGTAACTATAATCATATTTCTGACTGGGGATCGAACTCACAACAATCGCCTTCACAGTCAGACGCTGTCCAACCATATCGATACGTCCTCTATATACAGTTACATATCATATGATTTATGGAATATAATAGGCTTAGCCCAGGGACACATATCTGCGACTGTAACTGCGATAGTTGTGGGTTCGATTCCCAATCTGGGTAATGATATATTTAATATTTTTACTTCCTCGCTCTGCTACCAAGGCAAAGCGTGGCTGTGGGTACCAATACTCAACACGTAATACCTCAAAATTTGGTAGAAAATGGGAAACGGAATTGTCTTAATGGGGACGGGGTATTTTAACACTAGGTTTCCAAGTTCCCTTTGTCTATCCTGCTACGTACGGAAGAGTACGAGTGTAAAGCTAAAAAAATATATGGAAAATATTGAACAAAGCGCTAACAAAATATTCAAAAGAATCACAAAATTTTCTTTCCCCTGTCAGCTTACGTCTTGCAAAATCTTAGTCATTTTCCAAGACTCTGGATGCAAGACTTAACTCTTTGACTTTTTGTACAAATTTAGACTTTATATGTTTGGTTTAGAGTTCGATTTTGTTTGTTGTGTTTGTTTATGCTTTACTTGACTGTCAACGTCGAGAACGTCAGATTGTGTGTCAAGGATGAAGCGTACCTGTGTTGGTAGCGTCAGCAGAGGTCGCATTGAATTACAAAGAAATACTAAAACTTATGTATGGAATTCAAGATTTTTTCCTTTAGTTTTTAAACGACTAGAGAAAGATAATTAGATTTTTTTTGTAGTTTTATTCCACTTTTTTCCGCACTGGAAGGTAGACTAAGAGAACCTGATGCTGTAACACTCATTTTCTCAATTTTTTTCTGAATCTAAGATAAAGCATATGGCGGAATACACCATCGATCTTTGTTTTACTGATTTCTTTTTTTCTTAAAAAGATTCACTAGATTTAAATTATGAAAATATATTATAGAAGGTGATAATATGAAAAAAAAATATGATTAAATATAGAATTTCTTCAAATGAATTTGACAAATGAGGAAAATCGTGTTATGTTGCAAAATAAAAATGCACGGTAGGAATACAGCTGGTATTCGTAGTATTGTATCGAACAGCGCTTTGTTATACGCGTTTCATATTTCTTGAGGATTATAGAAAAGTCATTTGCTTGTCTTCGATTTTTTTTATCCTATTACAATTTGCTTCTATTGAAAGTATTTTGCTATATATTTTATCGCCTCAGTTCAGTTTTATAGCGTTGAGAATACCCGACCTACCTACCCAGTCATTAAGAAACCACCACCATCATATTCCAAAAGCCTTAACTGGTTTAGGAAGTAAACAACTTTGAAAGGCAACTGGGTCCAGCTCGCCTCTCAGTTAGATGTCTTAAAGGGCGCACGTTACTTTGGCCATTTCCCTCCAAGCCCAGACTCCTGCCATGGTTGCAAAAAGAAGCAATTTCAATCTTTTCCGTTTCAGAGTCAAACGTCTAGTCTTCAATTTTCCCATGTTTTTCTCATGAACTATTCCTATATGTGTCTTCTGGACTATGTAGAATCGTAACAAGCTTCACGCAAGCGGCGCTAGACCTGGTGTTGAACACCATTAATTGCGATGTTAAATCCCGCCACTTAACACTATCCCCTCTCCCTACCTTGCTGTATCCCTGAATATAGCGTGAAGCTGAAAAAAAACCTTATAAAATAAAACAACCCCACACGATAAATAAAAAAAAATGTTATATTCATTGCAAAATATTAAATGCCTGTTAAGCATTATGGATCTTTAGCCGAAATTTTATTGTAAAAATGCAGAATATTTTATTTTAAGTAGCCGGTGAATAAATAAGTAATGAATTTTCATTTGAATTATTTATTGAGAACGTTGCGCTTCAAATTATTGGTATATTTTATTCATTTGATAAAGTAATAAATTAAAATCTTCTTGTGAATTCTGTTTAATAAAATTAAAGTGGAACTACGATTTTTAAACTCAATATCGTCTAGAATGATATCTAAGATCTAATCAGTCTAAAAATATTAAGTGTATAACCCGTAATAGAAATTATTTTGAAATTATAATAATGATGACTGAGCGCGCGTCGTTGAGTTCCGGCACTTAACACGCAAAAAGGAAGCTGAAGTGTCTTAACACTACGTACCTTGTTATACATTCAGTTTCAATTTAATAAAAAAATACCATTTGCTAAATATTCTCTGTTGGCTTTTCTCAGCAGAACCGTCTTCCGAGCAGGTGGTAGCTTCCTGTAGGTTCTGACACTACTGACATGCTTGTAATGGATTAGTTAAATAAAGTATATTTTCATTTTGATTTTTAATAGGTAATGTAAAAATCTATTATGTTCAGAAAATTTAGCTATTGGCTATTTAGTGTTGTTGTTATATTAATACAAGTAGTAGAAACATTACGATTAAAGCCTTAGTTAAAAGTCTATAGTGAAGTTACAAAATAATGTATTCCTTTTCTTTTGACTGTACAATGTAGAGCCTACGTCAAGTTTGCAAGGTTTTTGACGGCCAAGGACTTTTGTTTCTTTTTTTCAATGTTAAGCATAGACGCTCCGGGTCAGGAGGCTTTGCTCAGAATTTTAAACAAAGGGCCGCGAACGTATGCAAATTAATTCAATTTCATACAATTTGGTTGAACTATACTACACTTATGTTATAATACACCATATTTATATTATAAAGCTGTAAAGTGTTTGTTTGCTTGAATACGCTAATCTCAAAAACAAAAATTAAATTAGTATGTTGTGCACAATTCTGAACATGATTCGGAAAGAATATGAACAACTTACATAATATATTTTCCAGAATTGGTATAGAACCTACAACAACTGCTATTACAGTTCCAACGTCTCGCGCTACGATGCCTCTAACTTTTGCAATAAAAAAATAATATTCCCAAATAAAATTTTGCAATATTTATTTTACATGTGCAATATTCGTATATATTATGTTTGTACTATAGGTTCATAAAAATAAGAAAAATGAACATCACTAAATAAAAAAAAGGTCAATTTAAGAACAAGGCCATCACTACCACTGCCATGTGTCTTCATTACGTGTATTAAGTGCTAACGTTACCCACCGTTATTGCTTCTCCATGTTTAATGAAGAGGCTTCGATGTTGTAACATTAAAAGAAAGTAATGGCTTCATTATGTTTTTTTTTGTATAAATACTTTATTTTTTACATTTAATCCTGCATATAGCAGGGTCAGCGATGACATAGTGTTGAAATACTCCGTGAAATACACGCTCGACGTAAATGAACGCCGCTCTCTATCTTACCCGTCCAGAAATCGAACCTACCACTTTTTTTTTCGAATTGGCTTAAGCGAGAGTAGCTCGCCCCCGAAGAAAAATTACGAGCTTTGATGGACGCTCGTGAAGTGTTGGCGATCGCGGGGGAATGCCCTGCGTACGCTAATGGTGAGGAATTTAGACTGTTGGGGCCCGAGCCATGAGATAGGACTGGCCTCGCCGCCTCTTACGGCGACGGAAAGTGGGACGGACTGAGGAGTGAATCCTCCCTATGTATTGGGCGTTTGCAGCAGTGATTGGATTGTCGGGATCCAGAAGGACGCTTCGAGGGCGTCGAAGACGCGGATGTGGATGAGGAGCGTACTTACACGCTTCGACAATGAGTGGGAATCTGCATGCTCGTAGTAGCGCTTGGCCAGGCGCTTGCAGAATTCCTTGAGCGATTCTCGAGCTCGAAATCTTTGTGTAGGTCAATGTTGCATACGTACCATGGGCATCCGGATGCCATTCGTAGGAATTTGTTTTGAACCCTCTGAAGGAGGTGTATCTTGGTGTGTGCGAACACGACACAAGCATAGGTCATGACGGGAAAACCTACCACTACTAACCTTATCTGTCTATCTATCTATATATATAAAAGAACATGTACCTGACTGACTGAGGTAAGACGCACGCACAGCCGTAACCACTAATGGTAGAAACATGAAATTTGGACAGATGTTTATTATTATAATCTAGACATTCACTAAGAAGGGATTTTAAAAATTTTAACCCTAAAGGGATGTAATAGGGGTTGAAAGTTTGTGTGGATTTTTTTTTAAATCGGCACAGATTTTCATAAAATTTGAAATTCAGACTTTTAAAAATATTTAATTGAACACGTGTTTCGTGGTTTTTTTAAGGGTGCAAATAAGCGGGCGAAGCTGCGCGCGCCCATTAGTAGTCAATAAAATATTTAAATATATATGTATGTAATATATATGTACATACAAAAAGAAATATAAAAGAACGTTTAATTTAATACAATTACTATCATAACAATGGCAATATACAATACAAAAGAGGGTAGTTCTTTATTAGATACGTAAAAAGAACGAACAATATACCGTTTCATTTTATATTGTCTGTCTCCATTTGATTCAATTTCTGTATTTAGCGATCTAGTGTTGTGTCAATAAAAATACTTTCCTCTAAGGACTTTCAAACAAAGACGCTGCAAAGGAATTTCTTACAAATTTTTCATTTAGTACAAGTTTATATTTATTTCTACGAGTCTATTCTATAGTGAGAATGGAATTTATTATACATATATTTATTATCTGAAGTTTTTTTTTTCTTGCTATCTATGAATATATTGAAGATATAGGGGTGTGAGACAGCCAGAGCTGAGCATAAACATGATGGTTCTGGGTTCTATTCCTAATACCACGAGTGAGTTTTTGTGAGTTAAAATATAACCGTTAACTTCACTACACAATGTGAAACCCTCGAAACTTTATATGAAGAACATATATGTATATATTTTGTACAATTGTTTATTTTTGTTTCCCAAGGAATTTAATAAATTAATTATGTTAATTTTATTTTAAATATATTACATCACAAAATTTATTAAAAAACGTTATATGTTTTTATATTATTTCCAATATTTATAAGCCAAGTTTTTAAGTATTACATTATACAAAAGGCCTACAATTGAGCTATATAGAGATTCAGATTTTATGTTATGAATTTTAACCAACAACACAAAAAAATGTCTAATCGTGAACATATCGTTTATCCGCTACTAGAAAATTTATAACAAGAGAGGTCAACGAGGAGTTAAACTTATAAATATGGTATATTGACAAATTTAGATTTGCGGTCGTATGTTCCTATTTATTATGTATGATATGATGAAACTATGTTTTTTTCTATGATATATCTACAAATTATCATGTTTCGGATATTTAGGATTTGCCTACAAAAGTCATGTACTTCTTTCGAATAACAAAATTCTAAAATTTAAAGTGAGACCAGTCGTGGCGCAGCGGCACGAGGTGTGACTGTAAAACCGACTGGTTGTGAGTTCGATCCCCATGTTTTCATATCTTAGCTCTGGAGTCGAGGCTAAGCGCGGCGTTGAGATCTGCCACTCAACACGCAATGCCTCTAGAATTCAGCAGAAAGTGGAGAACGGAGTGCCCTAGCACTAGGTCCCCTCTGCCTACCCTGCCGTGTGCAGCAAAATTTACAGTATTATCCGTATCCCCATTCAGTGAAACACTACCTACTATCTACCTAAGACCTACCTAACATTCCCACCAAGTGGTTCACACATTGGACCTAAATCCGCAGCTTCATTATACAGCACAATTACACAGACCGGTGTTACGACGCAAAAGTAGTCCTTCGAGCCGGATAAGCCGAAACTTCTGGCAACTAGAACTATAACACCTCGAAGCGTTTACGGCAACAAATTTTCTCCAATTAAATTCATGTAGGGTTCTAGACGGTGCCATTAATTAAATGCCTAGGAGTAGCACTCGTGAGCCACTCGAGATAATCGCCGGTCAAAATTATCCACCTTGGTTGTCTATGAAATCGTGGCGTTTTGACATAATTACGAAGGAAAAAGAACAAAAGTCTAAATTAAAGCTAATGATAATTGTGACGTTATTGTGGTACAGTTTAGCATGTTTTTAGCAACATGCTAAGTAGCATGTGCACAATTTAGCATAGAGTATTTTTCAAAATACTCATGGGAATGAGATAAATGGGATTTTCGATGTAATTTCTGCAACGACCAGTTTTTTTTGGCTTCAAGCTGTATCTCGCACACAGCAGGATAGGCAGAGAGAACCTAGGAACCTAGTGTTGAGACACTCCGACTCTTCCGTTCCATATTTTCCGCCGAATTCTGGCATTGTATTATGAACTCAACGCCGCGTTTTGCCTATTAAAAATATAAAATATTTAATTTCCTCGACCTGATCGACCGGACTGGACTAGTACATAACATTATATTACAAAAAAGAACCAATATAAAATATTATATAACAAAACCAACCAAATATAAAATTAAAAAAAAGGAAAATATGAAAAAAAAAGTCCTTTAGGACTACTTTACAATATTCCACAAACAATATATAGGGTTACACGCATTTTGCACTGTGCAATGCAATTCGAATGAACTTTTTCCACCACTCAGCCACAAACACAGTCAGCTACGCTTAAAACTCTATATGAGTTATACGCATGCATTCAATGTACGTAGCGTCTCTATTAACCGGACGTAGGCTGTCGCGTACGGCGCCCGCGTTTCCGTTGCACTTTATCAGTGCGCTACACTTGCACGTTTCATTTATACTGAATATGTATATTTACTATGTGGAAAATGTGGTTTTTAAAATGGTAATTATAGTGTCGAAATTATATTAAAGTCAGTCTGTCAGTTAATCTACTGAGTGACTGAGCTGCTATGGAGGATTTAATATATAATTGAGGCTTGCAAAATGGCAGCGTCAGAGTGTAAACTCGTAGATTGTGAGCTTCTATCTCATACTCGGGAGAGTTAGTTACTTAAGTTAAGTTTAAGCGAAGAATGGATCTTCGCTCAGGTGAGACAAAGCGCGATGATAAGTTCCGCCATTTAACACACAATGTCTCGAATTCTCACAATGTCTTGATTATCCTGCTGTAAGAAATAAAGCACGAAGCTGAAAATAAATATATCATAATATAGTTTTATAAAGTCAATCTCAACACTTACTTAAGCTGAATCCGACGGGAATATCCTCTTTCTCTAAGTTTCCTCGTATTAAGCATTCGAAAACTACTTTCTGTTCGTAATAACTATATATTATGTATTGGCAGCAATTAAAATAACGTTAATTGAGTTAGTTTTGAACTATGGCAACTAACTGGCGTTCGTTTCCTATTTACCTGAGTGTGAGCGAGCTATTAACGCAAATATTATTACTTTTATTATATAAGTTGTCAAGAGTGTTATCAGCTACGTAAGCCTACAAATGTTATAATTATGTATACACAATTAAATTTCTTAATGGATTTCGTAGTTAATTCAAATTTAGAATTCGTACAGAAACGGAAAACTTTGATTTTTGATTGATTTTCCGTTATACGTTTTGGGAAATCATACGTTTTACGTTTTTAAGACAAAGCGCGGCGTTGAGTTCCGCCATTAAGCACGCAAGGCCTCCAGAATTTGGCTGAAAATAAAGAAGCTAAATGTCTCAATAGGAACGCAGTATCCTTATACTAGGTTCCCAGGTTCCATATACCTACCCTACCATATGAGCACAACGTGAAGGTAAAAAACTAAAAAAACTACGTCTTAGCGTCCACCCAAATGAAGTTACGGGCGACGATTCGTTCTAGCATAAAAACTGCGCTATTTCTACTATAATACAGTATTTTACATCTAGAACCACAAAAGCACTGACAGTATAAATAGATCCTCGTCCGTAGCCAAACACTTGTCGTTAACCGCACGTTTTCGCAGTACTTCATCAGAGCACCGCCTTTGCACCTGCCTGAGGCTAAACTGGTCCTCTAATGAACAAGCACTAGCGTTTTACTATTTATATTGTAAATGTAGAAACTCAAAGTAAATTCTATTTTACGAAACAGTAAATTTGTTATTTTGAGAATTGCGTTAAACTAGAATTCTTAGTTTTAATACATAAAAAATATATTTTAACCACTATTTTGAACTGACTTGAACAAAGGATTATTGGATAATATTTGAATATTATGATAATCTATGAGGCCAGTCATGGCGCAGTGGCACAAAGTGTGACTGCAAAACCGACTGCTTGTGGGTTCGATCCCCACTCGAGGAGTAGAAATATTTACTTAAATTTATATTTCCATTTCTTCGCTCTGGTGTCGACGCAAAACGCGGCTTTGAGTTCTGCCACTCAACACGCAATGCCTCCAGAATTCGGCAGAAAGTGAGGAACGGTCTGTCTTAACACTAGGTTCCCTCTGCCTACCCTGCTGTGTGCGGAATACAGCGTGAAGCTCACACTTTGTGCCTCTGCGCCACGACTGGCCTCAGTAATGCAAGGCATAACGGGGACCACTAGTATAGTAATAAAACATTAAACCTATAAAAACATCAGTAGATAAAATAAGAAATACCATATATTAAAATAATTTAAAATGATAAGGATTCATATTAGAAATTCAAATTTTGGGCTAACCCCTTCGCAAATGCGAAAGAATATTGTAATTTCGGGAGCTCATTGTTGTGCCCCAACTAGAAATGATTACGGCCATAGTTATAGCCCATTATGCAAAACGTTTGACCCTCTAGTCCCTATTTTAATTCTGATCACGACTTCAACTCTATAGAAATTGCCCGACCAGTCTATAGCTTTAACATATATCCTAGGGGTATTTTGTTTATAATTGCATTGTCTTCTTGTTGTTTAGGAAATATCTATTAAGTATTTGTTTGTATCGTGAGAATTACCGCTGATAGTGGAGATTTGTGGTTTCAGCCTTTTAGGTCTTTGAAGGTAGGTGATAGTTATTTTGTATTTAATTTTTCAAGATAATGAAATAAATACATATAATGAAACAATTAAAATATAAATTTCCACAGCAAAACGTTTTACAAAAAATTATAAAATAAAAGAGGGTACTTATTAAATTTTATCTGTAAAGTATCTAAGACGGTCGAGTTAAGAGTACCGGACGTCCGGCCATCGAGGCCTTCCAAGTTTGCTGCCCAATTTTACAGTTTTGAACAAAAGAGCTTTTTTTGTTTAACTCATTTTAACTTCGAAAGGGTGCTTTACTTTCGGCTGATAGCCTTTTGATTTTTTCTCGTTTATTGTTAGAATATTTGTATAGATACCATACAGTAGAAAAAATTGTTTGTAAAATATTTTATTCGATAGTAATTATATAAAGGACTTATTAATTCAACACGTAACTGAATTTGATCCAATTTTAATAATCATCAATCATAATAAAATTTAGCGATTATATGTGGCTTGCGTGATAATATAATTTATAATATGATATTATCATTGAGTTGGTCTGATCATGGAGTTATGAGCTGAATAGTGGAACGAGAAGAAGAAGAAGTTATCTACTAGTAAGCCATTCGAGTTTAGACTCATATAATATGAATTAAAAATTAAATTAGCTTCACGCTGTATCCCGTACACAGCAGGGTAGGCAGAGGGAACCTAGTGTTAAGGCACTCCGTTCCCCCCCACTTTCTGCCGGATTCTGGAGGCATTGCATGTTGAGTGGCAGAACTCAACGCCGCGCTTAACCTCGAAACCAGAGCGAAGAAATGGAAATATAAATTTAAGTAAATATTTCATCTCCTCGAGTGGGGATCGAACCCAAAACCAGTCGGTTTTGCAGTCACACCTCGTGCCGCTGTACCACGACCGGCCTCAAATATATAATATATTTATAGTTACGAAAACAGCCTATAGCCATTCTATATAATATCTTCAAACATGTAAGTTTCATGCAACCTTAAAATGATGACGTCGTTGTTAAGCAGCTGCTATGCGAGAATTACACGTAATAACTTTGGAATCAATTCCAGTAAAAAAATACTATTTAGCCATACGGTTGTGGTTTAGAATCTCACCTGCGGAATAAACTATTTTCATTTCCTTGCTTTGGTGACAAGAAAAAAAGCGGCGTTGTATTCCACCACTCAAGTATTATTACATTAATGAAAGTGAGAAAAGGAATAATTTATTCCGGTTTCAAAAGTAAATGTAATGTCTTTTCGTACTTAAATATTATATTATTACCATTATTAGTAATAAAGAATGTACCTCCAATTTGGCTTACCAAATGAATCAAAGAATCTGAGTCATCATTTTGAAACTTTTTGTTTGAACATATTTAAATACTCGTAACACATACATTTTTAGCGTCATTCTTTATCCTTTGCAGGTAGACTAAATGATATGAACGTCTTCACATATGACCTTCCTCCAGTACCATCGAAATTGTGTTTTTGAAGGTCTTCCCTTGCACTCAATAATCAATACCTAGATTGCAGCTCAAATAAAATATAAGCTGTAAAACCGAACTGGCAACCCAAAATTTTAAATACGCAGTACTGTTATATTACCATTACAACAAAAAAAGTAAATATTAAAATCACGTCACTTTTGGTCCTATTAAAATTTGTTGACCCAAAAATCCGATCCAGATTTCTATTGGTGTAAAAGCTTGTCAAAATTCAATTACCCCAGCAATAACGTGTTCGACGTGAACGTAGGGAGTGTTTAGAGAAGAAAAATCGATTTATGAACTTTTTTCCCTTCGCCAACTTGAATGGCCACGAAAATTTAATATTTAGGTAGTTATATTATGTATAGATTAATTAAATTTCTTTATTATTTGTTTTTTATGTACGTTCTCGCAGTATTCCACATAGTTTACGGCAAGCAGAGGGAACCTAGAACATTCCTATTTCCTACTTTTTACCACATTTTCTAGACATTAGGTGTTGAATGACGGAACTCGATGTTTCACTTTGAAATTTTACCAGGGCGAGCGATAAAATAAAGATAATTCTTTATCCAGAGTAGGAAATGGAACTCACAACCTTAATAATTCAATTACCTTGGCAATAAAGTGTTCGATTTAAACATAAAGAGTGTAGAAGAAAATCCAATTTATGAACTTTTTTCACTTCACTAACATGAATGACCACAGTAATTATATATTTAGATATCATATAATGCTTAGATCAATTAAATGTTTTGTACTTCTTTTCTTTTGTTATAATTTTACGCTGTGTCCCGCATATAAAGGAAAACTAGTATTAAATATTTAGTTCTCCTAAATTTGCTTAACTCAACGCCACACTTTGTCTTGTTACAGAGAGAAAATGAAAATAATTAATTCCCCCAGCAAGAAATTGAGAAAGTATTATAGTAGCACTAAGTTATTTTTGCCTATCTGACCATGCAGGAAAAATGGTATAGTAGTATGTATTTTAGTTACTATGTATTTTTTTTCTTAATTTTATTCGAGATCCATCATTCAAATGCTTTTTAATGTCAGCTTCTTGCTTCAAACTCCTTTATTTTAAAACTTTTATATACATTACCATAACCTTAATAATAATATTTCTTTTTTCGAGAAAAATATTCTTAATATAAACGATTACAATCTACCACGTCTTCGAAGACGTTAGAATCTCAAAAAGCATATATTACTTGGAACTTCAAATTGGTCTGAAGACAATTTGATGTTAACTTTACCGTTTTTTCATTTGCCGAGTTTCAAACACACGCTATAAAAGGAGTAAAGTACAATTTCTTAAAAATTAAGGTTAAACCTTAACTTCAACCAACGTTGGATTTGCTTTTTTCTCATTATTTTTATGTTTTATTAAATTTTTGCCGCGAAGGCTTAGTGGTTATTATTTTTTTTTTGCTTAAAGTTGTGTCTATCATCTAGATACATGAATTCCCAAATAATCAAATCGGCTTGACGCTGTATCCCGTAGACAGAGGGAAACTCGTGCATAGACACTCCGATCTCTACTTTCCGCAGAAAATGGGGAACGGAGGCTTTCCCTGTTAGGGTAATACACTGTATTCCACATTTTCTACCCAATTTTCAAGACATTCCGTTTTGAATTGCGAAACTCTACGCCGCGCTTTGTTATCAGAGCGAGAAAATGAAACTAATTCATTTCACTTAGACTGAATCGAACCCATAAGCCTTGCTTTTGCTGCATTATGAATTTCTTTTATTAAAATAATACTCGATCTTAGAATTTTTTAAAACATAGACAAAATGATGAAATTTCATAATGAACAAAATTCTATCGTTGAAAATAATTTTCATCAACAGAATCATTGGGGCCGGTAATTCCCCGATCAATCAAACGCCGTTAATCAGATATTGATTTTGAAACGATCACCTTTTTTTTAAAAACACCTATTTCTAATTGTTTCCCATTTTCCATTTGGAGCACACTGTCTAGAGTGTGACTATAGGAGTTTTTTATTTTTTGATTTCACAAAGCAGGGCATTGTGTTGCGCCACTCAAAACATAAATCGGAGAACAGAGTGTCTTCACATTAGGTTATCATTGCCGGCTTGTCATGCAGAAAAAAGAGAGAAACTTGCCTAAGAAATCTAACATAGACTATGAACTAAGACTATTGAATTTACTAAATTGTTTTTCTTATCATACATTTTCATCAATTTAGTGAAGTAAAGAAGATTTCTTCTCGTTTTAGAGATGACAAATATTTTTTCAATACAACACGATTGTAGAATTTATTAAACCCGAGATATTATAATAAGCAGTCATAGATCTTAATCTCAAGAAAGTATATGTATATTAAAATTGGTATGGAAAAAAAAATAGGTAGGTCCATCCATATATAGAAAACGAAGACCCAAAACCTTTTTCTGCAATTTTTCTCATCATTAACGAACGAAACACTCCAACCGATTGGCAAGAACGATTTTGATTGACAGCCTCGATAACTGTAATTGTGAGTCATTTTGTTGGAAGAAATTGAACTCGCTATTACAGTGAGTGCTGAGTGCTAGAGCTAGCTAATGCTTCTAAAGTCTTATATATTTTACGATACTATATAAAAAATATATTAGATCAGCTTCACGCTGTATCCCGCACACAGCAGGGTAGGCAGAGGGAACCTAGTGTTAATACATTCCCACTTTCTGCCGAATTCTGGAGGCATTGCGTGATGAGTGGCAGAACTCAACGCCGCGCTTTACCTCACTACTACTACTATATGAATCGTATATATTCTAGAATTAAGGAGAAATATGAAAAATAAATCGATTTTGTGCAAAGTGCATTAGATAGGCAGAGAGAACTAGAAAAAGATAACTTCGTTCTCGATTCTACTACAGTCCATTTTTAATATATTGCATTTTGCGAATGCAAATAGACGAATTGAGGCCGTCATGGCGCAGCAGCACTCGCGGGAATGGAGAAAATAATTTTTGTGTCCTCGCTCTAATAAGAAGACATAGTGCGGTATTTAGTTCCGCCTCTCGACACGCGATGTCTTGAAAATTATACGGTTCTCGGGTAATGAATAACTGAATGTTAATGATAAGACTGATTCCCAATTGCTGTCCTTTTATTTACAGGAAACAGTAACACAGCAAAAAAATGCATAATTTCTTGGGGCATTTTCTTAAAAAAGAAAGATTTTCAGAAAAAAAATATTTATTATCTAAGATTTGTAAAACGCCGAGGAGGAGCAATTGGAGAAGATTTTGACCTCGATTCTCATTCAGTGTATTATTTATATTATGTACTAGCGACCCGCTCGCGGCTTCGCCCGCTTAAACCACAGTATTATTTAATTAACACACTGAATTATGTTCGTGTTTTGATATACCTATAATGTATGTTTGCAACGCAATGAAGATTTTTAATGAGAAAGTTATTAAAACTTTAGGTCGCATTTTCGTACCTCCCATAAGAATCTTCAATTGAATGTTTGAAATAAAAACGCAACTTATCGATACTTACAATAAAATCCTAACTCAGCGGTGTCTGTACATGGAAGATATTACATTTAACGATGTAATAGCATTGGTCAGTTGGTCTGTTTGTCTGTGCGTTTGTTCACGATAATCTCAGAAACGGCTTAACCGATTTAAATCCTTTTTTTTGTTTGTATTTTGGTAATCTGCCCTTAAATATTTAGTATTAGTTTTATTTTAATCAGCTTCACGCTGTATCCCGCACACAGCAAGTTAGGCAGAGGAAACCTAGTATTAAGACCGTTCCCCAGTTTCTGCCGAATTCTGGAGGCATTGCGTGTTGAGTGGCAGAACTCAACGCCGCGCTTGTCCTCGACACCAGAGTGAAGAAATGGAAATATAAATTTAAGTAAATATTTCATCTCCTCGACTGGGGATCGAACCCACAACCAGTTTTTACAGTCACACTTCGTGCCGCTGCGCCACAACTGGCCTCAACTGGACTGGACTTTATTTTAATCGGTTCACACAAAGTTAAAACCAGATCCACGCTTTATCCCGCCTTTAGCAGGGCAACTTTGTGTTAAGATGTTGCGTATAATGTGTGACTGATGTGCAAAATGAAAATATTACTAAACGAAATGAAAATATTATTAAACTATAATTCAATCCTCCAAGTGGGGATCGGACCCACACCAGTCGCGTTACAGCCCCAACTTTGTGCCCCTGTGCCGCGACGGCCTTTAACAAAGAAGAGAAGAGAAGCGTCAGCGCTCCTTTTACGGAAATACCATATAGGTAAATTGTAATAGGCTTTAATAGAGTAGTTAAAACTGTGGTTTTATTTAAAGTGGTGCTGACAAAAAAACTCTGTATAATTGAGCATATTTAATATTTCTAGTGACTTTTTGGTTAAAAGATACCAATAGTTATTACAACACTTGCGAAGAAAGCATATTTTAGGCAATTCATATACCTTTTGAAAAACTACCAACATTCTTTTAGTACATAAATAATTTTTTCATCATAATGGCGGGAAAATAATCAAAATGTTTGAAATTACACTATAATACCACATAGTATTGACATTGAAGTGTTGATAGTAATTGAAAATAGTTATACTACAGGAGGATACCTTCATATGCACTGTTTAAACCTGTTTTTATGATATAATGTAGAAAAATATATTCTATAGAGGAATCACACATTCTTTTTATTCTTTAACTATAACACGGAAATATATATTTTAGAGGTTACTTTGTACTAAGATGGCATTGCTCTGTTGCCGCATTTACGTCACTGATATATCGATATAAATAATAAAAATATAAAATATTGGAAAGAAAAGGAGAAACGCAATTATATTGCATATTTTCTTTTTTTCACACGTGAAATGTATTAATAAATTTACATACAATTCATTTGTTTTGAATATAACATTAAGTTTAATCAGCTTCACGCTATTTTAACAGATAACATAAGATGACATTAAGTTTAATTCATTAAATATATTTGATACTTCCTTAACATGATTATTTAATGTATTTTTTGTATATAAAGTCTTGAGAAAGTTCTCTTAAGAAATATATCTACTGTAAATGAATGCAACGTACTTGTCAATGATTAAAATGTATTGACATTACCTCGTCATCTAAACACAATATAAACTTTTATAAACTATGAACTCACAATCAGAATTTCCTTTCCAAATACATATATTTTTTATTGCTCTGCTCAAATGACGATGTCTACATCGTCATTTGAGCAGAGCAATAAATAATAAATAATAAACAACTATTAATTGTATTTCTTTTTTCAGCTTCACGCTGTATCCCACACGCAGCAGGGTAGGCAAAGGGAACCTAGTGTTAAGACACTCTGTTCCCTACTTTCCGCGGAATTCTGTAGGCATTTCGTGCTGAATAGTTAAACTCAACTCCACACTTTGCCTCGACACCAGAGCGATGAAATGGAAATATAAATTTAAATAAATATTTCATTTCCTCAAGTGGGAATCGAACCCACAACCAGTTTACAGTTACACTTTGTGCCCCTGTGCGACGAACGGCCTCAATTTACTTTTTTCTTTTTAATTGTGGTTAAATAAAATAATCGTAATTTAATTATGTCAGATTCTATTAACCGACGTATTAAAAGAGGAGCTCATCAATTCGACTGTATTTTTTATCCTTGTTACCTCAGAACTTTTGACTGTGTGAACCGATTTTGATGATTCTTTTTTTATTTGGAAGCTAGTGCGTTCCGTTCAGTCCTATTTTAATTTAATTCATTTCCGACAATGGTATCTATGAGAAAATCATATAAATCTCAAATTTACATTATGTATGTGCGCGACAAATGGACGAATATCTAAATATCAACTCAACCGATTTTAATGATTCTTTTTTTATTAGAAAGGGTACGTATAAAGGATAGTTTGGTGAAAGATTGGTTAAGTTCAGAGTATGAAATCCGGTTGAAATTGAAGAAGTCGATTTTTTTTATTAAAAAATATAATTATGTTATTTTTTCTGGTAAAATTTCTTTATACTCAATGATGAAAACTATTATATAAATTGCATTAGGCTTTGAACTATTACCATGCTAAAAATAATTAAATTTCATACAGTAGTTATCGGTATTTTAAGTAATTTACATTTTTCAGTTTTTATTTTTTTTAAAGAAAACTATAATGAAATTCGGAATGAAACCCAAAAAAAATGTACCTTGGGACCCTAGGCTAATACTATGCAAAAAATCATCAATTTCTGTCTGGTAGTTTTTGCGTGATTGACGAACAAACAAACCGACAGACAGACAGACAGACAGACAGACAGACGGACAGACAGACAAGAATTCTGCTGAGTGGTTTTTTAGGTTCTATAATCGACATATAAACGGACCTGATTTTTATTTTTTTTATATCTTTCATGTACAGAATTGACTTTTCTATCCTTTTATTATATATAGAGAAGAGATTATTTTTCAAGGCACAATGTTACATTAAAATATAATGCTAATTTAATAATCTTTTTCATCATATTTCATCAATTAAACCACTTTAAGCCTTCATAAAAGATAAATCAAATCTCATTGAATTATTGAAAAAAGATATATATGACGTGGATCCATTTGTGGGGGCCATCCATCTTACTATACAATCTTGAAATATGTGGTAATATTCGTTTCCCTTCGGTATTTTATGTTATTGTATAAGAACTTTTAATGCAAAAGTGGCATAACAAAAAATAGGTAATAGTAAAGACACCGTAGCGCAGTGGATCAGCGTTTGAGTGTAAACGCGATGACTATGGAGTCGATTCTGACTTGGGGGAATGATTGTATTTAAAATTATGTTCTTTTCTCTACTCTTGTAGATGCAACGCGGCTTTCGGACATTGGGTGAATAATTGGAAACGGAGATTTTTGACCTTTTGGTTCCTCTGTCTGTAGACACTGTGTTATTACAGAAAAGCGTAAAGCTACTAGATAAGTCAGTCACAATAAAAATGTCAGTATAGTCGTATAAAGTTGGAAGTTAATTTTATAATGAAGTAAATATTTTTTATAATGAAATCATTCTATTTTACAGCTTCAAATGCAAAACGATCTGATGTCAAAACACTCCGATCTTAACTTTCCCAGATATTGCATGTTTCGTGGCGGAATTCAACGCCGCACGCTGCATATTACTAAAGCGAATTCACAACCATCGCGCATTTTTTATTAATAAATATTCTACATATATACAAATGTACGTATCGTACGTGACGCGTATCTAAAACACAATGAAAATTGGAAAATTCACATTTTTCTATTTCCAAATACAATTATACAAAATTGAATTTCAGTTGAAATTGTTATGTTTAAATAAAAAGCGAGAAACGGATTACAGTTTTTAATCGAGTTTCCAACATAGGCCCCGTAACGTAACTACTGTAGTATCGTAAAAAGTGAATATTTGTAACAAAAAAATATCTGTTAGGTAAATTGACTTTATATTGAGGAGGATTTTATTTTTATTTTTTTTAGCTTTACGTTGTTTACCGCATATAGTATATTCCCCGGTTTGCGTGCAATTTAGACATTCCTTGTTGAATGGCAGAAATCAACTTCGAGCCTTATCTTGCTACCAGAACGGACAAATGAAAATAATTCAGTGTTCGAGTGGGAATCGAATTCACGACCGTCACGTTTACAGTCAGACTATGTGACGTTGCGAAAAAACGATTTTTTGGGAATTTGGGAGGAATTATAATAACGTTCTCAGCCTACCCTGCACCCAATATGCATAGTGTAAACTAAAAAAAGTAAATAACGTGTTTTAAGAAAAAATATTGATTTACTTGATATACTATAGTGACTATAGAATTACTCGAATAAATACATTTATACATTACATAGTAGGTAATGATAATAGAAAGTAAAGCATTATAAATAAAATTTATAATTGAATCAGCTTCAGGCTGTATCCCGCACACATCAGGGTAGGCAGAGGGAACCTAGTGTTATACTCCGTTCCCCACTTTCTGTCGAATTCTGGAGGCATTGCGTGTTGAGTGGCAGAACTCAACGCCGCGCTTAACCTCGACACCAGAGCGAAGAAAATGGAAATATAAATTTAAGTAAATATTTCATCAAAGTGGAGATAAAAAATATATTACCAGTTTGATATATAAAAATATAATTTTATTTCTACTTAAGTTATCAAGACAAAGATTATACCTCCGTTATATTGTTTAACCAGCGAAAAGGCACTGTGATTGATAGTTCCGGCGCGGAATGGAAAGAAAACAGACATAACAAAATAAAATAAATAGACATTAACGTTCGGCAGTCGTACATTGAATTATTTTTTGTTAGTAGAGGTGAACTAAAATGGCCTGATTCTAAGACTTTGCTTATGATATCGGAAAAGTGAGGCCTGTCGTGAGGCAGGGGCACAAAATATGACTGTAAACATGATAGGTTGTGAGTTCAATTTCCACTCGAGGAAATGAAATATTTAATAGTTTCATTTCTTCACTCTGGTTTTAAAGCAAAGCGTGGCATTAAGTTCCGCCACTCAACACGCAATGCCTCCACAATTTGACGAAAAATGGGGAATAGAGTATCTTAACATTGGATTTCCTTTTCCTACCCTGCTGTGTGTGGAATATAACGTAACGCTATAAAAACTATATAAACGATGTATATTAACTATACTAATTTAAATATGGCTAGCTTTTATAGGCAGCTTCGCCTCCAAGATTTTCCTTGGGCAATAAGTTAAGTGCATGATATTCTAAGTTCTTGAGGTAGGTAATTCCGACCACAGGTAAAATGGTTTACATAGAAAAGTTAGATAAAAAGAACGAGCTTCTTAGCATTCCACTGGTTCGCCGTACCGGTGCTCGTCGCATTCATGGCAGTGCAGTGACTTGGGAAGTGTAGGCTGAAGGAACTAAACTTAACTGCGCAAAATATCGAAATAAATAGTAAAAATGTCTAATAGTATGTAATTTAACTTAGCTTCACGCTTTATCCCTAGCGGGGTAGTCAGAGAGAACGGAGCGCCAAACACTACGGTCTCTACATACCTCTTTCGCCTCGTCCACTGTCATCAACCTCTTCATACCTGCCCTCATGCTTTTTACGTGTCCTTCCTCCAGTATCTTTGATACTGCGTTTTCGAAGGTCAACCGAGGTCTTCCTCTATCTCTCTTACCACAGTCATATCTATATTAGTAGTCTAAATAAAGGTTTCTAAATTCCGTTGACCATACCATAGATTTGTACTCTCTACATTTTTTACTACATCACAATAAAGAATATAAAACTAAAAAATACATATATTTCTATCAAAATACTAAATTTGAATTTAAAATGGCAATTCCTAGGCACAAATATAAAGTAAGTTCTGACCGATATATCCATTTTCCCATAAATCGGGGTTGTACAAGATGAATCACGTATCTTAGAAAGCCGCTGTGCTGCACTGCTTTGTTACAGTAGGGAGACCACCTATTTGTATAGACTAGTATCGATTTTCGTTTTGAATCTATATATAAATATTCGATTTATTTGTTGAATTTTAGGTTGTGAAACAGTCGTAGTGATGGTACTGGGTTCAATCCTGTCCGGAAAAAATAAATTTCATTTCCTCGCTTTGGTAACAAGACAAAGCGTTGAAATTCATAAACACGGTATATCTCGAAAATTAAACTGTGTGTGGGAGACGGAGTGTCTTAACACTAGGTGTCCTTTGCCTACGTTGCTAAATGCGAGATAAAGCATAAAACTAAAAATAATAATTATTATTATATAAGAGTACGGTTTATTTCAGAATATAAAAGAAAAATACAAAAGGAATCCTATATAAGCTTTTATATAAACTACTTAAATGTAATAAATCGCTTAATAAGTAATTTTAGAGCTCTTAACAAGAATACATTAAGTTGCAAGCGCTAGTGCTTATTAAATTATATTACAGATTTAATGCTTAAATGCAGCGGACTTGAACGATAGAGATTATTCATCAGAAAATTCGTTTTTTTTTAAATATTTTAATAGGTAAGGTATAATATTTTTAATGATGTATTATGTGCAATGTAGCATACTATTTTTTTTATTTGCATTTTTAAATGTATTTGACATTTATATATGTAAAGCTCTAAATATATTAGTACATAAATTGACACTGAGACACAAAACATGTAATTTATTTTGTTTTAAATGAAAATCGACCCTACGAATCTCAACTCATCAGTAGCAGTCATCGTCAAATATAAAAATCATGTTAAATATATTTTTTAAATGAACATTGCACTTTTTTTATTTTAGTATAGTATATTTTATAGAATTTACAGAATTTTATTTTTTATTTATAGAACACATCAGGAACACATTTCAGGTACAACAATTTCATATAATATTTTTTTGTACAATCCAATAAAGTTTCAGCGATTTTTCTAAAGTAAAATTAAATAGTCGTCGTAGTGAAGTTTAATACATAAAATGGAATATTTTTTTTTTACCATTCCAGTTAAATTTTCGAGAAATCTTCTTGTAGTGCTCCCCTACACTCTCTTTAACCTACCTACATGCCGTGTTTAAACTAACTTAACTTTATCTACATGCATTAGTTTCGCATATTTGTTTTCTGTAAGTAACTTAATACCGGAAGCTAAACTTAAGAAACTCTGTTGCTATTAAAACATTTTCATTCTCAACTTTCCGTCAAAATCAGCAGGAATTGCGTGTTGAATGGCGGAACTTAACTACTACTTCGTAATATATAAAAAAACATTTTTCTTCGAGTGGCAACAGAACTCACAACCTGTCGCGTTTACGACACACGCTTGTGCAAATGCACCACGACTGGCCGCAAGTTTAGCTTTTAAAATCTATATATATAAAAGGACTTGTGCTGACTGACTGAGGTAAGACGCACGCAGAGCCGTAACCGCTGATGGTAGAAACGTGAAATTTGGGCAGATGTTTATTTTCATATTCTGGACATCCACTAAGAAGGGAATTTGAAAATTTTTAACCCTAAAAGGATGAAATAGGGGTTGAAAGTTTGTATGGAAAAAAAAATTAATCTGTACCGATTTTTATAAAATTTGAAATTCAGACTCTTAAAAATATTTCATTGAATACGTATTTCATGGTTTTCAAGAATTCACCCCCTAAGGATTGAAATAAGAGGTTGAAAGTTTATATGGAAAAATCTTTAAATTGCCACCGATTTTTATAAAAATTTAAATTCAGACTGTTAAAAATATTTTATTGAACACATGTTTCGTGGTTTTTTTAGAAGTCACTCCTAATAAAAGGCGAAGCCGCGCGCGCCCTCTAGTATACTTATATTTAAAAAAGATTGAAATTAGAGTAAAAATAAAACTTAAAAAATAAGTTATTGTTTTAATAGTTAAATAAAATGTCCATTTCCATAATATATTAATTGGTCACTATACACGGGCGCCCAACTGCCCCGAGTATAGACACATTTATTATTATTTATTCGTAGCACGTTCTTTTTACACAACGATTTAAATTATAATGTTAAGTTTATTTTTCTCATATAACAAGGTCTCTTCTAAGTTGCATTTTAACGATTTTATTATTAATATGAATCAAAATGTCATTCAGGTTTAGAATATTATTTTCAGTTTAACTCCTTATTCCGTATAGCAGGCTAGGAAGGAAGAGCCTAGTGGCTAAGCACACCATTCTCCACTTTCCGAACACATTATTACTTATCTTCCCACTCTGATAAAAGAAAGCACGGTGTTGAGTTCCGCCACTTGTCATGCAATGTCTCGAAAATTAGGCTGTGCTTGGAGGACGATGGGTCTTAACACTAGGTTATCGTATACCTATTCTGCTCTATGCAAGATACATTGTAAATATAAAAAAAAAATATCTATAATAATAGGCGAACAGGAACGATTCGAATTTTATTCCACTAGGTCCTCTTTATACAATCGCCAAAAAAAAACAGAAAATATAAATAAAAAAGTTATTCTAAATATTCATCGTAACCTTAAACTTTTATCAAAGTATTTTTTTTAATATTTATTCCTTTTTAAGATGAATTTATTAGATAAATTCAGCTTAAAGAAATGATTGTAGATTTATAATATAATCTAAAAGTAATAATATATACTAACTTCTTTTTTTGGCTTCTCTACTCTCTCTACTCTACTCTACCAGAGTGAGGAAACGAAATTATTATTTATTTCATTTCCTCCAGTGAGAATCGAACCCACACTCAATTCGCCACCCTGCGCCACGACTGGCCTCAGAAGCCATATAATCAAGTAAATATGAAACAAACAGCTCAAGTTAACTGTAGGTATCCTATGTCTCTACAGTAAGTATGTCACTGGTGAATAATCACCCAAAGCATTAAACAACACAACAAAGTATGCCAGCTTTTGTTTTTTGTGTTTTTTGTTTGAAAATTTTATTCATGAAATGGAATGTAAACAGTTTTAACGACTGAAAAGAATGAAATCCACTTTTTTTTATTTTAATATTAATAATTATGGTGAGTATTATAAATGTGTTTTACTTTTTTCTCGAGATGTGCATAGACTTTTAGTAGAAAACTTGTTTTGGAGATAGCAAGAATGGTTACTATGCTGCTATAACATATTCGGACGTGTTTTATATGTATACTATTCATACTTAAAATTCTGTACTTAAAATAATAACGAAAATTTGTTTGTTTGTTAAAAATCTCTAATCTCAGGAGTTACTGGTTCAAATAAAAAAAACACTATTGCGCTACGGCCTGTAGGAGTGGATAGGGGTATTGCAAAAATAAGAAAACATTATATTTTTCACAGGCAAAAGCCAAAATGTTTATGAATTTAGTCCTTATTTTGATCAATTTTTTATACACAATGCTCATAAAAAAAATCTGTGTTAAATTCGAATAATATAAATTATTCGAATAATATAAGAAATATCCTATAATACTCACTTGCTAACTTACCATATAACATTTTGAAAAATTTAAACGAACGTACCTGAAAACAAAATATATCTCATTAATATCTTTTACTATAATTCTAAAGATCAGATAGAGAAAGAGGCAGTCGTGGCACAAAAGCACAGGCAACGCGTGCAACTGTAATCTCGACGGTTGTGTGTTCAATTCTCAGTCGGGGGAGTAAAATATTTAAAATTTTCATTTCCTTGCACCAGGGCAAAGGCATCGAGGCAATGCGCGGCATTGAGTTCTGCGAGCCAACCCAAAATATCTATAGATTACGGCCTAAAGTAGAAAACGGAGTGTCTTAATACTTGGTTTCTCATGTTCCCTCTGCCTACAAAACGGAGTGTCTCGACACTAGGTTAACTTTGCCCACCCTGCTATATGCGGGATACAGCTAGGCTATAAGCTTGACTGCAAAAGTTAAAAAACAGTAATTAATCATTGCAATATCACTTAATAAATGAATCTATCGAGTTCTCAATTACAATACAATGCACGTAGCCGCGCGTGACCGCGTCAGGTGCAAAATTGAAACGTTGTCAGCGCGAAGCAATATTTTACGACCAAGATATGGGCATTTAGCCATAAAACGTTGTGAATAAATTAGTATAAGATTTTTTAAAAATGATCTATTAACTTAGCGTAAAGCTGCCTTCTTGGCTAAGTGTAAGTACGATGGTTGTAGGTTCGATTTGCACTCGGAGAAATGTTTATGTTAACACTTTCACGCTTTTACCCACATAGCAGTAAAGATAAAGAAAATCTTGTGTTAGGACAAATCGTTTCTCTCGTTTCTCACCTTCCGCGAAATCGTTGCTTATTTATAAATATGTTTTTCTACTAACTTTGTATATCTAGATGGTATGTAAAATATGAGCACTAAGATTTTTGGTAACTCCTAGGGGAGCGGGAAAAAATAGAATTCAATAAAATAATATTAATTTCAAACGGAACAACAGAATGTCTTAACACCAGGTCCCATCCGACTATATGCAAGATACAGGTGATGCTGATTATTATTATTATAAAAATTTCGAAAATAAAAATAAAATATTTATACCCACTATAAAATGTAAATACACAGATACAACAGAATATTATAGATTTTTTATAAATAACACAACATTGTTATCAAAAAAAATTCCACAATCTCACAACATACGACGAATTACCATAACACATTTTTTTTCTTAACGACCACATCTCGATATCGATGACGAATACTTGGCAGATTACCGAATATTACCGAATGGTTGGGTTTCGTCGGGCTCGACGAATTTGACGTTAATTTGTATGAAATCTAATCATTTCCGGCGCTGAACGGAAACGTCGGATTATTGACAGGGATTACGCCGGGGAAAATTGTTTTCCGAGAAGGAAAATAATATGAAATATATAATTATGACGCCCTTTGCGAGATTAGTGGAGATGACTGGGTTCTTTAATTGTGTTTTTAAAGAATTTTTAGAGTTAAGTTTTCATTTCATTATGCAAAACGAAAGATAAACTAATTTTTTTGGATTTATTGTATCAGGAGATGCAGAGGCACAGTCCTCAATGTAAAAGCGATAGATGTACGTTCGATATTCATTATGAAAAATTAGTTATTTTTATTTTTTCGCTGTAGTATCAAATACACGCAACAATGAACACGCAATGTCTCGAAACTTCGAACTTGCTTTTACCTACTCTACTACATTGAAGATACAGCGTGAGGCTAAAAAAACTTATTTTTGTTTATTCTAATTTATTATAAAGTTGTTATATTTGTTTATTTATAAATGAAAAGAAAATGGTAACAAAAATTATAAACATTTTGTTAAACATAAAAAATTAACTAACAAAAATACGTGCACATCAATGGCCTTTCATCTTAGTTACCTCAACCATCAATATAACTGTAATGTGCGATTAATCATACAGCCCAAATCCTATGCTCAAAGGATGCCAGAACACCTACCCACTATGTACTGCCTCTACCCTTGAGTATAAACATATATTACATACATAGGGGAAAATTTAAACGTATAGTAGTTATATATGATTATTACTTGAAAATAATTTGACTGTTTGGCTGAATGTGAGAGGTGTAAATTGGAATTCAAGTAATCAACTACAGTCTAAATTTAGAGACATTCGATGTGAAATTGTGGAACACAACGCCGCGCTTTGTCTACGAAGGCAGAGAAATGAAAATAATCTATATATATTATGAAATTGTAGCAGTTCACGTTGTACATAGAATATATATAAGAAAAGCTATTATTGGCAGCATTTATAATAGTTGTACAACTAAAAACAGTGCCTCTTTTTTTATATGTTTGTTGGTTTATCTGTGAGCTTGTACACGTATATCTCAAAAACGACCTAATCGATTTAAATACTATAATATCGTAGCAAACTTTCCTTAACATTTAGTGTTCGTTTTATTACAATCGGTTCATAAATTAAAAAAATATATGTATTTTGTTCGGAAAATCAAAATCGCTTCAAAATAATTGTTGTATTGAATTGATTGAAACATTAGTTTTAAATATATATATATTATATTTAAAATTGTCAAGTTATTAGAATACGAATGTACTCCAGATTAGTAAGCAAATCATTGTGTATTACGAGCGATGCCGTAAGCGGGTTGCTAGTTTAAAAATAAAAAAATTAAAAAATTAAAAAAATTAAATTAGCTTCACGCTGTATCCCGCACACAGCAGGGTAGGCAGAGGGAACCTAGTGTTAAGACACTCCGTTCCCCACTTTCTGCCGAATTCTGGAGGCATTGCATGTTGAGTGGCAGAACTCAACGCCGCGCTTAACCTCGACACCATAGCGAAGAAAATGGAAATATAAATTTAAGTAAATATTTCATCTCCTCGAGTGGGGATCGAACCCACAACCAGTCGGTTTTGCAGTCACACCTTGTGCCGCTGCGCCTCGACCGGCCTCCTTTTAAAAATAAAAGCTTGTATTAAATTAAGTTAAACAACAATCACGCCGAAATGGTGTTGTTAAAATATTTAACCTGGAAATATTATATCAATCAGTTAACGCCAATTAAATATATCCATCAAATAATTAGTAAATTTCGTTACAATTTTCCTTTTAAATTAATGAAAACATGATAAGGCCGGGCAAATTTAAAGAAACTGTTGCTATTAACCCCATATTATTAGTATATTCATTTCTTTCTCATTTCTTGTGTCTTGTTGTGTAGAGGCAAAGCACGGCGTTGAGTTCTGCCACCTAACACGCAATGCCTCCAGAATTCAGAAAATGTTGAACGGAGTGTCTTCAATATTTTTTTTATTTTTTTTATGGCAAACGAGCGTTCGGGTCACCTGATGGTAAGTGATCACCGCCGCCCACGATCCCGTGCAACACCAGAGGAGTTACAGGCGCGTTGCCGGCCTTTATGGTGGGTTGGGCGCCGAAGCCCGGCATTACCTGATACGAAATGCAGTGGCATAAAGCCACTACTTCACGCCGGTTTTAAATATCGGGGGTGGTAATGATCCGGTCAAGTCTGCCCATGCGTGTTGCCATTGCTGGCGACGTGACTCTACCACACGTAAAATTTGTCATTAGGTTCCATCTGCCTACCCTGCTGTGTGCGGGATAAAGCGTGAAGCTGATTTTATTCGTATACTCATATTCTAATAATTATCATATAACGTAGTGTTAGTATAATTCATACAATTACAAAGCCGCAGTACAATTGAATATACAATATAAACCAAGTCGTATTTCCATTTTAGTATTCAAGGAAAGCATTTATCTAACTGAGATGAGACCTGCGTACATACAATGTGCTAACCGACAAAGTGAAGACGTGATAGTTATGTACATAAGATACCTAGACCGAACTTCATTTTGAGCTGGTCGTATAAGACACAGCATTATTGAGTTCCATGTAGGAAGCTATATTCTATAGTTTAAGCATTCGTCTAGGTTATATTCTGTATTTAGATAAATTATGTAATACCGTCTTATTATCAATTCGTTTATAATTTTATAATTCACCAATTGGTGGGGGAACGGAAGTGTCTTAATGAGAACGGAGTTTCTCTACTAGAAAACAGTGCTCCCAGGTTCCCTTTGCCTATTTTATTTAATTTGTGATTATTCCGCATAGAGCAAGCAGTAATAGGCAGAAGAAATTTATTTTTTACTCTATTATTTTAAAATAAGTCCTACAAAATCAATTTAAAATCACAAAATATCGTTTGACAATACATATTTTTTAATAATTTATAGTGTTTTTCATCGTCCCATCACCAATCTGTCGCTTTTATTCTCACTAATCTACATTAATAATTTAAAAAACTTTGTTTAACAAAACACACGAACCTTACTAACTATTGGTCCGAACAAAAATTTTACCTTCATACTATAAGATATCTTTTAAGGTAACATTTCCATTTGTTCAGTACATTCAAATGTACGTGTTATAAACGAAATACTGTGACCGTTCGTGAGGAAAATCAAGGCAATGAAATTTGAATTGCGATAACTGTAGAGGCTTATGTTAAAATATAGCAATAATTTCCGTCGGCGCAGCGTGTGTAAGCGTGACGGTTGTGGGTTCAATATTCACTCTGGTTGTTTTAATTTTTTTTTATTCTCTTGTTATGATAAGAAGACAGTTTCTAAAATAGGGAGAATAATGTGGATCGGTGTGCATAAGGTTTGCAGAGCATGATGATTAAGGAAAATATTAGATATTTTGACTTAATTTTTAGCTTAGAAATATTTTTGACAATTAAAAATTTGATCTTGTGGTTCTATTTAGTATGTTAATAATTCAATTAATTATTATTATAGATTCACTGTGCTTGAATGAGGAAATCGTGAATTATATCTAGAAAAGAGGCCGGTCGTGGCGCTGCGGCACGAGGTGTGACTGTCAAACCGACTGGTTGTGGGTTCGATCCCCACTCGAGGAGATGAAATATTTACTTAAATTTATATTTCCATTCCTTCGCTCTGGTGTCGAGGTTAAGCGCGGCGTTGAGTTCTGCCACTCAACACGCAATGCCTCCAGAATTCGGCAGCAAAAGTGGGGAACGGAGTATCTTAACACTAGGTTTCCTCTGCCTACCATGCCGTGTTTGGGATACAGCGTGAAGCTGATATCTAGAAAAAATGAACCATATCTAGAAACGTCTAGAAATATGTACTAACTCGTATAAACGAAACGTATTCGAACCCACATTAACCTCAGTTTCACATAAAATAACATTTAAATCCCACCTAGAAGAAAACATAACTTTTCAATATAATTCATAATGTATAATTTTAAATAAATGCAAATATATACAATTGCGTCAATGTAAGCCCTAGCTGAGTGCGTCTTAGAGACCGCCCACTAATAAGTCTCTAGGTAATTTATCAATGCCAGTTGAGGCATTATTATTTGAGATTCACGTTGAATTAGCATTAGTAGACATTTTTGTAGCTTTGGGTGAGTTTTGTAGCCGTTTGGCCACGGCGTAGGTTGATTATCTTGTTGAAATAAGATTTAGAAGCTAACAATATAAATAAGTTGTAACAAGCGTATAAAAATTTCGACGTAGCTTGGCGAGAACGCATGGCTTAGTGGTCAGAGCGCCTGGTCGGTTTCCAGGAGGCGCGGGTTCGAGTCCCGCTGCGTTCAAATTTTTATACGTTTTCTAAATAAGTATTTTTCTTTCCTAAGCGTGGAATAACACTTTAAAAATGTTTATAAAAAAGATTTTTATTTAGTTTTTTTTCTTATTTGATTATGAGTAGTAACAAGACGTTTAATTTTTAAGTACAATTTCCAAAATTCATAGAAAATCTAAAATTCTGTGATTGGTTATAGTTAATCTTCTTCTAGTTAGTTATATATTATTTTAAGTAGTGAAATTGTAATATATGATGAAAAGAGTAAATTTTCTAGTGCTATGTTTATCAAAAACTTCAAGAAAAACAGAATTCGGCAAAATTTTTTGCCAATTCAAGTTAAACAAATTCAAAGTTAAAACAACCCATCAATAAAGAACAAACACTTATGACAAGATCACTATGCAAATTACCATTATCTAATCCCTTCTAAAATTAGTCAAACCCATCTTACTTCAATATATGGTTAGAGTACAAGGAAAATTTCACAAAGGCAGACAGATTTACCTGAAATCTGAAGGGCACTCAGCAATGCCATCGACATGGCAAGCCCTTAAAAGATAACCCTTTTATTAAGTATACTACATCGGGCTCGTATGAGTGTGCTTGAGATGACTTCGCTTGGTTATATGTTTTTCGGACGATTTGATTTATTGTTGGCTCCCCCGATAAGAGCTGATGGAGTGATATTTTTGGTAAATATCGGTTTTTCTGTAGTGACCTTAATTCTATTTTAAATTAAATGAGCTTCACGCTGTATCTTGTATATAGTGGGGTACGCATAGAATATATAATGTTAAGACGAGTTATCATTTTCCAACATAATTTGTTTAAAATTTATATCCCAGAGCATAAATCAAACTCCCAACGGTCGCGCCAAAATATATTGGTCATCACGACGGCCTATATTTTTTATTTTGCGGTCTTACCACAAAAACTATGCAAATCTAAAGAAATAAACATATAATTGATATTCATTGATATTTATTTATATATATTTTACATAGTCTATTTACATTTATTTTTAATAAGATTAAATAATTTATTTAACTGATTGTAAATACGATGGGGGAACTATTTTTTTGCGACGCTCTTACGAGATTAAGCACGAGCATGCAAGATCTGGAAATTGAGCGGAGAACAGAGTGTCTTGGACACTATTTCCTTTTTGCCCATCCTGCTCTGGAGAAAAAAGCATTTTTTATTCCTACGTATCGTCCTCCAATTTATACTATTATGTGTCTAATATGTATATACCTACTAAGCGAATCACAGCTAGCTGCGCTAACCGCTGTAATGCTGTTGACCTGTAATAATTCGGCTGCATAATGTTCGTTAATAGGCATTAAGTCGCGGTTTTCATTTGAAAATTATAATTTAACCGTTTTTGCTGTTTACTGTGTTTTGGAAATTGGATTTAATATGAAAATTTGGTTTGGATTTGGTCGATAAAATAATGATTTCTAAAGTTAGGGGTAAAGGCAAAAGCGTTTCGACTGCAAACCCGACAGGTTGTGGATAAGAATCTCCCTCGAGAAAATTTAATAGTTAATATTTATTTATAATTTCCTCGCATGGGTAACGAGGCAAAGCGTGGCGTTGAGTTCCGCACTTCAATACGAACGGAAGTGGCTTAATAAGAACGGAGTGTGCTAAAACTAGGTTGCGTTTACTTTTCTTAGCTTTACGCTGTGTCCCGTACAAATTAGCATTGCCATATGCGGGATAAGCTAAAAAACTAGTTTTTTAGCTTTACTGTGTATCCCAATTATTTTTATAAGCAGCTTATGTAATCTTACGTACGAAATCCAAAAAATCAAGCCATGAAATTTTATTATCAGCGACGTTTTATCAAATATACCAAAAAGTCCTGTAAGAAAGTAAGTAGATATCAGTAATTTAAATAGAAATATATATGGGATTGTGCACTCCGTTTAAGAACGGATTATGACTCGCAGTCCTCTAACCTGTTTTTCTAGAAGCCTTAGTGCTCTCCTAAACTGACTAACCAACTTGCATACTAAATTTCAATTTTAAAAACAACTCAAGAAACCTTTTACATAATAATTCCAATTAACAAATTCTGTTTTAGGAGGCTGTTAAGTTTCTAATAGGTATTACTATTCTAATAATATCACAATTGTTATTTAAAGTATCAAAAATAAGAAATAATGGCTCTTTCCAACGTTATTAAGCTTATCAGAGATCGGAATTCACCAGGAAAGGAAAAAAAAATCACAATTCATGTTTCCAATTCCCTCTTTTGGATAAAAACATTCCTCCCATCGGCAAGTCATTTATGTATTAATTAAGAGGGCGCCTAAGAATAGGCCTTGTCGGATTATTAGAAAACAGAATTACTCCGCTCTGACCTCCTATTTCGTGTTTTCCATTACTTTCGGCCGAAAAAAACAAGCTTTTTTTGGTTCGGCACAAAGTTTTTGGTAGAACAAAACTTTTGCTGAGACCGAATGCAAATTGATTTGGTTCGTTTGCTTAACGCTTCCGCTGTATTTTAGGTTTGATTCTCGGCTCGGTGGATATAAATTATAAGCCAATTTGCAAAAGTTACAGCTTGTTTGAGGAAACAACTCCCATAATGTTTTGATTTACAAAGGTCGTGGCCTACTTGTGAAATATTTTTATAAACAAATTTTGACGTCAGTATTGCTAAAGATTTTTCGGAACTCCTTAACATTATTTTGTAAGAAAATTTATGAATGTTAATTTAAAAATTTTAACTCTTTAACTCTTTCTTACATTAATAATTGTTGACTTCTTTAGAATAAGTGAATATAGTCTGTTATAGAAATAATCATATATTCAATAATAACTTTTAAAATGTTCTATTTGATATAAAAAGTACACGTCATGTTTTCATTGTAATATTTATTATCATCATATAAAACAACTCAAGGATAACAAATAGGATCTTTAATATATCATACACAAATATTTACTGTACCTAATATCCTTTAGCTTCTTTTATAAATGTTAAAAGAACGATATTAATATTTGTTTAATAAAATATATTTTCAATACAATACAGTATGTACTACACTGTATAGGCTATTGCCTAATATTAAATATAATAATCTATCAAGCCAAGTCAACTTTTTAAGCTAGTGTCGAGATAATTAACACTTCTCCTAAAAAAATATTTGAAACTGAGTTTTTAATATCTATTAATCCACCGTCATCCACCATCTTCAGTTCGCTTCGGGGTGAGAAACAAAGAAAGTTATTAATGTTTGTAACCATTGTTTTCGGTGTGATGTACTTCCAGCAGTGCTAGACATCTTGGGCCTCATCTTTTGTTCCGTCGCCTCAAAGACGCGAGGCTCTAGTTCTTTGGTTTATACATCTACTAAACTACAGTCTATTGTCCGTCTTGAGAGGATATTCTCGTCGTTTACTCGTAGTTTGTTTTTCCCGGAATCTTTACGCACCTCTTTATCAAAGAGACGCCTGATCGACGCTGAGGTAATTATGGGAAACAATGACCTATATACATTTCATTTTACTTAGAAGTTATTAAAGTGCATTGAAAATATTCAAGAAACAATACATTTATATAGCTACTAGATTCAATTCACCTTCTTCATTGTTTGTAAGCTTATGCAAACTTCGAACTCAAGTTCCGTTCCTGGAACATTGAGATCGTAAGTAATGAAATGGAAGATGGAGTACCGTTTGAAGTTTGGTTTCCTCAAAATATTATCTTTCCAAAATTTTATATAGGTAGCAAGGGTGAGTTATTGTGAGTGCGATTTCCACTCAGAGGAATAATAATTTTCTATTTAAAACTCTGGTAAACGAAACTTGATTTGAGTCCCTATACTCAACCCAAAATGTCTCGGATTCAGACGAAAAGCGAAAAACGGAGTGTTTTGACACAATGTTCTATCTGTCTAAAGACAAAAAGTATTATTAGAAGTTATTCACGTCATATAAAATGTCTTTAATTAATAGCAATATCCTAATTAAATCCACTTAACAATCTTTATTCAGACATATCCCAGAATACATAAGCTATAACAAAATAAATAGTTCCAACATAATACTCAGGACGTCAGATAACACCAGAATATATCCCCAAAAATGAAGAAATCACTAACGACTGTCAGCTGCTAGCGGAACGAGCTCTAAAAAAGCAGCGATAACGTACTAGTTGCTCCAACGTTTATTCTCACAACATTATTGTTGAAACGCTGCCCATAAAAGATAATACACGATTTGGACTAACGGGCGAGGTAAATGGTCGAAGGGTGGAGTAAGGCCAAGATAAAACTGAGGAAGGGATCTATGAAGAGCAATAGTAACATTGATTGTTAATTGCTAGGGCTTTACCAAATATTCGAGTTGAAAAATCCTGAGGGATTTCGGTTTTCTATGTGATGTAATGGTCAGTTTGGGTTGTGATTTTTTTTGTGTTTTTCTTGTGTCTTGTGTGAGCGAATTGGACTAGCCCACCGAGGCTCCTTTACCAAATTCTGGATTGTAGGTCAACGGAAAATACTTCTTATAAAAGTTGACAAACTTAAGAACTATAATTTAAGTTTGTAATATATTTTTTCCTAATGATACTAAAAATACCTGTAAATAATATCTTTTTGGATATTTTTTTTTTTATTTGTATTATAAGAAGGTTTGAGGCAGCGAATTTGATACAAAATACATTAGAAGCTTGGGCTTGTGAATCATATTAGATATTAACTTCGGCTAGATACCTTCACGCGATCTTCACAGATAAATCACAGGTCTTTACAGACAGACAACAAAGTGATCTTATAAGAATTTCGTTTTTACTTTTTGTTACTTTAAAACCGGAATCCTAAAAAATGAGTCTTCCCAAAATTCAGTCCTGTTATATATTCATTATTTTTATTTTTAAACATGTAAATAAATTTTATCATACAAATTATATTTTACAACAACATAAGTAGATTAACTTAATACACCTACATATTTTTTGTTCTTTCAAGTGAACTATACTCGCTTCTATAACCTCATAGAAATCCTAGGATACCTTCGAGGATGATAAAACCATATAAAATATACGCAACAAAAGTAACATAAAGAAGGTTTCGCTTAAATATAAAGTCTTTGAAAGAGCCCTATTTATGATGTTCTAAAGCATTTTCTTCCAGTTTCTCCATTGCAATAATAACCCTTAATTACTATGTCGTTAGGTCTCTTTAGGCGTGGCCAAAAGGTAGGACTGCCAATGTGGAAGTATTTTATGTATTTATACTTTGGCAAATAAAATAAGTTTTCTAATCTCATTAAGAAGATACTATTCTCTTTCTTTTTAGTACAGGTGTTTAAGGTTGGTGTGTATTTATTTTATGTGAGGTTTAGTTTTAAATTTACGTTTTTATATATTTTGATAAAAAAAATACTATCTAAAACTAATAATACTATCGAAAGTTTGGGCGTTACACGAACATATATTTAACTCAGCGCTATAGTCGTATGTTTCATTTAACATAAGAATAGAATTCATGAAAATTATTAACTAGATATAAGTGAGGCCAGTCGTGGCGCAGTGGCACAGAGTGTACTGTAAAACCGACTGGTTGTGGGTTCAATCCCCACTCGAGGAGATGAAATATTTACTTAAATTTATATTTCCATTTCTTCGCTCTGGTGTCGAGGGAAAAGGGCGGCGTTGAGTTCTGCCACTCAACACGCAATGCCTCCAGAATTCGGCAGAAAGTGGGGAACGGAGTGTCTTATGACACTAGGTTCCCCCTGCCTACCCTGCTGTGAGTGGAAAACAGCGTGAAGCTGATTTATTTATAAGTATTAAATACAGTGCAAATATACAACTAACAACTGCCCAAAATGACATTCGATAATGAACTCTCACCAATATCGGACAATGGTAGCATTAACCGATAGAAATTATTCAAACCTAATTATCCTCGTTAGAAGCTAACTGTTGAATGGGATGACGAATAATATTTCGAATCGGATCTGCTTAAAATTTCAATTTAACTTTTTGGAAGCCTTTTGTCCTACTGCAACGTTGTGAAGGCCTGGGGACTTATTCATTCAAATTCTTTAAACCTTTGTATATTTATTATATTATTCATCCAAAGTATGTAACTAGCAATCGTTTATATTAGTTATTGATTATACATGTAAATTATGAAGTAATTACTTACGATCAATGGATCGAATCTTGTTTGGGGACATATTTTTATTAACTTCTATAATAATAATAATTAGATTCACGTTGTATTATTAACTTCTATATTATGCAGGGCAGGCAGGGTGGCAGGGTGGGCAGAAGTAATCTAGTGTCAAGACACTTAATATTTCCTACTTTCCGCCCAATTTCCAAGATATTGCGTGTTTAATAGCGAAACTTAATATCGCACTTTATAAATCTAAGGTTTATTAAATAAATAAGTAATCAAACCAGCAATAGTGAAAATGATCCCAAAAAACGAGAGTAAAAGAAAATACCAACTTCCCTAACAGTCCACCCGTAAAATAATTCGAAACGACTTCGAAACCAACACTGACGGTAATCCAACTTTCGAATTAGACAAATGGAGCACGTGCTACCAACTTTCCATGTCCACTGCCTTACCCAAACGCCACAAACAAGTATACCTTAATTGAATTTTAATAACAATACCTCCAAGGACATAAAACTTCTCGACGCCCAAAATTAATTAACAATTATTGTAATAAGGCTGAATTTAATATCCAAAATTTAAATTAATATATTGAATCAGAAAGGAGTGCTCGTTTAAGCCAATTTTACCTCCCCTCGCTAATATGAAACAGCGTTATGTAATGACTTCGTATCTGTGAGAATCATTTTTATGTGAGGATTTTTTTTTGTATTCTTCAACAGATACTATACTAAGTTCAGTGGTAGAGGATTTAAATTCTTTGGCTCCAGCAAAAAGAATGAATGGAAATATTTTATGTTCGTATCCAAATAGATTTTGGGCTCAAAGAATCTCCTTATTGGGACGAATTGAGAGAATCGTTACAATTTATTTCGTTATATTAGCTTTACAAAGTGGTAGTCATACGCAGAAGGAACGTGGTGCTAAGAGAACCTAGTGTTTTTTCTCACGCACTACCCAATTTTTTAGACATTTCTTGTTAAGTGGCTGATCTTAATGCAGCATTCTATCTTTTTACTAAAACTCTGTTTTGAGTGACAGTAGCACAGTGACAGCATCCAAAGATACATATTGAGTAACTATTTTAATAAACGGGCCAGTAACACGGATTATCTCTTGAATTAGGCGGAATCTGGGAAACGGAGTCTTCTAACACTAGGTTCGTTCTAGGTAACACATGTAAAAAAATGTGACACTAAAAAAAATTTAATTAAATTGTCTAACACTAGTGAAAAATCCAAATGAAATGTAGATATCAGATTGACGCTTTCAATGTGTATTTCATGTTCTTGTAAAATTAATCAAACCTCTGCTCTAAGCTAAGTTTAACTAATGAAATTGCTTATTACCACCATGACAAGAGAAATTTAAACCTGTCTTCATATAAAAACACTGCTGGTTCACACTTAAAGTAATATGAGACATATTGATTCTTATTACGACTTAAAAAGTACAGTTTTTGAAAAATTGAATATAACATTAATAGTGAATATATTTAGATAGTTCATACGAAGGTTGTGGGTTCTATTATCGGGGAAATACTGTGTTATATATACTGTCTTAATCGGGGAAATAATGTCTTAACATTAGGTTCCCTCTGTCTGTTCTGTTATATGCAAGATACTTTATGAAACTAATCGTAAACAGAAAATATTCAAGCCATATCGAGATTTATTATTTTTTATGTTTTTATATCACAAAATTGTTATTTACATAAAGTCTGTATTATCGTACATAATAAACGTTCCCATATTGTTTTCTATATAATATTATCGATAAACATTTTCCAATTAAATGGAAATTTCAGTTCAATTAACCATCAAAATTGCGACAACCTGTTCGGATCAAATAGACAAACAGTTTAACTATCCCATTTGCCGCTGTATAATTAAAATTTGGGAGCTTAATGTGTGCAGTAAATGCGTTCATAAACCCATTAAAGCTAAGGGACCGTACAACACTTAAGTTAACATTAAACGACAAATAACTGAGAATTTGGTTGGAAAAATTATGTAAATTGCTCACAAATGCGGAGGTAGGCGGGATAATGGCACAGGAACTGAGGATACAGCTTAAAAATGAGGTTTTACAGGTAGTGTATGGTACGAAATATTTTATTTCGTATTGCCATTGGACAAATTGTTCCCAAGTTTATTGGAGCGTCTATAGAATTTGAATAATCTTTTGCAATTTTCACTTCTGTCGTGGCACTTAAAGCTGAGATATGAAAGAAGAAAAATATCAGATTAATTTTTCTGTTATTAGAAAGAGTGGATTAGGATTTTTTAATACAAATCTTGAATGCTTTAAATTCACAGGATTAAAAGTTGGGAAAATCTTTTGAAAGATTTTTCATGATTTTGAAAATTATTTTAGCAGAAGCGTCACATAAATCTATAAAGCGAAAGAGTTTCTTTGTTTGTTTGTTGGTTTGTTTGTTTCTTTAACGTAGTAGCAAAAATATTCAATTTTATTAGTTGTAAAATAAAAACTGCGACATCCTGTATCTATCTTTTATAAATAAGTCACAATAAGGAATATTTGAATTGTATTGAATCGTCAAAGAAATTTTATGAATATGATCTTTGGCTTGTATGTTTTGTATGTAATTTGGACATGTACTTTTCGAGAAAATGTAAAATTAAAATAATTCAGCACTGCTGCAAGCCTAGGCTCGAGTTCCGCAGGGGTCGCCCCCGTAGCCACGTAGTACTTGCACGTTCTCGGATTTATCAAAATATTTTTTTTTGTAATTAAATGTATTAATTATATAATCTATCTGTTGGCAAATACAGCCCAAAAAAATAATTATAGGTGGTATGCGGGTGAAGCCGCGAATGGGCCGCTAGTACTATATATAAGTAATTAAAATAAAGTAGTTGAGCGTTGAGTTCTGCCCCTCAACACGCAATGCCTCTAGAATTCGGCAGGAAGTGGGGAACGGAGAGTCTTAACACTAGGTTTCCTCTGCCTACCCTGCTGTGTGCGGGATACAGCGTGAAGCTGATTTTTTTTAAAAGCAGAGTAAAATTGAGGCATAACAATTTTCAATACCGTAAAGAACATCATTATTATATTACACACATGATCCATGTCAAGGCCAAATGAAGACTTGTTCTTTGCACTTGTGATCGAGTCTATATTTTAAGTAATTAAAACACAAAATTTAAAATGACAATTGTCAATGGAGTCGATGGAGTTTTACGGCATTCAACAGAATTTTTTTCAAAAGTAAGGACGGAGTGTCTTAATTCTAAGTGCTCTCTTCTTACTCTGCTACATGCCCAGCAGATACACAACACAGAATGAAGCTAAATAACAAAACATAAAAAAATAATAATAAGTATTGTTTTTTTATGAAAATTTAAATCATCAATTTAAATGAAAATATTGACCATTTCGTTATAAAAGGTATATAATTAAACACAAAATCTCACCTCTAGATAACTCTCTATTATAAAGAGTACTTATTTTTAATCACGCCGCGACTTAATTTAAACGTGTTAATTATACAGTATTAACAGTTGCCTGGTGTCTATGGCTTCAGAATTGTTCTCATTCCGTTTTAATGATACGCCCGATGGAGGTTGGCCTTTGTTAGATAAAATATTACAAGTTAGTTCAAATTATCATTATTGTAATTGTAATTTTTACTGCGTCCTTATTTGAGCATCTGGCTCTGTAATGTGGTATCTGGTAGAGGAAGAAGAAAAGAAATTGTTTAATTTTATGCTATAATACGTTTTGGTACTAACTAAGATGTTAATGAGAAATAGCGGTGCTATCATAGTTAAGTTAGATTGGATCTGAAAGACCTTCATTTTAATAGGTGATTAGGCATTAAAGTTAAATTATTTTTTTGTAGAAGGTACCTAGTGTTACAGTCCGTTGCTCACTCACTGAACGCTCGGCCATATTTTCGAGACACTGTCATCGTTTACCAACATCCATCTTTGAAAATTTCTATACGAGCAAGCTATAAGCTGAGTGCTACATCACTAAGTTCTACTATGAGCAATATACTGAAAATATACGAAAAGAAAAATATGGAACATTGCAACTTATTTTCAAGGCATTAAGTATTTTTTTTTTCATTTATTCTATTTTTTACGGCTATGCGAAATAAAGCGCGATGCTTTAGACTATTATACCAATATTATAAAGCCAAAAAGTTCAAAATCACATCATAACCCATAGTACATGCGATCAGATTTACCTCAAACACACCTAATATACCATGTATCACAATTCTTAACTATTTTCATTTTACTAAGAGTTCGAAATCGCAAGTAAAAGTTAGCTTTTAAGCATAATATTATTACGTTTCCATGTAAATCGTGTATAATAGATGTTTTACATGGAAACATCCACCATGAATCATGGGAGCATAATTTATCCACACCCTATTTATCGACAAGAGAAATAAATCTTTGAATTTAGGTCATTATTTGCGAACGCTGTTTTGAATAGACTCGCGATGAGTGAAATATAGCGCGAATTAGTGACGGTGATTTGGAGCCAAAATCGATATTTCTGACACATCATTCGGATTGTCCTTCGTAAATTTGAAACTAGTCAATAGTTATGTCCTATCTTTTAAAATGTAATTACACACGGAACAGAAGAAAAACGTCTAAAAACTTAAAAAAAAACGGGAGCCGAACCCGCGATCTATAAAAATAAGTTGTAACAAGTATCCTAATGGAACTCTTGAAAAAAACAAAAATATATTCTTCTAATTAAAAAAAACACACAAACTCCCTTGAAAACTTCTTATTCTTCGTTTTCTTCATTTTCGTATTCTTCTTGTACCGTCAATCTAGTACAAGGCACTACGTGCTCAAAGTACAAATATTTCCTGCTTTCTAACAAGAAAATTTAATTGTTCTGTTCTGTTCTCGATACTGACCTTTTTGTAAAACACCAATAGTGGGACTGTCTCCTATAATCGATCTTCAAAATTTGTGAAAGTCTTAGTCTTAATACTCTAGGCAAGTCCAACTGTCTACTGTATGTCGTTCTCTTTTATGAAATTCAATTATTTTCTTTAAGGTAACTGCTTTATAATATTGTGGCTTCTAGTCGGATAAACGATGGAGCTTTTTGACATATTCGACAGAATTGTCCGTTTCTAATTAAATAGAGGACTTGTAGTCATCTGTACATTCTCGGTCCCTCAACGCTTTTTCGCTGTCCGAGATTGGATCTAGGTAACACATATCCGGAATATTCTACTTTGTTTTCACCTTCGTTATTCGGCTATGTTTGTGACATATCTTCATCAGATAGTATAGCGTCTCGTGGAAGCTCTCCGAGCCGACGCTGTTGTAAGGCATTCTAAATCAAAATATAAGAATTTATAACGTATTTTAGAATATATCATTAAAATTATACAAAAAGATGATTTATTAATTGATTCTATAATACTACAGTAAAATAACAATAAAAAAACACGTTCTTTTGTTAATTTTACAAATTTAAACGAAGATAAAACGTCGATCTCACCGTCCGGGCTGATGTCAAAACTCTGGATCTACGATGGACGTAGAATGAGGCAGGTACTCAAAATCGCAACACGCATCGATAGCAGATGACACATACACGACACCAATGACGGGTTAATGACTACAGTTTTGATAATTCTATTTAAAGGATATCCCAAGTTACACACATATACTCGTATATATTCTTTTACATATTCTTTCATATAATATCGTAAATTCCTTCAAATATAACTTCTTAATGTTTTTCAAGTAACAAGATAAAACATAATATTAAATTGATGAAACGGTTCCAAGAGAGGCAAGAACTTACCTCCAGACAGAGTTGAATCTAGACTGTTAACTTTGTGTTACACTAAAAGCTTCGCAATGAGTTCAAAAGGTCGAAAGCTCGGAATCAAATGAAAGCCTTGTAGAAGTCCAGTTTTTCGCTTTGTGAGTTTAGTTTTTGTTTCTATTTCAATATAACTTTGATTAAAATGTCTACACGTGAATTGATTTTTATTTGGTATTTATTTACATTGATATCCAAGAATTGATTTATGAATAAGATTTTAAATACAAAAATTTTCTTTGATTGAAATATATATTCATTCGTGTATATAATGTCTTGCTGTTTATATATATACATATAATATTTTTATACTTCTGGCTGATTGCTGCGGCGTAGAACAATGAAATTTGACATGTACGTTTTTTGAGGAATGTAGAACTCTTAAGAGCTGTTTTCCAAATTCCTGCGAGAGAAGGGTAAAACACAATACTAGTAATTATGTATTATTATCACACAGACGATGACCCATTACGCGCTCATTGCCCCAGTCACTCGGCAAACATATAACTTTATAAATAATTATACAATATATACTTTAATCTTAGTGTCACTCTGTTTATCACTGTCCTGCGTTTAGTTTTTCCAATAAATATCTATATCTTATAAATTTAGGCTATTTTAATCTTTATTTCCAAAGCGTAACCCATTTTTTCCCATACTACTAAGTTAATCGATTGGCAAACGTCCAGATTTTCCTAAAATAACGTGAAGACCTTATAGGACAGAAGTAACACTTCGAAATTGTTGGGTAACTTCGCTGATTTGTAATGTTACATGTTGAAATAATGTGCTATAAATGCTACTGCAAGGCTTATTTGTCTTTTATTTACAAACATTGTTTTAGAATTATTCTATTCATCTTCATGATCTTCATTCTTTTTAAAAAAATAAATATTTCAATGGATGCGGAAAGACTTGACAAAAAAACGCGTTTGCAGTTATTCTTTGTGCCTCTGCGCCACGACTCCGCCTCAGAATGTTAATAAATTATAGTTCATTTCCCGTAGTGACGACTACGCCCACAACTGTCGTGTTTAAAGTCACACGCTTGTGCCACTGCGCCACAACGGCCTTATTATGTAATTTAAGTCTTTTGGAAATGTATATGATTTTGCTCCCAAATTTTGTTGTATTAAAAGAAAAATGTTTAGCTATACGGTACGTAAAGGTACGGTAAGTACGCGTGTACGGCAAGCAGGCAGGTTTTTCCCACATGAGGTCCGATCCTAATCCTAAATCTTGAAATCTCGGTGTTTTTCCCAATTCAGTAAAACAGTTGCATAAAATAACTGTTATAGCAATTAGCTAATTTGTCGAACTAAGTATTTTAAATTGAAATTATATAAAACTATTTTTCATTATTATTTTATGATAACTTTTTTATTTATGAACCGATTGTAATAAAATATATGGTAATAGAAGCTTGCCAGAAACGCACAGACAAACAGACAAAAAATTTAAAAATCATTGTTTTATGTTCTAATACATCAATAAGGGTCCCTAAAATCATTTTTATTAAATTTTCTTCCTAGTACAGATACCGATCCGTTACGACTCTATTATAGTATAGATTTACCAAGTGCTATCCATGTGTACTAACTGTAATATATTACTATAAAATTTTATCAACATCTGTTCAATAGGTCTAGCAAGAAAGCCGCTTTTATAATATTCGTATGATTTATAAACTGCGTCTCCTGCATTATTTCAAAAAATATAAGTATCATTGTTAGATCAAAATGAGGGCTGTTATGTGTTTGGTATCTTCAAGCGCCATCCAGTGGAACAAATCTCTCAAATACAATAGAATAAAATGTTTAATATGAGATATTTTTTTCTACTTTTGTTTCACCCAAATAAACTAAACTAAAGTGAAAAATTCTCTTTATCTTTCACACGTAGCAATTTTCACTCATTCTTTTAGTTTTTGACATTGCCAAAGGTTTCAGTTTTTTTTTTCAGAATTACTTTGTCCATAATCGAACCCACAATCAAATACCTTCCCAACTAAGCCATCAATTGTTTTCTTTCAACACTTTTTATTATTTGTTTCGTAGCTGGTGCTTATTGAGTCTATTCCCTAACCCTGTTTTCGTTTTCCACGTGAACGAATGATAATGTTAGATTGCAGGAAGTGTATCTAAAGTGGGGGATTCCTGACATCTATGTAATTGTCCATTCAGAGCTCCCTCCTATTGTTCTTCAAAGGTAATTCAATTACCTTCTGTTTTGACGTTTCCCCACTTTTATGTTATGTGAAAAGGGCTTTGATCTGGTTGATTAATAGTTACAATTGGAACATTGGTTTATATGGTTTGACAATACATTTAATTTAGACAGTTCTCTTAAAGATGTTGTTTTTATGGTATAAAATGTTATTGAAGCTACTAAAATGTTATGTTACAGTGAAGGATCGTCAAAGTAATCATATTTTATCTTTCTTTTAATTACGTTATATTTTAGAAAATTGAGAAAAGGCAGAAATGGTGTACTTGGCTGTATTCTAGGTCCTGTAAGGTAAAGAAATATTTAAAAGATTTTCTGTTTTTTGATACAGGAATTGTGATGAACTTCATGACTCAGCAGCGCATCATCTGAATGCAAACGCGATGGTCACAGGTTCCCACCTGGAGAAAAGAATTATTTTCATTACCTTAACAAGACAAATCGCCACTGAATCGAAATATCTTATACATTGAAAAATTATCACAAAAATTTGGCTGTACATGGGAAGAAGAGTGTCTTAATATTAATTTTTATTTTGCCTACTTTGCTATAAGGCAAATACTGAGTGAAGCATATTTTTTTTCTATTTAACTATGAAATACAGAATTATTACTAACATAATAATACTATCGCCTCAAAAGCGAAGAACATTAACAAATAAGACACTTTAATTTAACACCGTACAGCTTACCCAAGCAAAGTAAAATATATCATCTGACTAACAATATCCAGCATTTAATTATAAACTTGCTTCAAGAATTCGCCTTCAGCTCAACCCGAGATGCATTTCGGTCTTATCCGTTGCAACGTGGCTCGCCCATTCATTTGTCAGAGACAGTTCTGTCCGCAGAACATTTATACGAGGCAAGTGTTGAAAACGCTACTGTTTAGTAACGCTAGGGTTCTCGAATACGGGGCTAGTTGGATTTGGATTTTAGATAAATACGTTTTATGCGCTGTATATGTGGTGATCGAGGGTTTTTCTACTCGAAGATTTTTTTTTTCACTCCTCCGAGTTGAGTCTCCGAACTTAACACGATTTTTTTTGTAGCTCACGCGTCATTCCCAAAATTGTTATTTATATATAGGATACCAGAAGCCAGTTGTGGCGCAGCGTCACAAAGTGTGACTGTAAAACCGACTGGTTGTTGGTTCGATCCCCACTCGAGGAGATGAAGTACTTACTGAAATTTATATTTCCATATCTTCGCTCTGGTGTCGAGGTTATGCGCGGCGTTGAGTTCTGCCACTCAACACGCAATGCCTCCAGAATTCGGCAGAAAATGGGGAACGGAGTGTCTTAACACTAGGTTCCCTTTGCCTACCCTGCTGTATGCGGGATACAGCGTGAAGCTGATTTATTTATTTTTGATTTTATTTATTTTATATTTTATGCGCTGTAAATGTGGTGGTAGAGGGTTTCTACTCGAAGATTTTTTTTTCACTCCTCCGAGATAAGTCCCCGAATTCAACACCATTTTTTTTGGAGCTCTCGCTCCATTCCGCATATTGTTATATGCAGGATACGGCGTATGCAGAGGAAACCTTAAGTATTAAGGAATGGATAAACTCAACGTCGACTGGGTATGGTCTTGTAACCAAAGCCAGAAACTGAAAATATTTATCGCCCTGAGTACCAACAACCGTCGCGCTTACAATCAAACCATATGTCACTGTGCTACGATAGCTTCAACGCGCAAAGGCTCAAAAATTTAGCAGAAAGTAGAGAACGGAGTGCCCTAACACTACGATTCCTCTACCTTTCCCCGCTATGCTGGAAATAGCGAGAGACTACCACATACATATACAGCAGTTGTATTTTAGTAACATACTGCCATCCCTATCTACTATTTGCTTGATTGAAAAACCTCGAATGTTCGATAGCTTCTACTTTTAAGCGGATCGCGTCGAATGGTTTATTGGTTCGTAAACGCCCAATTAGCCTCATAGTATTTTTATACGTCAAACATGCAAATGATTTCAGACTTACTGAATGTAAATCGTTTTAACATATTGGCCTTAAAATGTATATTAAATGGCCTAAAAATTTTGTGCAATTTTATATTAATCTATCTATATCTATTGATTTATAAAAGGGAGAGTGAGTGGTAAGAGAGGGAGGGGGAGACCTCGGTTGACTATACTGGAGGAAGGATACTGGAGAAAGGTCATATAAAAAGCATCCTAAGGACCCGGAGGGCATGTATGAAGAGGTTGATGACACAGGAGGAGATGAAAGAGGTCTGCAGAGTTCTCTCTATCTAACTAGCTTTTGAAAAAGCGTGAGCCTAAAAATAAAAACAAAATCGATGTCGTCGTAGTTGAGTGTGATAGTATCTGACGATAAACGCAATGGTTTTGGGCTCTCTTAGAGGAGACTCTTTTAGCATATTATATTAATGTATTTTTATTTTTCCTCCTCCTGTAGAAGCTTAGAAGAGAAAGCACATCGTTGGGTTTCGCCAATCAACACGCAATGTCTTGAATTTGATAAAACGGAGTGTCTTGTCATTAAATTCAGTCTGCCTACCCGCTATACGCGAAAAAGCAAAAACAAAATGAACTTCCCTGGAAATTGAACCCACAACCGTCACGTTTACAGTCCTAATACCCGCGACGATGGTCTAATTTATAATGTACTGTAGTGACATTTAAAATTCAAAACAAATATTCCCCATTAAGCAGCCAGTATGTAACTAATCTTAACTTTCCAACTAAATCCAAATGGACATAATTAATTAAATCTTACTTGCCTGCATTCTACAGCATCCCTAATTAATCTAACCTAGAGGAGCGGTTACACGAGAGTACCTACTATCATTTTTAAAGACTTTTCAATTACTTTAAATAAGTATGTAAAATTTACGAATGGTTGAGGTTGGCGGCGTCACATAAGCGCGACGGTCGTGGTTTCGATTTCCTGTTGGATAAAATAATTATTTTCATTTCCTCGTTTTAGTAACGAGATAAAGCGCGACGTTGCGTTCCGCTACACATCGCACAATGTCTTGAGTATTCAGCACATAGTGAAGAACGGGTCTGTCTTAACATTAGGTTCCTTCTGCCTACCCAGCTATATGCGAGATACAGCAAGAAACTGTGAAGAAAGTGAAGAATAGCTTTGCTACCAAAGACACAAGAATTATAAAAAGAAGAAACAAGAATAAATGTCCAAGGCAGTATTTTGCAGTCACACTTTGGGCCTCTACGCCACGACTCGCCTGTTACGTATGTGCGTGCTGATATCAGAAACGCCTTAACTGATTTAAGTTATGTTTTCCCTATTGTATTTTGGCATACTTCCCTTACAATTCGTTTTTTTTTCATATTAACCTATTTTTTATATACCATAAATAAAAAGATATATCAATATAAAGTATTTTATTCGACAATCCACCACAAAAAAATGTTAGTATTAATAAGTAGGCTGAAACTTTAGTTTCCAATATATCGGAATTGTCTTTAAAAAGATAGAGAAGTCTTAAGCTGATGAGATCTCGGGTGGGTCGTTAGTAAATTAATAAAAAAAGTAAGCATCCCTTACCTCCGGACGCGGCGAGCAGGCCGTGCGCGAGCAGCAACGCCAGCAGCAGCAGCAGCAGCGGGCGGCGCCGCATGCCGCGCGACACACCGCCCGCGCCCGCGCCCGCGCACCTCCGCCTGCCCCCGGGCTCGGCTTCACCTGGTAATGAGATATATCTATCAAATTAATTAATAGTAAATATAGTATTTGCGTTTATACATTTATTTTTATTATCACTATACTTTTGGTATGATAATTGCTTCGCAGCATCAATTATGGGTCTGCAAAACCTGACTATTTTGGGTTTAATTCCAAGAAAAACAAAAAAATGTGTGTAACAAAAAAAAATCCGACATTCAACATGTCGCTAACATTGAATATGGGGGACGAAATGTCTAAAAACTTCCCCACGTTTGCCCAATGTGCGGAATACAAGATGAAACTAAAAAAATAAGCAGTTGGAAACGGACTATCCGTGTCCACATCTGAAATTTTGAAAAGAAAACCTATACACGAAACATCAGTTCTATATTTTTTAACTTAATAGCATTTTCAAATTGTGAATTTGAAAAATAATTCTGCATACGCTCATGTGCAGTACATTAAAAATATTTTTGGTGTAATAAATACTTGTTAATGGTAACGTACTATACGTTACCATTAACAAAAATAATTATAAAAAAAATATTGAAAATATATTGAATAATAAACATCCCCACTAAGCCAGCAAAACATTAATTGAAATTTCTTATTAAAAAAAACAACCAAACAATGTAATCAGATGAACATCGAATGGAATTTCCTGAAAAATACTCGTTATCAATAAAAAAAATCTGATACAATACTCCTAATCATGATGTTACAGCTGAAACGGAAAACTATTGTCTCCAAGAAATGTGTCTACTGATAAAAGCAGGCTTTTGCAATTTTATCCTGACATAGCTTTAAAAACATTTTTTCCAGTAAGACACTTCCGTTCCCGGCATTCTCCTGAATTCTTGGTAAGGCGGAACTAAACGCCGCGCTTTGTTTGGTTATCAGAGTGAATAAATGAAAATACTATATTTTATTTCATTACATATCAAGAGGCCAGTCGTGGCGCAGGGGCACAAAGTGTGACTGTAAAACCGACTGGTAGTGGGTTCAATTTCCACTCGAAGAGATGAAATGTTTACCTAAATTTATATTTCCATTTCTTCGCTCTGGTGTCGAGGTAAAGCGCGGCGTTGAGTTCTGCCACTCAACACGCAATACCTCCAGAATTCGGCAGTAAATGGGGAACGGAGTGTCTTAACACTGAGTTCTCTCTGCCTACCCTGCTGTGTGCGGGATACAGCGTGAAGCTGTTTTTTTTCTCAATGAGAATTGAACCTACAACCGCATATACAGTCGCACGCTTTACTTTTGTATACTCGTTGTACATTACGATATATTTATCTTATAACTGTTATATAACTTAAATAAAAAAATACTTCACTAACTTGAATTACTCGAAAAATAAAAAAATACCGAATTCATTTTGAATATTTAATAACGACAAAATTGAAGAGCTTAAAATATCGATGGTATTCGGACGTCTCACGTCTCAATCAAAAGTGTCATCGGCAGACAGAGGTCGACCTCGTACTATTCATTAGAGGACAATGGTGTCTCGATTTGCCTGTAAGTAGACTATATAAGTTTAGAAGTAAGACAGTGTTAGGTGATTGATATAAAGTAGAGAAAGGAGAGAAGAGTAAATATAGTTAAAGCATATTTTTAATATTAGGATGGTTTCCAAGATGTATGGGTTTGAGTCCCGCTACGTTTCAATTTTTATACGTTTTCTAAGAAACATTATAATACACGTAATTCTTCAACGAAAAACTCAATGAAAAGTGGGAAATGTCTTAACACTAGGTTATCTTTGCCTACCCTGATGTGTGCGGGATACAGCGTGAAACTGATTTAATTAAATTTTTATAAAAAAATTATAACTTTACAACAATTTTTTTCTTCGCTTCACGCTGCATTCAAATAGGTAACCTAGCTAGAATCTAGTTCTAAGACATTTCAATCCCCACCTTCCATTCAATTTTCTAGACATTGCTGAATGACGAAAAATTTTTCATTTCCCATGTAAGAATCGAACCAACAACGGTCAGGTTCCAGGTTTACAGTCAGACTTTCTCCCCCTGCGCCACGACAATCTTTCATTTAATCTACTTTACTCGCTATTTGTATGATAAGTGCATTGTGTTGTTGCTTCAAATAGCATTGTAAATAAGACAGGTGAAGTACTGTCGTCGGAGTTCTTGAAAATGCATTACCAAATAAACTTTGAATTTAATTAAGTCTTGAATACTATTGTGAACGTCGAGTTATTAGTCAGAGTGAAGTGAGCTAGTTATAGATTCAATTCTCTTTTTTTTTTAGTTTCATGCATAGCCGGATTGTGAGAACCAAATGTCAACATGGGCTGAAAAGAACTTGGTACAATTCAATCCCAAGAAGGCACGAGTTTGCGCGTTTATCACAAAAAAAAAGTCCATTTGTCGTATCGCTAGTCTTCCAAAGCACTCCCCTTATAGCCGCACCCAGTATCAGCACATTGGGCATTAGCTTTTCTAGTGACTGCCTGTATCGCGATCATCTGAAAAGCAAGGCCAAGTGGGCCTCAATGAAACTGGGGGTCATCAACAGAGCGAGATTGTTCGTGCTTTACGCCAAAACTCTGATTGGCTATCCAGCCAATCAGAGTTTTGGCGTAAAGCACGTATAGTGCCCAGGTTCGGCCTCATATGGAGTACTGTTCTTATCTTTGGGCTGGTGCACTCCAGTATCAGCTTTGACCCATTTGTTCACATACAATGTAGAGCCGTTTGAATCGTTGGGGACCCAATGATATGTGCAGGGCTTGACACATTGGCTTTGCGTAGAGATGTCTCCTAACTGTGCGTTCTCTACCGCATTTATGATGGGGAGTGTTCTGAAGAACTGTTTGACCTATTACCTGCCGCCGAATTTTCTAACCGCACAGTACGTCATAAGCTCAAGTCTCATCCACATCATATGGATTCGTGGCACTCCACTACTGTGCGATTTCGCAGGCACTTCCTTCAAAAAAGTAAGTTTTTTTTTTTAGCTATTTTTATTTGATAGATGTACATATTTATCTGTGTAGCAGTATGTGGTTGCAATAAAAGTTTGTTTAATACGATCTTTGATTTTTTTTATTGAGTTGTTCGGTGCCACAGACTTTTGTCATCTGTGCTTTTTTATCCTTGATAGCTCTTTAAATTTTTGGTTTCTTTTTAAAATGTGAAATGAACATTTATATTTTAATCTTCCATTTTTGTTATTTTTACACAGTTTAGTAGTTTAGATACGTAGTTTTTTTTTATAATAACTGTGGCAACGTACAGACGAAAGCCACCTCAGTCTACCACCATGTTTTAGAAACATTGGACTTCCAAAAATGTGAAATGATCCTTAAATCGATCTCACTTAATTCAGTTTAAGAGTTTCATTTAAAATATTTTTTTTACTTACTTGCTAATAAAAAATATTTTGTAATTACTTATTCCGTAAATGTAAAAAGTTAACAAAAAGATCCAAAAATAATGCACCAGATAATTATAACGTTAAATCACAAATAACTTTTAAATTTGAACGATATCCAATAGACTAACAAAAAGTGGAGCGGACCTGATTGTAACGATAAAAGTCGGCAAAGTGGCAAAGGCTTTGAGACTGCGAGTCAAATATCAGTTCTATTGTACTTCCCCCTTTTGATACAATATTGTGATTTAAAAAATAATTTTCACTGAGAGTTCAAAGAAGTGACAATATATATAATTTTTTTTTTTATATTTTTTGTTTAATCATACTTGTGGGTTGATATGAATCTTAAACAACTGTTATTTCATATATTCTAATAATAATAATAATCAATCAAAGCAAAAGGTTAAAACTGCACGTAAGGTATTACCTTTTAATTTTAATTAGTAAAAACGGTGAGGCCGTCGTGGCGCAGTGGCGCAACCGTGTCTGTAAACGCGACGGTTGTGGGGTCGAATCCGACTCGGCTGAACGAAGTATTATTTATTAATATTTTAATTTCTTCGCTCTGAAAGTGTGGAACGGAATGCTTTACCACTAGGCTGCATTCCGTCAGCCTCCCCTGCTGTCGGTGTAAAGCGAAGAACTTATTTCTTACTCTTAAGAAACACTATATTGTGGTGACTTACAAGTACTACTTTAGCGAGGAACTAAAAATTTATTCTACCAAGTGGGAATCAAACCCACAGCCTATATGTTTTCAGCCACACATAGTGCCACTGCACCAGGACGGCCTCATCCCGCATTGAGTAAATTGATAGACATTAATCATTTCTTTTAGCAAGAAACATCGTTTACTTTAAAGTTTTTTGGAAAACCCCTTACTTTTCTAATTTGTTCCTTTTTAGATCTTTCTTTTTCTTTTTAGTTCCTGTTAAACTGGTTAAACGTCACCCATTTAAAAGACTGATTTAGTGAATAAGCTATTTGTTCTTTATTATATATATTTTAAGCAATTATAGAAGAAAAAAGTCTAAAAAAAACAGATCTAACATTTTTTTATGTCCCAATATTAATTATCTTGAAGATTTTCCAAAAAATCCTTAACCAATTTTCAAAAAATTTATGAGACCATTGGATATACCCAATTCAACCCAATATGAAAAAAACTACAATAACACTCACTTACTCTTAATGTTAAATAATATAGTTATTAAGTTTAACTATTAGATATTGTTATTATTTTTTATGGTAATGGCAGAGCGTAGGCTCCTGGTACATTTTTAAAAGGAGGTTCTAATAAGTAATGGATTCTGTAAGAAACTTGTTTAATAAACTATTTTTTTTATTGTTATACATTATTATTATTAATACTGCCACTTGGTAAAGGAAGTATCCCTTTTTAGTATTCAGTTAATAAAAGGATGCTCAGTCGTTTTAGGTTGTCCACTACAGAAGTAAGCTATATAATAGTTAAAGCCTTAATCAAGAATAGCAATGATGATGAATCAAAAAAAAAAATAGGGAGAAGCAACTAAAATACTTTTAATAATAATATAAATAGAATAGTGAACAATTGAAACAAAGTTTCACTGTACAAAATGCGGCGTTAGGTTGCGCCACTTAATATATAATTTGAACCCCTAGCGGAATAGCCAGATAAAAGAACGCCAAACTCTATTATCTCTGCATACCTCTTTCGCCTCGTCCACTACTATCAACCTCTTACAGGCCAATTTATCTATTTTTTGAATTTAACAAAATTGAAAAAGAAAACTGAACAATCAATACCAGTTACATCTTTTGTAGATTACCAAAATGGAAAAAAGGCGTTTTCCTTTAAAATTTCCGTTATCAGAATTCTGAAACAGAAAATCATTTAACATAAGAATAGAATTGTAAGGGAAAGAGTATCAATGGTCGGCCGATACCAAACTTTGGGTACAAAGATCGCTCGTCACTTTACGATCGCTTTTATCGCACAATTGTGTCCTTTTTCGTTGCGACGATTGAACACTATTTTTGTTCTTTCGAATTGGATCGACGCTTTTTTTTCTATTACTTTTTTTAGCGTCACGCTGTATCCCGCATACGGCAGGGATAGTAGGCAGAGGGAACCTGGTGTTAAGACAATCCGGTTCCCATTTTTTGCTGAATTCTGGAGGCACCAGAGCGAATAAAATAGAAATTTAAACATTGAGGTTGATGGCAAAGAACGAGGAAAGAGGTATGCAGACACCGTAGCTTTTGACGCTTTTTCACTTCACGTTCTTTAACTACCGCACTAGGAACCTAAAAAAACGCACTAGGAATGGAAAAATGAAGCTTAAAAAACCAAAAATACTCTTCAATTATTTAAAACTTATATAAATTAAATATTGTTCCAATTGACATTCATCACAACTTGTCACATGAGTTTTTTAGTAAATAAATACAGATGGTAAATTCAATACAGAAACCAATATCAAGGATCAATAATTACATCGTCAAATACTCCAAAGTCCGGAAACGATAAAAAGAGCGTGTAATCGCCGTTATTAACAAAGTTCCTCCCTAATCATGGGCTTCCAGGATGGGTTCAATTGAAATATGAATCAATATAGCAAAAGTTGTAATATGGTAAAGAAAGAATTTTAAATGGTTATTATAATTATTTAGTATTATAAATATTTATCAAAATAATTAACTTTAATATAGAATAGGCAAAAGTAACCTAGTTTTAAGACATTCCGTCCCCACGCACGGCCAGTTTTCAAAATTTGTATATCGAATGGCGCAGCTTAACCTCGCATTTGTTCCTCCGATAAATTAAAATATATCTTAAAAATTTTGGTTACACAATTCTATCCATTCCACACAATTTGTGGTTACCCAAGCCCGTGTTGGTACTTTGTCTCCAAAGCATGAAAATGAAATGACTATAAAGATAAACATTCCCTGAATGGGAATCAAATTCGCTATCATATATTTATAGCCATACTCTAACCCACTCAGCCACGAAGGTCCTGACGTCATATACGAAGGCCCAGTAAGCCTTTTAGATGCACGAACAAATTTCCCATCAACAGTCTGATCAATCTATCTGTATCGATAGTAAAGTGACCCAATCGGCTAATGGTCGTTGAATAATGCAGCTTTGTATTCACTATCAAAGGCTTCTAATTAAAAGCTTTTGCTTTTAAAGTATGGGTATGATTTTGATTTAAAATTGTATATTACAATGATTGGAAAAGTTATATTTTAGTATTGTTTCTAGATTATTATAATATAAATTAGAATATAGATCTATTGGTCATAGATGCCATGTATAAAGGGTAACCAGCTTCATCATTTAATATGAACGTTAAAAATTATTAAAAGCTTCCAAAGCATAAAGGAACAAAATATGAGAATAGAAAGCTTTTCTAAGCACTACAAACATAATAGGGTAGCAGTTTGTGTTATACGCTGTTTTAGTTTTGGTAAAATTGCCTAGGTAATATTGTTTTTTCGGCTCGACGCTTTATTCCATACACAATAGGGTAGGAAGAGAGAACCTAGTGTTAAGATACTTCGTTCCCCACTTTCGGCCGAATTGAGTGGCGGAGCTAGAAGCCGCGCTTTGCCTCAACACCAGAGCCAAGAAAATGAAAATATATATAAATGTAAATAAATATTTCATCTCCTCGAGTGGGGATCAAACCCACAACCAGTCGATTTTACAGTCACACTTTGTGTCCCTGCGCCATGACTGGCCTCATTTTTTATTATTATTTTTTTTAATTTTTAATACTTACCTTTAAGTTATAGAGAGAATTATTATAGAGAGAATTATATAGAGAGAAAAAAAGCTTACATATAATAAGTTCGAGAAATTGAAAAATCCTCCGTTCGGCGGTCTCCAATTCCATTCATCCATTTTTGGCTGTAATTTTAAATAATATCGACCCGTGAAAAGCTAACTGGTCTAAACGCCATTTTTGACGATATTGATTTATATACTTAATCATTTGGAATCTGCGGATTCTTCTCCGTCTTTTTAGCTCAGTTTCATAATTTTCAAATACTGTTTTGGTGCTTGAACGCTACAGTTAATTTATTATCAATTTTAAATTCATTATATCAACCGATATAGAAATCATCATATTTTATTATTAAGGCGTTAAGATCACTTATTGTAGGATTCCATACCTTTTAAGGAAAATTGAACTCTTATAATATCACTTTGTTGTCCATTTGTTTGTCTGTCTGTCTATCTGCTTGGAGATATTGAGTCGAAATTCAAACCATATACAATCCCATGATTTCCAAAAACACGTATTTTTATTTTTACTAAAAAAAATATATGATCCCTTATAAAGCAAAAACACATATTTCGACGCTATAAATTGAATAAAAATTAAAAGTATGCTTTCGGGTGACTTAGAATTATGAAATTTGGCAGCTAGCATCTACATGTAGTACTAATTCAGGTGAAAACTATACATTTGTGGTTAAATCCTAAAAAATAGAAGCCTTAAAAGGGGGACAAAATTTGGTATTAAAGCCGCTAGTTCAAGTGAGGTATCTAATAAGACGGCCTAACGATTTTCTTAATTTTTTTTTCTAAAATCTGAAACTGAACAGCTCTAGTGTAAAGTTCACAAAATGGCATTTAGACCAAATAGCCCTTCAACCGTCGAAATCCATATAAGTGATATATAAATACGTCTTTTTGAACATTTAATATGATTATTTTATCATTAAATATATTTTTTTTATTTTATTTTCATGCTGTATCCCGTATGCAAGGGTAGGCAGAGGGATCCTATTGTTAAGACCGCTTGCCACTTTTAGCTAATTCTAGAGACTTTACGTCTTGATTCTTTATTCAAAGCCGCGCTTTGCCTCCAGCTTTTGCTACCAGAGCGAAGATATGAAATATTTAATATTTCATTTCCTCGAGTATCAATCGAGGCCACAACCTGTCGCGTTTACAATCAAACGCTTGTAGCCCTTCGCCACGACTGGCTTCATTTTTATAATGGATATAAAAAATATTTTATTTTTATCGAATACCCAGATTAAAAAGAGTAGAACATATGCAAGACTTCATTAAAGAAACTACAGTCATAATTAGTCAGTCCCTGTACTTTGAAAGTAACAAGGTGTTACAACACCGTGTCAAAGCCTTTGAGGGAAATAAAAAAGAAATGTAAATGCTATACATACGTCGTTAGGTTTATATATATGAAACCTTTTGTAAAAAATGAACCCATATTAAATTGCTTATATTTTTTACAATATAAAAAATCCGTATCTTAAAAGGTAGAACAGGAATTCTCATAGGATCACTTTGTTGTCCGTCTGTTAACAACATTTATCTCGAGATAGCATGCATATGCATACATGCCGCATATATGTGTACCCTTGGGTACACCTAGTAGTCATAAAATTTTGCATGAAGTGAGAAATTACAATACCAACAAAGGGAAACCCGCGAAAAGTGTACGTATTTCATAGAAAAAATAATTATAAACTTATATCTGTACTTCATTTCATACAAAAAGAATGCATATTGTGGTCATATGCCCGCAATCTACAATCCTTAACTGTTTTTTTTTAATATTCGGAAAGAAATTAAAAAGATCAGATACTATTAGACAGTCCGTTCCTTACGACACTTCTATTACTAGGCGACCTTCTATTGAGGCCAGTCGTGGCGCAGCGGCACAAAGTGAATATAAAACGGTCTGGTTGTGGGTTCAATCCCCACTCGAGGAGATGAAATATTTACTTAAATTAATATTTCCATTTCTCCGCTCTGGTGTCGAGGCAAAGCGCGGCGTTGAGTTCTGCCACTTAACACGCAATGCCTCCAGAATTCGGGAGAAAGTGGGGAACGGAGTGTCTAACACTAGGTTCCCTCTGCTTATCCTGCTGTGCGCGGGATACAGCGTGAAGCTGATTTAATTTGATTTAATTTATTTTTTTAATTTCTATTACTAATTTTTCGGCGAATTGTCAAATCCGCACATTGCCTCGTTACCAGAGCGAGCACAATATTAAATATTTATTTCTTTCTAATGTGGAACGAATCCACAACCGTCGCGTTAAGAGTCGCACGCTTATGCCACTGTAAAACGATGGCCTAAAAGTGCGGCGTTGAATTCCGTCTCTCAATATATAATGTATGGAATTTAAGCGAAAAGCGGAGTGTTTTAAGATTAGGTTATCCCTACCTACTATATACGAGATATTAAGCTTCACGCTGGAAGCTAAATAAATAAAAAGAAATATTGTAAAACTATAGTTTCATTCTTTTCTATTACTTCATTTCTCTTATTGATCAATACTAGTAAATATTAACACAATAATATTACTTAAAGTGACGTTAAATATTTGTATAGCTACTGTAACTAAGTGAGACGGGGCTAAGACACCTTTCTGTTATTGACATCTTCTACGGGGCTGATGTCGGTTATTTTGTCTTAAAAGTATATTTTGTAGACAACGATCGGATGAGGGATAGTCTAGTTTAATGAAATTCTGTTATATTCATAAAATGTTATCCGAATAAGGTAGGAGAACGGAATTTTTTTAATGGGAATGGAATGTCATAACACTAGGTTCCCAGGTTCCCTCTGCCGAGGTATTAAGAAATTCTGACTGTAAACAAGATTAAGATTCTAAAAAATATGATCGGGTACGAGTGAAATCAAGAATTTATCCATCGTTTTTGATGCATGTTTTTTTCAAATTCGCCGCGTAATAAAAACCTATTGGGTACTTTTCGTGCACCTTTAGTTATAAAATTTGACACAAAATGAGATACAATATAAAATAAATATATTATATTAATTGCTCTTTTGGTAAGGGTTGCCTGGAAGAGATCATCTGTGGTGATTAGGGCCGCCTTAACACCATATCTTTCCATTATTTTTCTTTTATTGTTTTAATAAATTAAATAAATGAATAAGGAAAAAAAATCCGAAAACTGAGAATTTATAGGTATTTCATATAAAAAAATTTAAAACTATATTTACAATTCATTTCATACAAAATGAGAGCATACGCCTACAAATTAAAGTTTGTGGACTAAATTTTTACAAATTGTACTTCCCATTGCCTACAATCCTAAAATTGCCACGGAAGGTTCGGTGGACGAGTCCGATTCGCAATCACCCGGTATTTTTATACCATACTACAGGAAGAAAAAGTAAGAAATTAAAAAATATATATATGGAAATCGAATACAGTACTAAAGAGTATTATTTCATGAATTTTATTAGAACTGAGTCACGAAGAATAAACTTTTTAATGACATAATTAGGTTTGAGTTCATCGGGAGACTAATTAAGGATTAAAATTTAATAAAATCACGAAGCCATGGAAATGGAAAGGGACAGCGTAACACTGCAAATGGAATGATTGTGGGTTCGATTCCAACCTGGAGTACAAAGTTTTTTTAATTTTCTCGCTATGGTAACAAATAAGAAATCTAGTAAAAAGCCGTCAGCCAACACGCAATGTACGCAGAAATTCAGGCAGAAGCGGACTCCCGTTTCCGCCCGAGTTAACATTAGGTTCTATTTGTTTACCTTGTTATAAGCATGAAGCTATGAAAAGCCTGTAGTATATATAACCTAATATTGTAAATGAGATTTTTTTTAAGGTTGGAAGTTTGTTTCCTATTTACCACAGAAACTACTAAACGGATTTAGGTAAAACTTTAAACTGACTGCCTAGATTATGAATGTATGTATGTATTTATATAAATATTTCATATAATTTGCATATAATACAATAACAAATATGAGCGGGCGAAGCTGCATTAGGGTTGCTTTTATACATATATATTTTTTAAAAAATGCAACCGTCGCTAATTGCTTGGACAGATTGCAAACCGCTTTTGCTTGTTTGGCTTTGGTACCGTGTTCATTATAATGCTTATTTGCCACCCCCACTTCCTAATTGGCTGCATTTTTTTCTATAATTGGATGTTTATTTCCCAGTTTCGGGTCAATATAATTAATCAAAAATCAGTTTATATTATAAATAATATTAAATTCGAATAATAATAAATTGGATATTACACTTCCTTTTCACCCTCTCTTCTCCCATTCTTTATATAGATTTTTTACAAAGTATAAAAATATAGATATGAGAGGTCAATAGAATATACTATGATACTAATTCTAAGGAAATAATATAGGACAAATAGTTAAATTACAATAAATAATATTTTATTTTATTACAAATCGACCTAACAAAATAGTGCTAAAAATAGAACCCAATGTTAAGAAGACCAATGCCTATACTTACAGCTACTTTCAAAATATGCTTCCATCATTATTTTAAGGCCGCCGTAGGCCCAGTGGTACAGCGTTAGTATTACAGGTTAGATTCCCACTCGGAGAAATGTATTATTTAACATTTCAATTACCTCGCTCTGACACAGCGCAGCGTTGAGATCTGCACTCAATACGCAATGTCTCAAAAATTTGGCCGAAATTGGGGAACAGAGTCTGAAAGCATTAGGTTCCCTCTGCCTTCCCCGCTATTTGCACAACACAAAGTGAAGCCAAAAAAAAATTAAGTACATATTTAGATAAACACAATAGTCTTAGCAAAAATAAAAGCTCACGGAACCACAACGATTGATGGTCCACTTATTTAGAATTCCTTTTCGTAGAACACCTGTGGATAATTAATGCTGCGGCAGACGTTTATTGATAGCACAGACGGAGTTAGTGCTAACATCGTTTTGTATTGGATGTTTTCTTTTTATTACACGAATAAAGGGAAATTTGTGTTTAATTATTATATTATTCTTTTTTTTTAAAAAATAAAAATAAATCAGCTTCTCGCTGGATCCCGCAGGCAGAGGGAGCCTAGTGTTAAAACACTTCGCTCTCAACTTTCCGCCGAATTCTGGAGGCATTGTATGTTGGCGGAAACTCAACGCCGAGCTTTGCCTCGACACCAGAGCGTAGAAATGAAAATATAAATTAAAATACATGTTTAATTGGAGTCGAGTTGGGATCGATCCCACAACAAATCGCGTTTACAGTCAAACGTTTGTGCCCCTGCGCCACGACTGGCCTCGAATTATGTTATTCATTTTTTATTATTTTTTTAACTTCACGAGATACAGTTCGCGAGTGAAACTGCAGGTATTATATACACTCCCTACGAATTTTATTTATCTATAGCTAAAATATGTATATAATGGATAATAATATTCATGAAAGTGGGGAACAGAGTGTCTTAACACGATCCCTCTGCCTACCCTGCTGTGTGCGGGATACAGCGTGAAGCTGTTTTTTTTTCATGCACTGCCTGAATGCCCTGGGTATTTTATACATTGCCAAAGTATTACATAGAATACCTGAATTTTAGAGATAGCCGGTAGTATATAACGTAGGAGAGTCGTAAAATAAAAAAAAATATAATAAGCATCTTGAATTTGATATAATTTCGATTCAATTTGTCACTACTGACAGATTACTACCAACAAATTAATCATTTAATACAATGCGGACGTCGTGGCGCAGAGGGTTATATTTAAATGTACGTATGTATAGTGCGGGTATATAGATTCGATCTCCACTCAAGGGAATGCTTATCCTATCCTACTAATATTATAAACATGAAAAGGATATTTTTTCGCTTTCACGCAACAATTACTTAACGTATAGAGACAAAACTTTACATTAATATTAGTCTCGAAAATTGGACGGAGAGCTGAGAACGGAGTGTCTTAACACAAACTAAAAAGAGCCTAGTGTTAAGACATTCCATCCTTCAAGCGCGAAACAGTAAAACAATCAAAATTAATATTCCTCTCTACATAATAAACTAGCACATTCCAAACTGAAGTCTATACAACATTTGACTCGTGTAATAAAGGTGAAAATGAAGTACACACTCAATACACTGACAAGGAATTCGTAGTCGCGGGTTAATAGAAACATCTAAATACCTATAGATGGTGGGAACTATTTGTGAAAGTGAACTTCATTAATTGAAAGTTAATATATTGCGTAATTTAGTTACGATTGATGTAGTTGTTTAATTATACTACAGTAGTGTTGCGCTTGCGGCTCCGTCCGCTTATACTGCACTTCCGCAATATAATTGTATGTTTTTTAAGCTTTACGCAGTAAATAAGTGTATGTGGTAGGGTTATTGCTAAATTTTTTTTATTAATTTTCGAAACATTACGAGTGTTTGTGGCAGAACTTAACGCAGCGGTTAATCTTGTTACCCAGATCGAATAAATTGCAACAATTCATTCTCCCGAGTAGGAATCAAACCTAGAACTATCGCGTTACGGTCTGTTGCTGCCTCGCGGGGCTTACAATAAGTGTCTGAAAAACAATAAAACAAAACAAAATTTTAGTCCAAATAACATTTAATATCAGAATTTAACTAAGTTTAGCCTATATACAGTCTAGAACAGTAAGCAAATATAGCCCAAATCAGAAATTGTAATTTAATAAACGAATTTGGAGCGTCAAAATACAGTAATCCTTAGGGCTGTTGCTCTCTGCTCTTGAGCGTACCTGTTTGAACTGTATCAATTGACAGAATATACTGAATGGCTTCTAGTATACTGTAGATTCTATAAAATCTAAATACATTGAAAGATCGAAATATAGAACCAGATCGTATGAACGTATCATGTCTATATTTCAGATGAAATCGATGTAAGATGCTTAATCAATTTGTTAAATCTACATGTTAATATAAGCTTTGGAGTGATTGTGAGCATTTGTGCATTTGTGCTTTATATGTCAGAAATTGTAAATTGAATCATATTAAGATATTATCAAGGCCGTCGTGGCGCAGGGGCACAAGTATCCGACTGTAACCGCGATGGTTATGGGTCCGATGATTGTGGATTCAAACCTAATGTTCTTAACGCTGGGTTCTCTACTTTCCAATTTTAGAGACATAGCGTGTTGTGTGTCAGTATCAGTGGATGGAAATGAAAATAACTCATTGGCCCGAGTGGCCGCTGTGCCCCATGGCGGCTTTACGATTTTTTGTAAGTAGCAGGGCTTAACGCCGCACTTTGCGTCGACATGAAAATATTAAACATTTCATGTCCTCAATGGGGGATATGAACCCACAACGTGACACCTTTACAGTCATACGCTTGTGCCCCTGCTCCACGTCTGGTCTCCTATATTTTAAAACTTTATCAATAATTCAAAATATTTTAAAGGGGTTAAATAGAATTAAAACAATTAAATCAATAAAGGGATTTAGATCTACCCTTCGCTATTTGACGTGACGTGACTGAGGGTCTCAACCGGCGTCACTTAAATAAATAATAATTAAATAATTTGCGATTTAACGAGATCCTCATACTTCGAAAATATCAAGCTTGAATTTTGATTTTCACACTTTAATTACTTAAATTGTAGGTAAAATAAGCAGCTTCAAGCTTTTGACATAATAGGGTAGGCAGAAAGCACTTACTTCTGGAATAAATATATTTCGTTTCGTACTTTTCGCTCAATTTTTGAGATATGAGTGACGGAACTCAACGCCGCTCTTTGTTACCACAGTGGTGAAATGAAAATAGTTGAAATAATGTGAGTGTTTTCAGTAATACAATAATATAGATATAGGAGCGCATGGCGCAGTGACACGGCCTTTGTTTGTAAACGCCATGGTTGTGTATTCAATTTCCTCGCGAACTAATGAAATATTTTAATTTTTTCATCTACTTATAATATAATATTTATATAAGACTAATCGTGGCATTGAGCTTCAACACTCGACTCTAAATTGAGCAATTCGTGGGGAACGGAGTGTCTTAAAATCAGGTTCCCTCTGCCTACCTTGCTATATTTGAATTACAGCATGAACCCAAAAGAAAATAACAGAAAACTTAAAACATATTAAAATCTTCAATACATCGACGCAGTCATTACTGTCTTTGAAAAGGGTCTTTATTTGGGTCGCTTCAAATCCCGACGACAGCCAATATTTTCAATTTTGTTCTTCATTTAGATAAAAAGGTTTCATTTCCTTGTTATACCTTTTCTTTTATTTTAATTTTTCTTTTCTATTATGGCGATATTGGCATAAAATTTTGCATTAACACGTTACGTTATCATGAGGCCTTAGTAACTCAGGAGCAAACAGTGAACGGCAATATTTTGGGTTCGATTCTTGTTCAGGGGAATGAATAATTTTCTTTTCTTCGCCTTACTAACAAGACTTTTTTTTCAATGTTAGTTTTTAGATTTATTTTGTTTCAATCAAAACATGATGACGCCGTAATAGCCCCTCAGAAAAAGAAATATATGTATATTATAATTTAAAAAATACACATAATATTATAAAAATGCCAGATGCCATTCGTGACGCAGGGACACAAAGTATAACTGTAAACCGACTAGTTGTGGGTTCGATCCCCACTCGAGGAGATGAAATATTTACTTAAATTTATACTTCCATTTCTTCACTCTGATGTCGAGTTCTGCCACTCAACACGCAATGCCTCCAGAATTCGGCAGAAAGTGGGGAACGGAGTGTCTTAACTGGGTTCTCTCTGCCTACCCTGCTGTATGCGGGATACAGCGTAAAGCTGATAAAAAAATATATATGGCTTGACGCTATATCCCAAATATAGTAGGGTAAGCAAACAGTTATATTGTTAGACACTAGTATCCTCTAACAATAATTTAAAAATAATAATAAAAAATATAACTATATTTCAAAATAACGATTTCCAAAATTTTAAACTCCACGGTAATAACACGCACAAATTGATTTAACATAATGTAAACAAGCATACACCAGGAATCATATTTAATTGAGTTGAGTTTTGATAAATTATTGTCATTAGTTATAATAATTATAGTACTGAGGTCTTCGTGACGCAGTGGTACAAGCGTGTGACTGAAACACGACGATTGTGAGTTCGATCCCTACTTTAGAGAATAAATTATCATTTATTCATATTTTCATTCTTTCGCTCCAATGACAAAGCAAAGCGCGGCGTTGAATTCCGCCAATCAACATGCAATGCCTCAAAAATTCGGCGGAAAGTCTCGTACGGAGTGTCTCAACAGTAGGCTCCCTCTGCCTACCCTGCTGTATATGGTGATACAGCGTGAAGTTGAAAAAAAAATTAAAACAGATGAAATAAATATATTTCTTTTTATTTAATTGTCGCTTATGTTTTACATAAAAAATGGATCTGCCTGTAACGGTCTTTATGATGGGTTGGGTTACTACTCTCGATATTGATTAAATATAAATTACATTAATTTCTCTGCGCTGGTAAAATAAACCATGTTGAATTTCTGTACTCAATGTCTCAAATTCGGGCGGAAAGTTGAGAGTGCCTTAACACTAGGTCCTCTTTGTCTGCCCGCCGAATAACGATTGAATCCACAACTTGGTAGTTATACGCTTACATCTACCGTCGCATTGTTTTTTAAACAAATTATATAATAATTCTGAATATAAATTTGCGACTACTACGTACTGCTAAGCAATCTTACTTCACTATATCGTACATATAAGGAGGGGACCTGCTGGTAAGACACTTCGTTCCCCACACACCGCTCAATTTTTTTAAACATTATAGTCACCTCACGTGGCAGAACATGCGCCACGATACAATGCGTGTGCGATAAAATGAAAGTAGTTCATTCTCTTGAGTGGGAATCGAACCCACAATCATCGCATTAAAAGTCAGATGCTACTGCACCACGACAGCGTCTAACTTATTACAAATTTCAACTTCATTTACGATTTGAAAACAAACAGAACAAAACAATTTCGACTATTATTTATATTAGTCGAGGGTTAAAAGGAAAGTCTTGGAACATTTGTTCGTTATAAGTGTAGAAAGTTGTTTGTGATTCTTCCTTAAACTTAGCGTTTCGTCCGTTTTCAGACGACTTCTTAGAGCCTATTAATTATGTACAACTTAAATGGGTTTTGTGTTTGAATCCGTGTAATTAATCCCAATATTTGTTAAGAAATATCAAGCCTTTTCTTGGATAAAATTGTAGGAAAAAAAAACTGGTATAGATATAATGATAATTTTATAGAATATTCTAAATGTAGCATATTCTAAACCAGTTTTTTCTATAATATAGAAAAAACTTGGAAGTATGCTTAGAAGAGACGGAAGATGCGAAATGGAGTGATTGATGAGATGGCGAAACGCCAGCATAGCTGCACGTTTGGTTCAGTTGACCTTCGAATGCCCAGTGTTGACGACACCACAGAAAGGTCACGTATAAAGCACGACCACCCCCCGGATTGCATGTGTGAAGAGATTGATGTCAGTGGATGAGGCAAAAGAAGTATGCAGAGGCCGTAGCGTTTGGCGCACCGTTCTTTCTGGCTACCCCTCGAGATAAGGCGTGAAGCTGGTACATCCAACTACGATAGTCATAGTAAAACTTAACGCCAGTTTACTACCGTCTCCAGTTTCTTCCTCACTTTGGAGACATAGCCTGTGTTGTGCGGAAAAAAAATACTATTATATGTTTTTCTTATATTATTTGCATGTATAAAACTTTTCCGCTACTAAATGATTGGCACACAACAGACGAAATTAATAAAACTGAGAAGTCGAAATTTGACATGTTATCTACAATTTTTAACATATTTAAAGTGTCATTCCACACTTAGGAAATAAGAATACTTATTAAGAAAACGTATAAAAAAATTAACGTAACGGGATTCGAACCCGCGCCTCTTTAGAAACCTTAAATTTTATACGCGCCAAGACTACGGAAACGAAGTTGCAGGTGACCGCTAGTATTCTATAAAATAGCGTATATACATAAAATACAGGTTAACTAAATTAATATATGTGTCTGACGTCACTACTAAATGTTATAGTTGATCGGTTGTCACACACACACGTATGTAATTATATATTCCAAATATATGACTCTGATTACTAAATTGATATTATGTTAAAATTATATTATATATTTATTCAACCGATCACAATTTTTGGAAACGGCATGTTGAGTGAGCACGCTTTGTCTAATAGAATTCGAACCCTACTTGGGAAAATTAAATATTTAATATTATATATTTATTTTTGTAGATTTGGTAATGAGGCAGAGAGCGGTATTTAGTTTCGTCTCTCAACACGCAAAACTTTAGAATACGGCGGAAAATGGAAAGAAGTGAAACAAAAACAACGAGTGTCTTAATGAGAACGAAGTGCATTAACACTAGGTTTCCAGGTTTCCTGCCTACCCTCCTATATACGGGATACAGCGTGAAGATAAAAAAACTATTACGCCGAATGGGTACTGAACACACAACTATCGCGATTACAGTCAAACGATATCTAACTAAGCGACGACAGCGTCTACCAAATTACATACTAGAAAACAATCCAACAACAGAAAAAAAATTAAAAAATTGCTTCACGCTGTATCCCGCACACAGCAGAGGGAACCCAGTGTTAAAACACTCCAATCCCCACTTTCCGCCGAAATCTGGAGGCATTGCGTGTTGAGTGGCGGAACTCAACGCCGCGCTTTGCGTCGACACCAGAGCGAAGAAATGAAAATATAAATTTAAATAAATATATTTTATGTCCTCGAGTGGGGATCGAACCTACAACCAGTTTTGTAATCACACTTTGTGCCCCTGCGCCACGACTGGCCTCAAATCTGACTTGAAACCTGAAAAATAATCCATCACATACACATACATCTACATACAAATTCAAGAACGAAACATTACAAAATCACGAAACAACAACAAGTGGTAACATCTTTGTTTTATTGTCGATTCTCGTGTCACACTAAACTCGAACGTACGTCGTATGACACGCTTGACACGGAGACATAAAAATAACCACAGCATATAAATCACTTTGGAACTTGCCACAGGAATTTCGATTTTAACTCCTTACATTATCTAGATAATACAGCTTAGATTCCCACGTAGGATGTCACAAAGTGTCTCTAATGAATACTGTGCCGTTGTAAATGCAAAACGGGGTACAACAAGCCCGTGTTCTTAAAATTCACTACATAATACAATCAACTGTCGACTCTTGTACTGTTGCTGTTACTGGTGCGAGTATTGAGCGTATGGAATTATTTATTTTATACTAGTCGTCGTCCGCAACGTTGTTTGTGAGGTAATTTAAATTGAAAATAGGAAATCCCCCTTTTTCTCTGTTTCCGTGGATATTTCGAGAATTCCTTTCTTTATTCTCTTTATACCCCCTAACCTACTCTACATATATGTTTAAATAATTTGTAACATTAAAAGATGAGCGGCTTAAAAGAGAAATTGACACCAATTCTGTCCAAACCATTCTTTTGTATTCGATATTTTTAGGCTTTAATTCTTCGCTCTGGTCAGCAGGCAAAACGCGGCGTTGAGTTCCGCCATTCAACACGCAATGCTTCAATAATTCGGCGGAAATTGGCGAACTGAGTGTCTTAACATTAGGTTCCTTCTGCCTACCCTGCTATATGCGGGATACAGCATAAAACTTTGAAGAAAGTTAAAAACAGCTTTGCTATCAGAAGACTTTCGGCGAAGTCACTAAAATGAATTCATGTAGACCCTTGGGGAAAATAGATAATTTCTTAAAATTTACAAGGGAACAATTATATTCTTCATGCAAACAGAGTCAAAAGCAACAACTAATATGTAAAGATAAAGAATTTCTTCTGAAAAATAAACAAATAGACTACTAATAACAATATATACCAAAGGAAACGAAGCAAAAGTGAATAAATCTTGCATTTCAAACAACTGATTGATCTCACAAAGCACTACTAGCCATCTCCATCCATATTTTAATACAATATCAAGATTAAAAATGTTCTCCAAAGACACGGTACGGACCGATATTAAAATGTATGAATGCAATAACAGAAATCAACTGAAAATCGATAGAAGATATTTTCATTATTGTGAATATTATTTAGGTTATTGTGCTTTGTGTGATGTGATTGTGAAACTATTGATACTACGTTATGCTGGAACTAGCTTTGAAAGTTCAGACGATATTGGAGTTAGATTGTCGATTGTTGTATGCTACTACTGGAGACCGTCGTGGCGCTGGGATACAGGCGTGTCTGTAAGCGCGACAGTCGTGGGTTCGATTCCCGCCCGAGTGAATAAAATATTCAATATATATATTTTTTATTATTTCTTAATATTTGTATTTCCTTTGGTAGAGAGGAAAATAACGGCGTTGACATAACTCACTATGATTCGAAAAAAAAGCGGAAAGTAGAAAACGAGATTATCTTATTATTTTATGGGAACGTAGTAACTTAACACTACGTTACCAGATTCCCTCTGCCTACCCTGGTACGTGCTGGATACATAGCAGAATAAAAAAAAACACATTTTTCTATAATTTGAATGAAGACATTTTTTTTCATTTAGATACTATCTTTCGTGGCTTTATTTTATTATAATAATAGATTTTTGTTCAAGTAGGTTACAGTTGTTCCTTTCCCCTACTAAAAGTGTGACCTGGTTGATAACTTTGTTGCTAACAATACCAGCATACAATTGAAACTTAACTGACTGATAGCTTCACGCTCTATTACTTAATGATAGGAAATAAACATTTAAGTAGTAATAAAAAATGATTTTTACATTTTTCCGACTAAGCCAAGAGGTGCAAGCTCAAATTCCGACACTTAAAATTTTAAAAAGTAAAAGTAATAAAAAAAAAATGTTTTCTATAATATTTCTATCCTTACTGTGGAATAATAAATTTTAAAATGATAAAAAAGAATACTGACTCTACTATTTAAGCTTTAAACGAAATAGTCTGATTGAATCTCCCAATATTTTTATATGACGTTATGGATAAATTAAATTAAATCCCTATACGGTTTTTACCTTTAATAAACTACGGCCTACATGTAGAGCTCTCAATTTTTTTGCAATATATCGTCGCATAAAATTTGGTTACATTACAAATATATGAGATTGGAGCTTTTTGCAATAAATTCATTATTTGGCTGAGAAGCTTTCACGTTTTTTTATGAAAGTAATATTTTTCTATTAATTTAGATCAAAGACTGTTATAGCAACCGAGCTTAATATTAATCGTATTTGAGAACGAAATAAAGTGTCTCTCATACTTAAGATTGAGATAAAGAATTGAAACCATTGTGGTGCAGTGGGAGAACTACTAACTAACTGTAAATACAATGAAGGGTTTGAATCTCACTTTGGGGGAATGATAATATTTTTTTTTCACTTTCTCTGTTCTGGTGGTGATAGCGTTCCGTCACGCAATCAACCAACGCATGTTGCGTAACTCTAATAGAGTGGTTTAACACTAGGTAGTCTCTGCATATCCCGTCCCTTCCCGCTATGCGTGAAAAAAAAGCGTGAAGCTGAATCTACTGCTATAAAATATATTTTTATGACTTCTCGATAATCATTGACAGAAAACAGTTTTCTCGTAATGGCTCTTGAAACTTTTGCCACAATTCATAACTGTATCTATGACCTAAATCTAAACAAAACTTCCGTCATATTATTACAATATTAATGACAATTACATTATTCTATATTGTATTTCAATAATTTATCTTATTTTTTTTTGTAATTTTAACATAATTATCATATTTATTAATATAGACCGGTCGTGGCGCAGGGGCACAAGGTGTGACTGTAAAACCGACTGGTTGTGGGTTTGATCCCCATTCGAGGAGATCAAATATTTACTTAAAATTTATATTTTCATTTATTCGCTCTGGTGTCGAGGTTAAGCGCGGCGTTGAGTTCTGCCACTCAACACGCAATGCCTCCAGAATTTGGCAGAAAGTGGGGAACGGAGTGTCTTAACACTAGGTTCCCTCTGCCTACCCTGCAGTGTGCGGGATACAGCGTGAAGCTGACAATTAATATAAACAAAGAGAACATTGTCATTTGTAAATGCCTTTACAATTGTTATTTTTTATGTAGTAACCTATTCTCCAAAAAAGGATTTCTTACCTGTAACTATCGCGTTCAATATTGGATATGTATCCTCTACGATATTTTCTATTGAAAGTTAAGAGAGTCGTTAATGTTAAGACACTCCGTTCTACACTCTCCGCCCAATTTTCGAAACATTACATGTAGAAAGGCGGAACTCGACGCCATGATTCGTCTTGTTACCAGAACGAGGAAATAAATAAATTTATTTTCCCGGATAGGACTAAAACTGAAAATATGCATAGTTAGGACGACATAACTGCTTATGGTTCAGAATTAAATTCACTGTAGTATATATCATTTTTAATCGACACCCATCAACAAGTAGCGTGTGTCATGCGATAACGCTAACGCGAATACGTCTCTATCATATTATATTATTTTTATACGAATATGTAGTGCCATTATAAGCGGCGATAAAATATACTAGCAATATATCTGTGCAAGTTTTAACGAGACTAGTTTTCCACTGAGATATATTAACAAACATATGGAGATACTTTTGCATGTAAAATATCTGTTTATGAAGGTAACTGCAACTTCTAGTAGCTCTAGTAGAGCAAATTATACGGAATTTTGATGTTTAAAATATATTATCATATTTAATATTAGTGCTATGCTATACGCTATGCTACTGCTACATGCTACTGTAAAGGCGACAAGTTGTGGGTTCGATTTCTGTTCGAAATAATTAAATATTTTTATGCCCTCGCTCGCTTTCGAGGCAAAACGCAGCGTTGAGTTCTAATACTGAATTCAAAATGTCTCTAAACTTGGGCTCCAAATGGAAAACGGAATGTCTTAACACTAAGTTTAATTTGCTTAAATGCGAATACAGCGTAAGGTTATTTTAAGTATATTTCTTACTTATCTTAAGTCCAAGAAAAACTTATTTCAAATCCAGTTCATGCTTATTCGAACAAAATATCATATTTAAACGCAACTGAAAAGCTCTAGTATTTATATAGTCTTACTGCCTAAGTTTTACGAAACTCGCATGCTATTAGCTTATAAGTTAGGAATATTTGCGGCTCTAAAGTTTTACTGGCGCATATTATTATGGCAGGCTAGCTTCTATAGACTTCTATATTTAAAATAAATGAATATCTACTATTAATAAAATATTTCTTCAATGTTTAATATATAATACATTTTCTCTAAAGAATCATTAAACGGACGATGATAAAACTTGTTTGTCATTTACATTTAAGAATTGAATGTATTACTAGCATCACTTAAATCAATATAAAATGGTTGTCTCAGTTCATACTGGTGTATAACAAACTTGAAAAATAATATTCAATTTTGATTTTGCGTCAAAAAACAAAAATAAAACAGATTTTATTAATTAGCCTCACAGTACTACATAAGCTCGGGATAGGTAGAGGGAACTTAATGTCATGTAAATCTATTCCCCACTTTCCACTCAATTTTTGAGACACTGTATGGTGTAGTGGCGGTAATCAACTCCACGTTTTATCTTATTACCAAGGCGAGGATATGAAAATAATTGAGTGTACATCGAACCCACAACCGTCGCCCTTACAGTATTACGCTGTGCTGCTGGCTCTACATAGTCTTAATTTTAATAATTAAATCGACTTATATTAGAAGTTATCGAAAACTTCCAATGTACAATCAATTTATTCATGCACTTGTTTCTAATAAGTAGATGCAAACAGTATTTAGGTTACGGTTCGCAGCTGTCATGTAGAGATACGTAGCGACACCGTAGCACCGTAGCGCTGTAGCACCATATCGCTACGGATATTAAATCGCCGTTTAGTTTCCACGTGGTTAGAGCTACGATTTAATTTATAAGTGTTCTTTTTCATACTAAAACTGATAGTTTATTTTATAAATTATTAAATTAAATAAATAAATAAAGAAATCAATAAAAATTATGATTAATTCCTATAGTTTTATTACCGAAAGTTATCGAAAATATTATCAATTTTTTTGCTACATATTAAGAGCCACAAATAAAATAGAGTTCAACCACTCTACATGGTAAAGCATATATCATATATTAAATACTGAGAGCCCAATATTCAAGTCAATTTCACGTTTTATTATATCTACAAATATTTTTACAGTCTATACATATATCAAAATGCATTTATACAAAAATAAATTGAACTTTATACAATTCAGCGATGGAAAGCCCTAGGGAAAGTATTCTTCGTAATAATATTATGCGCTCGTTAAACTTTACTGCCGCTAATCCCACTCGTAAATTGCGGATATATAATACCCTTGTTTTGACTCAGCTTTGAATACCATTGATATTTTATATGATAAAGTTGGGTGGACGCTTCAAGTTTTGTTTTCTTTTTAGCCTCACGCAGTATGTTTAAATCTGGTATATTTTCATTTTCTCACTCTGGTAATAAGACAAAACGTGACGTTGAGTTTCACCAATCAACACATTCTGGTGTGCATTATACAAGATTCTCTCCGTCTAGCCCGTTTCGCGAGAAAGATCATAATGTTTCAATCACATTGGTCGTAAAAATACTTTGTTTAACAATACCGTTAATGCAAACAAACATTTTATTGAATTTATCATAGAAATACATATTCAAATTTACGTTGACCGCAAACAACAAAATTTAGGTAGAGTGCTTAATATAATACTAATTATGAAACTTATTTTTCGTTAGAGCAACAACTACTGTGTTAGTGACAACCGCATGAACGTAATTGGGAATAAACCGCCAAAATTAAATTAACATAAATTTAATTTTAAACCTTTTCAATAATACGTTGAATTTGAGCAAATAATTTATAGCGACCGTGAGATGACTAGTGGCGTATGCCATTCTGATTTCCCATCATTGGATTTTGTATAAATATTATTTTAATGAATATTGTTATTGTAATTTTATTTCAACTAAATAATACATACATATGTATATGTTTCTAGACGAAAAAGCTTAGAACGCCGAACTTAGCATATAAATTCATACGGAAGTGTATTTGAGCGTTAAGTGAGATTTTCCGAAAATTCTTACAACAATGGAAATAATCCGGGAACTTACGTTTTATGATTCCCGTAACGTTACGACTCGTTTATAATATAAATCATATGAATTATATATTAAAATAAAACTACTAATAAATCAATCATAAGAAATTTACTACGTTTGAGCAGAAACGGAAATTAACAGGATTTTCTTGTGAGCAATAACTATTTTACAATATGTAGAGTCGAAGAGCTTAGTTAAAGAAATTTTGCTCTCACTTTTTATATCCTTTACAGAATAGACTTATTGCCTACTTCCATTAAACATCGATCATTCTGTATCCTGAAAAATGTGGCCCACTAAAATCGTCAATCTGACATTAACAATCTCCCCGCGTCCACTATCATTCGACATTCGCATCGTCCCGAATTTAGTGTTGTCGCGGATTTACGGCATATAAAATAGTATTTTTAGGCTGAACGAATTCATTGTGTGTGACTATAATATTATAGAAAAAGCCTTTATAGAAACCTAATAACATAAAATGCATCATTATACTGCATTATGATTTTAAGTGGAGAACGGAGTGTTTCAGTACTGGTTACACAGCTATGCAGGAAATTACGTGAAAATGCTTTTTTATATTTCCATGCACCATAAACTTATTATGTTTTGTCAGTTTTTGCTTGTTTCAGTTTAGCTTTATTGTATTTTCCTTCAAACAAATCATTTTGACGATCCGGAAAAATCCATAAAAAAAACGTTATAATTTTATTTCATCAAACTTTTTATTAAATATACGAAACTCGTACAAGCCGAAAAATAATTTCCTTCGATTACATGATAATTAAGTATTTTTAATGGCTTATTACAGTTTCTGATGATTATAACATTTAATAACGCGTTCGATTCCTGCGTGAAGTATTTTGCTTATTGGCAAAATACCAAATTTTGTCTTATGTCTACAAGAAAAATCATATTCAATATATGTACCTATATTGTACATATATATGGGTATTATTGTAATACTCCAAGCTCACATAACGATATTTCGGGAATAATGGCCATTGTACTAAAAGACCGCCTTAAGCGAATATCAAACTTAGACATTAATAATTAAATAACGCTCGTTCAAGGCACCACTGGGTCAGAGGACCGTCAATTAGACTTATGTAGGTTATGCAAAGTAGATTTAAGTCACATCAATTTAGTTTCGAGGAGACTGGCTAAAAGTTTCTGAGATTAGAATTAAGAGATCGTATTTTTTCAACGTAATATTTTTGTGTAATGTTGTAGATGATTAATATATAAAAAAAAAATATTTTGATCAATAAACTAGAAAATTTTGAATACCTATATTAATAAAAAATATATATAAGTTTTATGAATTCATTTCCTTATTATTATATATTAGGTAAATTTATAAGTAGTATAAAATCGGAATAAACTGTCGACGATGCACTATTGTATTATTACACTATTTTTTTTTATAAACGTGATAGAGTCTTACAGAGAACTGTTATATGCGTTAAGTGAGATTCAAACCTGCTACGTTTACAATAATAAAGTCACAATTTATCCTTCGCAACATTTTCTTACATATTCAACACAAAGAATTTAACTAAATTATTCTCATTTCTTTTTGAGCTGACAATTATGTAACACACGAGCTACGACTACGCTACGCCGTAGCGCTAATTGCTACGCAACTCGTAGAAGCTCTATGTTCCCGGTAAAGACCTAGGGTTAATTGTTACTGCCTTCGCTTCACCTTAATAGAGTTGCTAACAATTTTAATATCAACTTTCTTAATTAATATATGTGTGTAATAATTAGATTTAGTATAATAATTAAATTTAATAATATATTTTAGGCCATTAATTATAAAAAATATATTTATTATTTTAATAACTGAAAAGGAACGTTAGTAAAATATGAACTGAAACTTTTTAGGGATTTTAAAAACACTATTTTATTTAAAGATATATGAATGAAGCTTAAAAATAACAAAAAATATTTTCTAAGTCACAGTTTCAGTAATTACTTTGAAAAAAAAGTCAAAGAGCTTTTACAGTGCATTAAAATGCAGCTAGTCCAGTTCTACTCAAACTTTTCGTAACCGCCGCCGTCGGGATGTTAGCGCAGCGAACTTTTATGGAACAAACATAAAAGAATTGTAGCTGAGCTTTCGTTTTAAACCTATTTTTATACTTTTTGATTTTTAAAATAGTGTTTTTTTATAAATATATAACTTTGTATTTTTTATATTAAAAATATATAATTTAATATTTAAAAACTCACCAATGATTACTATAAAATCATAAACACATTAAACATTGTCACAGTTGTACAGTTGATAATAATCACTCACTTACTCAACAGAATCATCACATAAAAACTGAAGTTTGCGGCTTTCAGACATTTCGCGCGTCTGTCACGACCGCATACCGCACATCCGACTCGCACCGCAGTCGGCCACCGACTGACGCGGGGCCGCGTTACCCCCACTCATCCCCCTATACCTACCCTTACGTAACTATAACTTGTAGTTTAAAATATAAAATTAAAATTGCAAATTTCCATTTAATAAGTAAATGTGTGATCTATAAATGACTCTATCATCTCCCAATATGACCAAAAAAATATATATTTTATTAATAAATAACACACTAATATATAATAATAATAATACAAAATTATCTTATAATTTATTAATAATTCATTGAAATTATTATAAAAATTATTATTAATAGTCTATTTTATTTTCCACAATTGTCCCTGGAATTCTGGGAACTTGGTGCCGCGTAGACTGACGCATGCGCGACGCGGCCCCGCCCTTCCCGGGGCGAGCTACGAGTGCGCTTGATATTTAAAACTTATCAGGACAAGTCGGGACGGATTGTGAGATAATTGCTTGACACATCGATATTTATAGATATCTAATAAAATATCTAATTTTATTTGGATTTAAAATTAAAAAAGAGATTAATATTAGGTTTTATTTTCTTATAAAATGTTTTTCAGCAATATCTTAATATAAAAAAGCAATCTAAAATATTTTTTATTTTTTTTATATCAATCGTTATTTTTTTTGGACGCATTTCGTGTTGAGTGGCAGAACTCTATGCCGCACCGTGACTCGACAACAGAGCGAGGAAATGAAGATATAAATTTAAATAAATACTTCATTCCCTCGAGTGGAGATCGAACCCACATCCACTCACGCTTACAGTCTTACGACTGGCCTCTAAGTTAAAACAATTGTTAAATATGTAATTCATTTTATTGATATGAGGCAGAAAGTGGGGAAAGGAGTGTCTTAACACTAGGTGCCCTCTGCCTACCCTGCTGTGTGCGGGATACAGCGTGAAGCTGATTTTTTTTATTTTACTTCTCGTCTCGGGGTTTTTTTAATAATCAGTTAAAATATACAATAAGTGGTAAGTAATTTATAAAAACCACTGAAGTAATATTAACTCAAGAAGTTATATATAAGACACGCTTTTATCCATCTTTCGCCCAGTTTGAGAGACATTGTAGCGGAGCTCAACGCTGCACTTATCCAGACTTGTCCAGAATGAGGAAAAAATCATTCTCCCAAGTGGGAATTGAAACCACAATCGTCGCGTATATAGTCACACACTGTTCCGCCACTCAACACACACTGCCTCCAGAATTCGGCGGAAAGTGAGAAACGGAATATCTTAACATTTGGTTCCCTCTACCTACCCTTGTGCGGACTACAACGTGAAGCTGATTTTAAAACAAACATACAGTCAAATTAATAAGCTCCTTTTAGATATCATTCTAAAATACGCAAAAATCATACAAAAATTATATAGCAAAAGCATAACAATAGCTCCAACTATATATATATATATTTATAATAGATATGGATATAAATTCCAGCAATCCGTTCTGTGCTCGTGATGGCTGACAGGATAATGGATTGACAAGTCAGCGCCCTACATCTGTCATCGGTGGTCGTCGTACGACACTGACAGTATACAAAGTGGACAAAAATTGTTATATTTATTACTAATTTTAATGGTTTCTTAACGAATTTTAGGAAGATACTGTAAAAATTAAAAGGAAATGTGTGGGAATGAGTTCGCGGTGGTTAGAGGACTGGTTCGTTGTTTCCAATCGGGTAAATAAATGTTTATGTTCGTTTTTTTTAATGCGGTGTTTTCGGCGTTAAGTTGTGCCACTTGAAGCGCAATGTCTCAAAAATTCAGCTTGAAATGGGGAAATGAATGTCTTAACAATTCCGTCAGCTTAACCTTCTATGCGGAAACAAGTCTGAAACTGTCTTTATTTTTATTTTCTGACTCTAGTTAAATGAAAGATAGTGTGTTTTCAAGCATTCGCACATTCGCTCATTCCATACAGTCATACACACATTAATTAGTATAAACATATGAACGTAATCTCGTTCCTACCATACCATTAATACGGGAACCAACGGCGAGAGTAGTGTTCTTAGTCTGCCCCTTGAGTATAGCTACGAGCTTACAAAATATGTAAAAACAGTAAAAAAACAACATTATACACTTTTAAATCCTAAGCTATTGCGGAACCTAACGCTGTATATAATCGAATCACATTTGAGAATCGACTTTATTACGTTGCTACAAAACTAAACACGAATATTTGTTCCAGAACTTGAACTCAGAACTATGGTAAATAAATCATTTTTCCACTACACGTCTGAAGTACGAATTATTTAAAAAAACCATCCAAATGACAACAATGCTGAAAGTATGGAAGCTACAAACTGCTAAAAGCTACATAAATTTAAACGTCGCGTTGTGAAGAGATATTGTACTATTTAATAATTTTTATTCCTCAACCTACTTTTTTGGGGTTTTCAATTCGTTTTGCTGGAAAGGTTTAATATTATATGCATTTTTTTAGTAAGTCTACTATCTGTTTCAGATACAAATTCAGTCGGAAAAATATGAGTATTTTAGCAATATTTGGGGCGGTCGTGGCGCAGGGGCACAAGAGTGTAAACGTGACGGTTGTGAGTTCGATTCCTACTTCAGGGAACGAAATATTAAATATTTTTATTTCCTCGCTCTGGTAACGAGACAAAGTGCGGCAGTGATTTTCGCCACTCAACACGCAATTCCTTGAAAATTCAGCGAAATATAAAGAATGGCAGCGTCTTAATAGAAACGGAAGTATCTTAAATGTATATTTAAAAAACTTCACGCTGATGCCGCACACAGCAGGGTAGAGGGAACCTAGTGTTAAGACACTCCGTTCCCCACTTTTGAGCGGCGAACCTCAACGCCGCGCTTTGCCTCGACATCAGAGCAAAAAAAATTAAATTTAAATAAACTGTGTGACTGTAACTCTATGTGTGGTGGTATTAATTTTAAGTAAATATTTAATTTCCTCGAGTGGGGATCAAACCCACAACCAGTCGCGTTTAGAGTCACACTTTGTGACGACTAGCTTCGAAATAAAAACATAAAAAAAATATTATTCGTTTTTTGCTACTATATAACATAAATGTCCGTTGTTATATTACCCTATAGAAATTAATATACAGACAAAATATATATTTTACATAAATAGGTCGAGTTCGATAATTTCCCTTGATAATTATGTAAAAACTCTTGTTCAAAGTGAAACTTGTATGGATTTGACTGATACCGGTAACTCGGTAATAACATCTTTGATTTTCAGGATTTTTTTCACATTTTAAATTAAAGTCTTTAACCTCTATCATTCGATTCTATCATGTACGCATGTTATACAAGTATAATTATTATTTATACATTTTTGGAAACTTCTTTCAAATTAAACTCAGCTTCACGCTGTATCCCGCACATAGCAGGGCACATAACACTCTGCTTCCCAATTTCCGATTTCTAATTCTGGAGGTATTGCGTGTTGAGTGGCAGAACTCAACGCTACGCCTTGGCACGTCACCCAAAGCGTAGAAATTTAAATAAATATCCAAATTTCCTCGAGAACGGATCGAACCCAAAACCAGTCGCTTTTAGAGCCACACTTTGTGCAATTAATTATTTAAATACCGATACTATTGAGGATATCATGAAGCAGACAAGCGTGTGACTGTAACACGACGGTTGTGAGTTTGATCCCCACTCGGGGGGACTCATTTGTTATTAATTAATATTTTTTATTTTTACTTATTTTGATTATGTCAAGGCAAAAGCGCGGCGTTGAGTTCCGCCACTCAATACGTAATGCCACTAATATTCGGCTGAAGGTGAAGAATGGAGTGTATTAACACTAGATTCCACTTGCTTTCTCTGCTATTTGTGACATACAGAGTGCAGCTGAAAAAAAATATCTATACAAATAATGTTTGCACAAATTTAATCGTGCTGCAGCAGGACAGTTGCTGCTAACGTTGTGTCAGTTCAGTCTGTACATTTTATTTTTTTTTATAAAAAAAATATATGCAAAAGTTTAAAATATATTTTGCCTAATCCAATTCCAATGAAATAATACGAGAATAGGGATATTTTACTAGATTACTTTTTACGTACAATATTGAAGCCATTGTGGCGCAGCAGTACTGCGTCCAACTGTAAACAAGACGATTATGGGTTTGATTTCCACTCCAGGAATTGATTATTTTTAGTATATCTCTATGGATAACAAGAGAAAAAGCATTTGATGTCTTGAGCATTGGACGGTGCGTGGGTAACAAAGTGTCTTACCACCAATTTCCTTCTGCCTTCACTGCTATATACACTATAGGGTGTGTATCTAGAACAAATTATACTATAAGAGAAATATAATATTCAAAGCCTTTTCACCACAAATCAGTCTATGAAACTCTGCATTCATCAAAATTATTTATTCCATTTTTCATTGGTTATTACTTGGTGTAAAAACATTCATTGCAGCGATTGTGACTTTTATGTGCCTATTGATTTAGTTTGGTCTAGATGCTTTCAGACATCGGTCTGGGGAGAAAAATATTTTATAAAAAGCTGTGGCGCAGTGACACAGCGACCGTTGTGGGTTCTGTTCTTATTTGGTGAATGAATTCTCACATCCCAATATTTTGAAAATCATGTGGAAAGTGGGGGACCGGAGTGTAACATGATACTGGGTTCCTACTACCAACAATATGCAGTATACAATATGAAAACTGTGATTTTTTTTTTTATTTATTTAAAATCTATATATAACCTATTTTCATTTACTATGTTCAATAAATATTAAAATATAAAATAATTGATTATGAAAGTTTAATAATAGTCCTAACCTTTATATGCCATCAGAGACTTTTATATCCCATCAATATTGTTATAATATATTTCAGAAATCACGGTAGGCAGTGAGAGTCAAGTACCAAGACATTTCGCGCTCTACTTTCCCAAATTTGAGACATTTTACTTAATTCAACTCTTGTTAACAGGGAAACGAGTTCCTCGAGTGGGAATTGAACCCAAAACTATGACGTTAACACGTTCTGACGCTGCCATTGCAATATAGTGTAAAACATTACTTATTGTATATAAAAAAAAAGTTCAGATCATTACAGGAACGCTACACTCGTTAGGCTTCGTTAGGACTCGCTCTCCGCCATATATTTACTCTCAGAGGTCATCCATGCATCCTTGAAGCGACAATGTAGGCTTTAATTCATTTAAAAATCTTTCTTAGAGGCCCGTAAAAAATTAAATAATATTTTAATGAACTCCTTTTATTTATTTTTAGTAAAAATAGTTACTAGAATACTTATTTAGAAAACGTATAAAAAAATAAACGTAGTGGGACTCGAACCCGCGCATCCTAGAAACGGCCCAGGCGCTCTGACCACTAAGCCATACGTTCTCATCAAGCTACGCCGAAATTTTTATACGCTTTTTACAATTTATTTATGTTGTTAGCATCTCTGTAGAGAGTTTTTTTTAAATTTCCGCTACTCAAACATAATTACTAACAATTATCGTTTGGCCTCTTGCCAATGATATTTATTAAATATAACTTTTTTTTTAAAGTAGGAAAATAGTCCTAATGTCGTATAACACTTTAAAAAAATGTTAAAAATGGTTGTTAGAATTCTAAATCAGATATTTTTTTTAATCCTCAATAACAACTTAAAGAAGATTAACTTAATAAATATTCCTGATTCTTTTAATATTCCTTAAGTTGTATTTTGGATTTAAAAAATATCTGCTTTAGAATTCTTACCTGTTATATACAATATTTAATATAAGATAAAGGTAGTTATGTTGGCTCATGGCATGAGAACGGTACAGGTAAATGCTTAATCAGCATTCTAAGTATGGTAACGCGAATCCTCTCAAGCCATGGGAAACATTCTTATGTATTTTTAATATTAATTTTTCTTGAGATAGTTTTTCAATCGACAAGAGCATGCGCTTCTGCTTGGTCGTTTCAGTATTTTAAGTCTTTAGTAATTAATTATATAAGAACATGAAATTCTGTTCAATACATAATTAAAATAAATTCAAATTAAAGTTTTATTACTTTTTAAAAAGCCCACTCGCGCTCCCGTAAACTTGTCTGGCGCAGCCGGTAGGATAGTTTCCACATAAATTACAGCCTTCATCTATAAATTACGCGTCAAAATCCGCAAAAAGGGCTTGAAGGTCTGTAAGGAACTATCCCGAACCAAATAAATAAGACAGTGCGTGAGGAGTCTGAGGCTGATGATGCTGACCTCGGGGTGGTGAGTAGAATTTTTCACCTTCCTTGTATCCCGTTATAAATAAAATGAATTTCTTTTATTATAACGTAGTCTGATTTTCTTAATATTTCGAATCAAAATCTTTGAAATATTATAGTTAAGTAATATGTTTAATTTTATTATTTCGAATTCCAATCTTTGAAATATAACATTTGATTAATACTATTGTGTATTTTATTTAAATTTTAAATAATTGAAATACTTATTTTATTTGTGGTAACGTATTGTTAAAAATCAATTTCTTTATTTTATTCCTATTGTAAGATTTTATATAAAAAAAATAAAAAAAATGGAACATATAGCTCTAATTCCCACTGAAATTTTAAAATTAATTCCACTTTTTGGTGGCGACAAACGCCAATTAAATTTATTTTTACGGAAATGTGAATATGTAATTGATAAATTTCAAGGCAGTGATGCACAAAATGTGTACATAATGCATGCTATTACTAGTCGCTTAGTAGACAGGGCCGCTGCGCTTATCAGCGAGCGTGAGGATATTGTTACATGGTCGGAATTTAAAGATTTATTAATTCAACATTTTGGAGACCCGCGTAGTGAAGAATGTATTGCTATAGAGTTAGAGAATTTAAAAATAAAAACAGGAGAGAGTTATCTTGATTTTTGTAATAGGGTACAATCGGTACGTTCGGTACTTTTATCAAAGGTCAATCATATTGTAAACGAAGAAATAAGACAAAGTAAAATTATTATTTATAATAACACTTCTTTAAATGTGTTTTTATATAATTTACCAGAAAATCTAGTGCGGATAGTTAGGTTGAAAACACCCAAAAGTTTAGAATCAGCTTTAAGTGTAGTTTTAGAGGAAATGAATTTCCAGGAGCAATATAATCAACGAAATAAATATATTTTAAAACAGAATAATCCTTCCACGCAGATTACACAGTTTAAATCACAGAATCATTTAGATTTTCATGCGAAGCCCGGTTATTTTAATAATAAAGTTTTGTATCAATCAAATCAACAGCCACAGTTTAAATTCGGTATACCACAAGCATCGAATAACCCTCCCGTTGGATTTAGGCCAAACTTATCCCCATATAAATTCGGTATTCCTAAGGGACCGCATATACCACCGCCAAGAGTTAACCCCTACTATGGGCACCGTCCATTTCAGCAGGTAGGTTATCGTCCACCGTTTAACGCAAATAATTATAACGGACACCCAACGCAATTTGGATATAAACCTAATTTTAATAAAAGCACACCCAATCAAAATGATGTCTCTATGAGAAGTGCTTTACCTAATAAACCAAATTTACCCTTAAATGAAATGTACACGTATGATATCGACTACGACAATGACTACGACAATAACGAAAATATGTGTTCTCCAGAACATGTATATGACCCCGAATATAATCTCTATTACCATCCAAACATTTCAGACCATTACGACTTTCCAAATGACTCGAATGAAGAGGAAAAAGCCGATAACATTGAGCAACCTAATAAAACAGAAAATTTTTGCATACGAGCCTCAAACCTAGAGAATATATAGAGTTAAATTGTGATAAAAATTTAAAGTTGCCTTATGTGTATATTCCAGAAATAGATGCCAAATTTATGATCGATACCGGAAGCACACGATCGTTTTTAAGCCCTGAAAAGGCATATTATTACTTTGAAAATTATATTACCTATGAACCTTTTCAAGTTACAAGCACACATGCTACCAGTTTACATGGTGAAGTAGTTAAAACCCCCCTTATGCCTACATTTAATTGTAATTATATACAAAAATTTTACGTATATAATGTGGATTCAAAATATGACGGATTAATTGGTAACGATCTTTTGAAACAATTAGAAGCTGTAATTGATTTAAAACATAAAGTACTTAAAACAAAATACTCAAAAATTCCCATAATATATAACGATTCAGAATATATTTTAGTTTTACCCCCGCGTTCTGAAATAAGAGTATCCTTACCAACGAATCAACATTCTGGGGATGCAATCCTTAATTTTACTGAATTTTGCAAGGGCGTAAGAATGCCAAGTGCAGTAGTGAGGTGCGTGAATGGTTATGCGAAAACTATTATACAAAATACATTAGATAAACAAATGGAGCTTAGTATAAAGTCGCCGTTTGAAGTGGAAATGTATGAAATATCTGAGTGCAAGGTTAATTTTATGAAAGATATGAGGGAAATAGAAAAGGAAGAGTTATTAATTAAAAATTTAGAGAAATTAAGGTTAGAACACATTAATGAAATAGAGAAAAATAAAATTTTTACTTTATGTCATGAATATAAAGACATATTTTATTGTGACCAACTACCATTGACATTCACTAACGATGTTAAGCACTTTATTAGAACTAAAAATGAGGACCCCATATATATAAAACCCTATAGACAAGCACCTGTTCAAAGTGAAGAGATTAAACGACAAGTAGAGAAACTTTTGACTGACAATGTTATACAAGAATCTTACTCACCTTGGAGCGCTCCAGTTCATCTCGTCCCTAAAAAGATGGATGCTTCAGGAGAAGTTAAGTACAGAATGGTTGTAGACTATAGACGACTCAATGAAATTACTATTGATGACAAATATCCCCTTCCCAATATCACTGACCTGTTTGACAAATTAGGGAAAAGCACGTATTTTACGACATTAGATTTAGCTAGCGGATATCACCAAATAGAAATTAATGAATCAGACCGTCAAAAAACTGCATTTAGTACTCAGACAGGACATTTTGAATTTTTAAGAATGCCCTTTGGACTAAAAACTGCCCCAGCTACTTTCCAAAGAACGATGGACAACGTCTTGAGAGGACTACAAGGTATACATTGCATGGTTTATCTAGACGACATAATTATATTCTCCCCTAGTTTAGAAGAGCACATTAAAAGTCTCAGAATTGTATTTGACAGATTACGTAGGACTAACTTAAAAGTACAACTTGACAAATCAGAATTTTTACGCAAAGAGGTTTTATACTTAGGACATATGATTACTAAAGACGGACTCAAACCCAATGACGACAAAATAAAAGCTGTTTTAGATTTCCCTTTACCAAAAACCACCAAAGAAATTAAAAGCTTTTTAGGTTTAATAGGATACTACAGACGTTTTATAAGAGATTTTGCTCGAATTACACAACCCTTGACCGCTTGCTTAAAGAAACGAAATACATTAATAATTGACGAAAAATATATAGAAGCATTTCAGAAATGTAAGGAATTATTAACGAATGCCCCCCTTTTACAATACCCTGACTATGACAAGCCATTCATTTTGACAACTGACGCTTCAGCCCTAGCTTTAGGAGCCGTATTATCACAAGGACCTATTGGTAGCGATCGTCCTATTGCCTATGCTAGCCGAACTCTTAGTGATACAGAAGTACGGTATAGTACGATAGAGCGTGAGTTATTAGGGATACTTTGGGCCGTTAAACATTTTAGACCCTATTTATATGGTCGAAAATTTATCATTTATACTGACCATCGTCCCTTAGCTTGGTTATATTCCCTTAAGGAGCCTAATAGTAAGCTTACACGTTGGCGATTACGTTTACAAGAATATGATTTTGAGGTAATCTATAAAAAAGGCAAACAAAACACAAACGCCGACGCACTTTCACGAATAAAGATAAATGCTATAGAATTGGATGATAACGCTTCTCTCGTAGTTAATGTTGATGAAAAAGAATCTCGACTTCAAGAGCATTTGTGTGACGTTACAAAAGAAATTGTAAAATTATCTACAAGACATAGCTCTGACGAATCTAGGACTATTACCATATCTGACTCTGAAGCAACAATATCAGCTAGTTCTAGAGATTTATCGGAAAAAGAATATCCTATCCCTTCCATTACTTCAAGTTCTGCCACTGAAACAGTTCATTCAAATGTTCAATGCGATACATCAGGCATTCCCATTTTACATGAGGCGATTGATACAAAACCGAATCAAATATTAGTATTTACCTGGCAAAAAAATGACTTACATGTTAAAGATTTATCTAGGCCAAAAGAGAAAATTCTTGAAGTATTTTTACCTTTAAATAATTTAGAATTAGTTAAACAATTTCTTAAAGAATATATTCGCCCAAAGATTAAATACTTTATATATTTTGAAAATCCTCAACATAGAAGAGATTTTGCAAATACAATTATAGCTTTATTTAAAAAAGACACCATAAATATTAAAGAATGTACAGAAAGGGTAGTTTTTATAGAGAATGAGGGAGAACAAAAATCAATTATATTAAAATATCACCAGGGTAAGACGTGTCACAGAGGTATTAAAGAAACTATGACTAGAATAAAACGTAACTATTTTTGGCATAACATGCAGGAAACTATTTCAGCCGTAATAAATGCTTGTGAATCTTGTCGAAAGATGAAATATGATAGAAAACCAATTAAACCAGTTTTGCAATTAACTCAAACTCAAGACGCCCCTTTCCAAGAAGTATTCATAGATATTTTTAGCATAGAAGGAAAGTATTATTTAACTATAGTAGATGCTTTTAGCAAATTAGGTCAGGCAATAGAAATTAGTAATCGTTCCACCCCTGAAGTAGTCCGTGCTTTAATTAAATACTTCTCTATGTATGGGATTCCTAGAAAAATTACCGCAGATCCAGGGACAGAATTTAATAATGAATTAATGAGAGAATTAGCAGACATGTATAAAATAACCCTTCATATCACTACTCCTAATAATCCTAATTCAACAGGTATTGTAGAAAGATTTCATTCTACAATTATTGAAATTTACAGATTAGCAAAATATGAGCATAAATTTACGGACGCAGCTTCTGTTATGACCTATTCTATTATGGCTTATAATCACACTATACATAGCGCTACTGGCTTAACGCCATTTGAACTAGTTTTCGGTCATACTGACTCTAATGACGTGTTTAATATAGAATTTAAAAAGAATTATATACAACAATTACTCAAAGATCATGTTAAACGTACGAAGTATTTATATCAGTATATCTCTAATAAATTACGCGAGAATAAAGAAGAATTAATAAAAAAAAGTAATGGTGAGCAAGATATAGAGTTAGGGTTAGGGAAAACTATTTTCACAAAACCAGTTAACACTAGGAGGAGTAAGGATAAGTCTCCTTTTCAAAAAGCGTGTGTTAGCGGGGAAATTACTAAAAACATAGTACCCATAAAAATTGGGGATCGTCAAACAAAAGTACCCATTAAAAATGTAAAACGACCTCCACAGGTGGTGCTTGATCGTTCTCGCGATGACGACGAAAAACATCCAATCCCTTCGACTTCAAAAAATTGAAGGTAACCCGGGATTATTGCCGGTAAGGCAAGGTCAGGCTTATAAACAAGAGAATAAGTGGATTATTATTAAAGTATTAGATTTAAGTATAATTTTTAGGGATTTAGAATTTAATATAAACCGATATAATGAGTTTGATAAATTAATTAATGTTAATAAGCCTTATTTACTTGAATTCACTAATATGAAAATGGAAGTAGAATATTTGATAAATAATACAATTGAAAAAGTAAGGCAAATAGCACCAGTGAAAAGATTTAAAAGAGGTTTAATTAATCCGTTAGGTTCATTTATAAAAGCAATATCAGGTAATTTAGATAATAATGATGCAATTCGATACGATACTCTCATTAATAAGTTACATGACAAAGAAAATCTAATTGAAAGTAAAATAACATTGGTTTCCAAAATGATGGATTATAATATTAATAGTACGGAAATTTTATATAACAATTCAATTATTATGAGTGAGCGCCTAAAACGCGTAGAACAAATGTTAAATGATATAGCCGCGAAAGAGAATAATTCTATTTATTCAACTTATGTTCTAGGTATCTACAGTACATTTATTAATAATTTTCGTTCAATATATATAAAATTAAATGAAATTGAGACTTCTTTAGCTTTTGGTAAAATTTCTGTACTACATCAATCGATAATAAATTCGACAGAATTGTTATATATATTATTAGGTATAGAAAAATTTCATAGTTTAATATATCCTGTAACAGAAAGTAACTTAGTTAAAATAGAGCAAACATTTATTATTAAAGCATATGTAAAAGGAAATCAGATTACATTCATAATGGAAGTACCTCTCACAGATAATAATACATATAATTATTATAAGATTTATTCATTACCTATTTTTAATACATTTAGAAATGAAACTTCCATTGTTATCCCCGAATATCCCTTCCTTATGGTGAAAGGTTCTAAATACTTGTCGCTCGTGGCGCCGTGTCAGCAACTTTCCGGTGATAACCAGTACTTATGCACTGAACATGAGATAGTGCCATATACTACTACAACGTGTACGCAACAATTAATGCAGTTTCAAGAAAACTTATCACGCTGTATACGTCGTATTATACAAATTGAGGAAGTTAAAGCGCAACGTCTATCACCCGCTCGTTGGATAATATATGCACAGAATGAAATGGTAATGACCTATAATTGTAAAGAAGATATTTCAAAAACAACTATATCTGGGACCTATCTGTTAACAATTGACCCTAACTGTGAAATGCTACTTGGTGACCTTCATCTAATATATTTTCGCCATTTAATGGAAAGTTATGCATATAAGGTCACACCTGTTATAAAGTTACCTGAGATTAACCAAAACTATTCTACAATTTCCTCCCCAATTGACATTAAAGGAATAAACCTGGATGATGTGAAATATTTGTCAGCAGCTCTAAAGACAAAAAGTGTTAGTGAAAGTGAAAGTGAAAATGAGCCAATTATAAAAGTCAATAGTGTCAGTGTCGGTACCTTAGTTTTATATTTAATATTAATTATTATAATTATAATTTTGATTGTTAATAGATTTAAAACTAAAATTTTTAATTTCAATCGAAACCCTCAGAATCCAAAATCTTCCGATGGTTTCGAACTTAAGGAGGGAGGAGTTATGTTGGCTCATGGCATGAGAACGGTACAGGTAAATGCTTAATCAGCATTCTAAGTATGGTAACGCGAATCCTCTCAAGCCATGGGAAACATTCTTATGTATTTTTAATATTAATTTTTCTTGAGATAGTTTTTCAATCGACAAGAGCATGCGCTTCTGCTTGGTCGTTTCAGTATTTTAAGTCTTTAGTAATTAATTATATAAGAACATGAAATTCTGTTCAATACATAATTAAAATAAATTCAAATTAAAGTTTTATTACTTTTTAAAAAGCCCACTCGCGCTCCCGTAAACTTGTCTAGGTAGACAACACACTGTATTTATTTTGTACCATTAAATGTTTGAAACTACCAATAGAAACCTAAAATAATTATTACAGATCCAAAAAATGAAAATATTATACGGAACCATTTGCATAGACTTGACTCGTGTTTACTTCTATTTCCTTTTTTATGAACCTCCTGTGTCTCGTTTTATATAATGCGAGTTTCGTTGATTTGCCAAGTAATTTTTTTGGCTTTCAAAGGTACTTTTTGCGTTGTTTTTTTAAATAACTACAGTTATTATTATGGTAATTATAATATAATTTGATGTTATTTTAGCAGCTAGAAAACAGGTTGTAAACAAGATGGCAATGTGTTTTATTCCCACTCAAAGTGAAACCATCGTATTCACGATTATTACACTTTTTAAGTGAAACTATTTTAACCAGATGAAACTATTTTACCTCGAGTGGGAATTGAACCCACAACTCGCGTTTACTGTCAGACGCTGTTCCGCTGCGCCACGCCTCGATTGATTATTATTTGGGTTTACGCTGGGTCTACGTGAAAACCTTTCCACTACACATTTTATATCTCATAAATAAGCAGAAACAAATTTAAAATATTAAAAGACTAGAAAGTGATGCGTGGGAAGCGCAGTGTTAAATATAGGTTCCCTCTGCCAAGCTTACTATTCAAAAATTGCGCTGAAAGCGGGAAACAGAGTGGCCTAACACTAGGTTCCCTCTTCCCACTAAAAAAAACTTCCCTGAGACTAGCAAAAAATTAATTCATCACTAAAACTCAAATCGGTCTCTAATAACGAATAGCGCTTTCAAATTGTGAACGTTCTGCGTCGGGTCAGGTGTCTGCTCTGACTTTCATTTCCGGTCCATTGGTACCGCCCAGAATAGTCACCCTAGTCTATTAATTTTTATATATTTTTAATGCAAAAATAATATATACTCAGGTATATATTAAATTATAAAATCCATCTACGTTATAATTGAGACCGTCGTGGCATGCATTGAAAACGTGACGGCTGTTGGTTCGCATCCCACTTGGGGAACTAATTATTTAATATTTTAATTTCTCAGCTCAAAACGTAAAACTTCTTCAATTCACCGGATTAGATTTACTCTACTCCTGCTACATGCGGGATACAGCGTGAAGTAAATAGAAAAAAACATCTTTTTCCCTAAGGCTGTCGCGGCACAATGGGATAGCGTATGATTAATCGCGACGGTTGTGGGTTTGATTCCCATTCGGGGAAACGATTGTATTTAAATTTTCCTGTTTTAGCTGACAAACTGAGACCAATTATAAGACCATGGCGCCGTCTGTAAACGCAATGGTAGTAGGTTCGATCCGTAATCAGTGCAAGTAATTTCGCCACTTTAGCTAAGATAAAGCACGGCGTTTAGTTCCGCCACTCAAATCGACATATCTCTGCAATTGGGTGGAAACCGAGAAACGGTGTATTTTAATATTACATTTCCTCTCAAAGAATCCTTTATAAATTATACTAATTCTTTAAATTATTTCAAGATTGCAATATCCAATCTTTGACATAGTATACACTTTCACACTACTTGGATATTACTACTCGACATACATATGAATCTGGACTTACTCTTGAGGGAACCGATCGAAGGAATTTAGGCTTAAGGTGTTCAATCAGACCTGGGCTTACAATAATGTCAATTTACTGCGTACAGGCGTATTTGGCGCAGTTTACAAGTGAAACTAGCACTTCTCCTGGTATTAAATTTGTACTAAGAACTTAGCACTGGTATATAAACTATGATTTAGGCTTTCTAGCCATGTAAATACTAATAAAAAATACTCAATTTTGTAGTAACAATGTATTTAAAATAAAAAATGTAGTGCAATTACGTCTCCACAATTTAGTGACCAATAAATGTTGCATCTAAATCCGTTTAGTAGTTTTTGCTTGAAAGTAGAACAAACGTTCATCATCTAAAGCTCTTAGTTATATGATTTTAATTTTAGTAAGATTCTAGCATTACAAAACATATATGGTAAAAAAAGGCAAGGGGAGATCTCGGTTGTCTTTCGAGAACGTCGTATCGATGATATTGGAGGAAAGGCATTACCGCGCTAGGGATTAAATCTGACGAAACAAAAACCAAAAAACCATTGGCAACAACCTTTACCATCACAAAATTTTCACATCATATTTCTATACAGAATATATAATATAATTTCAGTACATTTAAAAAAAGTCTTCAATAAAATATAGCCCCACCCAGTATGTAAACACGTGAGTGGAATTCTACTAACGTCGCATACAAGGTGCTGAATGAGTCTCGTCGGGGCAAGGTGTCTACGATTCCCATTTCCGTTTTCACACGTAATCGACTGAAATGGCTGTAATTTTAAATAAACACGCTTTAGTTGAATTTCAGATGCCTATCGTAGGTTTGATGTATAAATTATTTATTATTATGTATTGTGAGGCCATTCGTGGCGCAAGAGCACAAAATGTGACTGTAAAACCGACTGGTTATGGGTTCGATCCCCACTCGAGGAGATGAAATATTCACTAAAATTTATATTTCCATTTCTACGTAACCACGCGTTACGTAACTAAGTAGTTTACCCTCCTATAAAAGTGACTTCGAAAAGAGGTTTCACGCTTTTTCAGCCTCGCGAGATAGGTAGAGGAAGCTCTGCGTTAAGGCACGCCATTCCCCACTTTCCACTCAGTTTTTACGACACCAAACCGGAAAAATGAAAATGATTCGTATATTATCATTCCCCTGACTGAGAATCGAACCCATAGCTGTACCTCAACGTAACTACAGCCCCGATAATCTTTAAAATTGATTACAATAGGGTATACAATAAAAATAGTAATCTGAAATCAATGACAAATGCAGCTATAACAATAACATACGGCTACAACTTTCACCTTTTTACGGCCACCTAAGCAATAAAACAAGAATATATTACGACCCTTGCCCCAGCGTCAAATCAAAATAATATGATAAAGTATATATCATGCGGATCTAGGGATACGCGGATAGACGGGGCGGGTACGTAGGTACCCACTATTAAATCTAATGTGTAGAGCATTTTTTATTTTTATATCTGTTATTCTTTTTTTTTGCGCGGCGTTGAGTGCCGCCACTGAATGTTTCGAGTTTGTTAAAAAAATAGGGAAGTACGCTGACCCTGTTATGCGGAGTTAGCGAACAAAACGTAGGTGTATCGTGAGTAGGTATTCGTAAAATGGAGAAGAGAGTGAGTATCATTAGTACTAAATCTTTCTTTCCTCGTGAAATCTATACTAGTCTTTACCAGTACTAGCTGAAAAGTTTATTTGGTTGAACCCGTTAATCTCAGAAACAACTTGTTCGAATTGAAAAATCTTTTAATTAAAGGTAGTCCACCTATAGAGTAAGAACACACCGCGGTCTGGCACTGGATGGTAGTGTTAAACACAAAGGTTAATTATTTCGACGTAACCCACTATATATGTGGTCAGACTTCAGAGTATAAAACATGTCATTTTTATTTGATCATACGAGCGAAACAACATTTAAAAATACACGGTGATACACCGCATATAGACACTCTTAAGACACTACTCTTACTACTCTTAAGACACTCCGTTCACCACTTTCCGCCAAACTCAATGCAGCGCTTTTTGCCTTAGTACCAGAGCGAAGAAATGAAAATATGAATAAATAATAATTCTTTCCCCCGAGTGGAAATCGAACCTACAGTCGCCGCGCTTATGACGAAGGGCGGCAAGTGTATTACTATAGTTATATACTTTCCGCCCTTCGTCACAACGGTCCCCTGATATAAAATTTGAACCAAACAAAACGAAGTAATGTATCACTTCTGTTTACTCTACACAAAATATATGTATTGACACGTTCACTCTCATAATCCACTTGCGATGTAAACCTATTAAGAGAGCATCTCCGACACCATTTTCCTTATTCAAATTTCTTCAGCTTAAGTAATAAGTATACTTTGTGAAAAAATATATATATAGAAATATATAAATTCAATGTGAAAGCCTTATGTAAGCTTGTCTTTAATAGCATTCTGAAGCGGAATCAGGATAAGAAGACGCTATTCAATGCTACGTACAGTTTTCAAAGAGATATAATATGTAGTATTAAAATATTATAGGCCAGTCGTGGCGCAGAGGGCAAGCGTGTAACTGTAAACGCGATAGGTTGTGGATTCGATTCCCACTCGTGGAAATGAAATATTTATTATTGTAATTTTTCCACCTGGTGTCACATTTCCACATTTCGTCGAATCCTCAAGGCATTTTGTGTTGAGTGGCGGACCTATACACCGCTACTTGCCTCGTTTTCACAGCGGGGGAACGAAAATATTAAATATTTTACTGCCCTGAATGATAATCGAACCTACAACCGTCGTTTGCAGTCATACGTAATGTGTCATACATTATTCATAGCCAGTTTCATAGCAGACGAAGCCATATGTAACAGCTAGTTATAAATTTATTTCAAAAATATATATTTATTTTGTTACAACGAGCCTAAACCACTGACCCATGAAGGATTTTTTACACTAGTTGGCGAATAACTAAACAACAATAAAAGAGAAATGTTTTTAAAAAATATATTTTTTGGTCTAATGGTTTTATGGATGCAAGTTCCAAAGTTCTGAATTTAGAATGAGGTTAGTCAAAATCATAGATATTTCGCATTGGTTTTAACCTTTAATAATTCATTACTTCGAGTGGGAATCGAACACACAGCCTGTTACGTTTTAACAATCGCAATCTTTTGCCCATACGCCACGACTGGCCTCATATTAATATATTGTAAGGAATATTTACCGTGACCAAAAGAGGATTTCTACTTATACACCTTCAAAGCTACCCCAGCGATAGGTCCCTTCGCCTAACTTTTTTTTATTGGATCTTCTGACTGTAAACATGATGGTTTTGGGTTCGATATTTGGTAACAAGACGAAGCGCGGAGTTGTATTCCGCCAAATTACAATTTTTAATTTTTCTGTGGAATTCATGAGGCTAGAGTGGCGGAACACAACGCCGCGCTTTACATCGTTACTAGAGCGAAGAAATAAAAATGTTAAATATTTCATTTCCTCGAGTGGAATCGAACCCACAGACTGTTGCGTTTACAGTCAGCACGCTTCGACCCATTGGCCTCAACTATTTTCATACAGTATCTATAAATATATTATTGAACGAAAAATATCGTATGTAAAAAAATTGATAACTTATAATTAATAAAAATACCAAGAATTTAAAAATATAAAATTTCAATATATGTAAATATAGCCTTTGTTATGTTTTCATATCGTTTGCTTTGTTTAATCATTATTAAGCTTTTCCGGGAAGTATCAAAGGTTATACATTTTTAGAACACAACTTATTTATTATTATTTACCTTACTTAATACGAGATTTAAAAAGGAATATATATATATATATATATATATATATATATATATATATATATATATATATATATATATATTTTACCTCATAAAAAAAGCATCACACCATTTCTCGTGTAGTAGGGATATGCTCAGGGAACCTAATATCACGACACTCCATTTCAAACTTTCCGCGCAGTTTCCGACATATCATGTGTTGATTGGTGGAGCTCAACGCCGCAAAATCTCTTATTATAATATAAACATTATACAATGAAGTAGATTTTTTATAAAAGACCTTTAATAGAAGCGTTGATGCCTACACAGCAGGTGATTTAGCGAGCCATCACGTGGAAACTATGTCCGGCATCGCACAAAGGGGTGAGATTGACGATAAATTGGATTAAAAGCTTTTAGCCTAGAATATTATTTACAAATTTTATAATTATTATCAATTATAATGATATAATTAAGACATGGGAGATAATTAAAAGTGGTTGTGAGTTAAAAACCAAGTGATATAAATCAGTAAGTATAAGCGTTTCACTGAACTGCTTTGGGTATTTTCTTTGTAGCTTCACGCTGTATCCTGCATATAGCAGGTTAGGCCGAGGGTATATATTGTTAAGAAACTCAATTCCATACGCACTGCCCAATTTTAGATATATCGAGTGTAGATTTAGTGGATTTGGTTCAAATTCGGTAAATAATCAACGAATTCGATTCTGCAACCGTCGCGTTTATAGACAGACGCCGTGCCGCTGCGCCCTGAACGGCCACATGTTTTACAATAATATTTTTATATATAACTAGAGCTACTGTTATGTTCGTGTACAGAACGTGCTCGGACTATTTCTAGTATTCACGTCAGCTAGCGTTTGTTAAAAGTGACAAACAAACAAGAATTTTAGGAGTTTACTCTTGCAACTTTAAAGTATTGTTTTGTTACACCTAGTATAAACTCATAAAATACTTTCAGCATTCCTACAACAGTTTGGTGGTGGTACAACTTTTGAATATACTAAAGATAAAAATAATATAAAGAATAAGGCAAAAGTTGACGGCGCTGTGTTCTTTTATACATGGTTCGATTTAGGTAGGTGAGCAATGGAGTGTTCTGTCACTCAATTCACTTTGCCTGGCCATGCTAGGAGAGACGATAAGGGGATAAACCTATCTCAGAAATTGCAGAACGTATTTTAATGAAACTTAGATGGTTTCTCAAGTTGACATCTTTTACCTTCATCTTTACTTAGCCAATAAAAATAGTTCAAGTGTTTTTATAATAACATATCAAATACATCAACTATTCCGCAAAACAGAAGAAATAGGAGGATCTAATGATTTTTTCTTTAGATCCATACAAAAATCTCTCAATACAACAACAACTCATTTCCGTCTATTCAATACAAGTTTTAGTTGCAGTCAAGCATTTCTTCTATGAATAGTTCTATCAGAGCTAGAGTATTTCGACACGGATGCGGTCTCTACCGGAATGTAATAAGCTAGGACCATAGCGCATTACGTGCAAGTGGCCGTAGATGTGGATCGATGCAATATTACTATGGAACTGCTGTAATGCCCTAAAATTGATATTGGATCACAGTATGGGAATTGGAACTGTTGATGCAGGGGAATAGTATTTGATTTCTAATTAGACAGTCGTGGCTTCAACTCTACTAATAGACTGATGAAAATATTTATACTTAAATGATTTTTAGGGCTTTCAAGGAAAAAAAGGAAACCTTGTAAGATCTCTTTTTTGTCCGTCCCTCTGTCTGTCAAGATCCTTTATCTCAGGAACGGATATTTTGAGTTGAAATTCAAACTATATACTCAGATCTACGGCCACACGGTTTCCTAAAAAAACATATTTCTAAATTTACTTTCAAATAATATATGACCGTTTATATCGCAAAAAAACGCGTATTTTGACACTAAAAAGGCAATCAAAATTGATAGGGTACTTCTGGTTAGTTGTAGAACTATGAAGTTTGCCAGCTAGCATCTACAGGTAGTACTAGCTTAGGAAAAAATAAAAAAACTCTACATTTGTGGTTAAATCCTAAAAAATAATAGCCTTAAATAGCAAAAAAGGCGCGTATATCGATACTATGAAGGAAATTAAAATCCATCCAGTTAACATAGAATTACGAAATTTGACAGCTAGCATCTTGTAGGTACATGAATAGTGACGTATCAGATGAAAGGGCTCTCGTTAAGCTAAGCCTGAATTTCAGAAAAAAAAGCTCAAGGCCTCCAATTTTTTACGGAACCCTCGGTGGGCAATCCTGACTCGCATTTGCCCAGTTTTTTTAACTATACTGCACTCGTAAAACTAAGCGCAGCATTGAATTCCGCCACTCAACCCGCAATGCCTCCAGAATTCGGTGGGAAAACCCTCTGCCTATTCTTCTATGTGAGGCTATTCTTCTATACAGTGTGAAACTAAAAAAAATGGTAAAATAAAGAAATTGAGCATATATAAATAGAAAGAATTCCAAAAATATTGTTTTCTTTTATTAAATTTATAAAATTACCTAGAAATATATAGACTTTTATATAACGACAACTAAAGCTAGTACATATATATCCCAGATTATTTAAAAATTAGGTAAATAAACTTTTAGAAAGAAAGTGTTGATTTCTCAGCAAATTTTCCACGCCAAAGTTTCTCTTTAAACTAATTGAGAACACTGACTCAACAATTTTTATTTCAACATCGATTTATTTTTTGTAGGGCGATAAAAATAAGTTATTGCAAACATTTATATCGCATACAGCAGGGTAAGCAAAGGGAACCTAAAGCTATGACTACGTTCCCTACTTCCCGCTCAAGTTTTGAGACATTGCACGTTGACTGGTAAAATTAAGCACCACAATTTGTCTTTTCACCAGTGCGAGGTGGTGGAAATCGAATACACAAGCGTCGCGTTTTGGATAAATGTGTATTTTTTTAGGGTTGAGCGAACCGAGTTAAGACCTTCCGTACCCCCATTCCTGCTCAATTTTCGGAATATTGTGCGTTGAACGGTGGAAGCCACGCCATTGTCTTGTTACCAGAGCGAGGAAATGAATATAATTTATTTCCTCGAGTTAGAATCGAACCCCCTAGCGTCGCGTTTAAAATAAGACACTGCTGTGTCCCAACGATAATTTCATTTTATTATTACCACAACATTCCCCTACGGGAATTTCGACCCACGAACCTCAGCAGTCATCTCACGTGTCTTATAATCACAAACTACGTTTTGAAAAGACGTATATTTGTTTTTACCTTGAAGCTGTATCCCGCATATAGCAAGGTAGGCAAAGAGAATTTAGTGTTAGAAGCTTGCTTGTAACAATCCCTACCATAGATAAAATGTATAGGATGCATTAATATTATTTTATTTCATAGTTTTTTAAAAAATAAAAAATAAATAAATAAATCAGCTTCACACTGTATCCCGCAGATGCAGCAGGGTAGGCAGAAGGTTAGTGTTGAGACACTCCGTTCCCCACTTTCCGCCAAGTTCTAGAGACACGCGTGCGTGTTGAGTGGCGGAACTCGACGCTGCGCTTGACACCAGAGCGAAGAAAAGAAAATATAAACGTAAATAAATATATCATTTCATCGAGTGGGGAAAGTTACTCGCTTCCTTCTTCACAATAATCGAGACATTACGTGTTGAACGGCGTAACTCAACGCCACCTTTTGTATCATTATCAGTGCGAGTACAAGAAAATAATTAATTTCCCCCAAAGTGTTCACAATCAGACGCCGTTCCGCTACGTCCCAATAGGGATTTGTACCCACAACCATCACCAGTCACCTCACGTGTCTCATAATCACAAACCACGCTTCTAACTGACGTGTGTATATCACTCTGTATTCTGTGTTTCTCCGTGACAGAAGGATAAATGAATTATCGTACGTTTACGTGTATATTGAAGTACCTATGGGAGATCGTTTTATTGCACGGGTCTAGTGGAATTAGCTTCGCGGTTTACAAACGAGCTGTTTACTTTATATACTTAAATGTTATTATCGTCTGGGGACTTGGATATTGAATTTTTGTGTGGTTATTTAAAATATGGTTCTATGTACCTAGTTCTAGTATTTATTACTATAAAAAAACTAGTTACTAGTACTCAACACGCAATGCCTCCAGAATTCGGCAGAAAGTGGGGAACGGAATGTCTTAACACTAGGTTCCCTCTGCCTACTGGTGCGTGATACAGCGTGAAACTGATTTATTTATTTTTAAAAACTAGTTAAACCTGTCGGTCAAAATGGTGCTAACTAATAGTCGTGTAAGATATATGACCCGTTCTAAGTTTGGTATATTATATCAGCACTATTACAAAATCATATACAGCCTCACTCGATAAATGGACTATCCAACATAGAAATGATTTTTCATTTGATCCAACAATTCCAGAGATCAGTAAAAGTCTAATGAACAATATTCTCTCAATTTTCCAATTATTTTCAAACATTTAGCTAAATAAAGATGGAAATTATAAACATCATGCATACAATTACACACAATCAGATTGTGCCGCAATAGCCTTAAAATTTTTATATTTATCATAATAATAATAAAAGTTATTATTTATAAGAAAATCTAATATCAAGGCACTGAACGGGAATCGAACCCACAACCGTCGCGTTCACAGTCGCACGCTTCCGCCCTTGCGCCGCAACCACCCCTAATATCCAGATGTGAATATAAATATTATATATTTTACAAAAGTATCCCCAAGAATATTTCGCTGTGCTTTTTCGCAATCAACTTGAATTTCTGAATTTCTCCCGATAGAGCCCCGCGCTCGCTCGCCTGTGAACTTGCAAACATTTATACCTTCATTAGGTGTTTACTTGGCTTATAAAAATTTTCTGTATGTTATTTTTACTGAAAATATATTCTTAATGGTGTTTGTGTTATTTTCTCTTTAACCAACTTCGAATAAAGGTGATTATCAGTTGGTCCCGTAAATGTTTTATATTGTTAATTAAATTATTGGTATTTCGATTTAACATTTTTACCCGCGGTCCAAGTAATACATACCTACATGGTTATTCAGTTTATTTATTAATATTTAAATAGTATAAAAGTTAATACACGAAGCCAGTCGTGGTTTAGGGACACAAAGTGTGACTGTTGTGACTAGTAGTGGATCCGATCCCCACTCGAAGAAATGAAATATGAATTTAAATTTATTTCCATTACTTCGCTCTGGTGTCGAGGCAAAACGCGGCGTTGAATTCCACAACTCAAAGCCTCCAGAATTCGGCTCAAGGTGGAGAACAAAGTGTCAAACTCTAGGTTCCTTCTGCCTACCCTGCTGTGTGCGGGATGAGCTGATTAAAAAAAGAAATGTATAGCTTCCTGTATCTCAAGTGCGAGTCGAACCCACAACAATCACACACTTGTGCCCCAGCGCCACAACTGGCCTCAATTGTGGGGAAAAATTGTCTATTTTAGTAATAATATACGAAAATGTTAAAATAAATGTGGGGACATGTAAATTAAACAGCGGCAAATATTTAATCAGTATCGTTGGAACGCATACTTGTGTTTATTTGAAAACATAATGTGAAATGTTGTTTTACGTGATAAAAATATTAATATAAATTAAAAACATATGGGATTTATTTAAATTTTTATTTATTTTATATAGAGTGGTTGACTTGGTTTATAGTGCATGTATGTATGTATAATTCGAGACCGTCGTGGAGCAGGGGTAGCGTGTGACGTTGTGGGTTGGTTTCCCAATTTTCTCAAAAAATTTCCTCACTTTACCTCGTGTAAAACGCGGCTTTAGGTTCCGCCAATCAATCAGAAGTGTCTTACTGGGAAAAATGTGTCTTATCATTAAGTTCTCAGGTTCGTTCTGCCCACCCTTCCATATGCGGGACACAGTGTCAAGCTAAAAAAAAATATTAATAAGAATTTTGTCAACGATGAGCACTCAGCAATACCTCCAGAACTTGGCGGAAGTGTCATAATACTAGATTCAGGCAGAATCCTTTTGCTCACCTTGCCGTATACGGGATACAACGTGAAGGTAAACAAAATCATGATATGATTTGAATCTGCAACCACCTCGACTATAATCAAACCATCTTCACTCACACTTCACTATTTCACTATAGTACACAAAGAGTGTGAGATATGTTCATATTTATATACATTTTATACTTTATTCAAAGAAATTTTCCTACTGTTATGGTAGATTGAACATAAAATATTGAACTGTACTCACGTGTAACGGATAACATAGCCTGTGGATGCAGCGCAAGACATGAATCTGAAAAGAAAGAAATATCTTGTATTATTTATCTTATAGGAATGTACTAGTTGGAAATCTCAATTTCTTTTGTGTGGACTTTAAAAAGAAAACCTTGACCATTGTGGCGCAGTGGCACAAGCGTGTGACTGTTGCTCGACGGTTGTGAGTTCAATTCCCACTGGGGAATGGATAATTATTTTTTTACTTATTTAGAAAACGTATAAAAATTTGAACGCAGCGGGACTTGAACCCGCGCCTCCATGCGTTCTCGCCAAGCTACGTCGAAATTTTTATACGCTAGTTACAACGTATTTATGATGTTAACATCTCTGTATGGAGATTTTTACAAATTTCCGCTACCCAAAGATAATTACTAAGAATTATCGTTTGGCAAGAGAGAAACCATTTTTTAAATATTTTTAAACATTTTTAAAGTATTATTCCACACTTAGGAAAGAAAAATACTTTATTTTAAACATTTTTAAAGTGTTATTCCACACTTAGGAAAGAAAAATACTTATTTAGAAAACGTATAAATTTTTTTAAAATTTTCATAAAGTCCGAATCCGAATCAATAATTTTAATGATTATTTTTAAATTTTCTTTGCTTAGAAGTAATTAAAATATTATATTATTTTCCACAATTTAGTTATTGTATAATTTTTTACATATATGTATAATGTAAGTAGGTATACTTTGTTGGTTTTCTTTTTTTAATATTTTTTATTTTGCTTGTTCCTTAAGAGCTCAACCCTGCGTGTTGTCTCGTTACCAGAGCGAGAAAATATTTCTTCTTCGATTCGTATTAGAACTCACAACCTGTCTCTTTTACAGTCGCCCTTATGGCCTTGCGCTACGACTGGCCTCAAAGGTACGATGTTTCTTTAAACGGCAATTAAGACGTAAACGAAACGCCAACCTCCCTGCCTTCGATACATTCCTCGAGTTTCATTCCTCGTTCTAGATATCTAGGCTTTTTAGTTGGGAAATTCTTGGGATATTCAAAACGTGTTCTTTGAAGATGTATTGATAAAAATATTCAGATTTTTATAGTCTATACTATATATATATCAATGCCGATCGTTGTGTCAAGCGCAAGCGTGCGACTGTAGAAGGGACGTTTGTGGGTTCATGGGAAGGAACTGACATTTTTTCAATTCTTTCCTGTTATCTTCTTTTTTGGAGTCATCATTACACCGCTGTACGAGATGATGCGAGATACAGCGTGAAGCTAAAATAATACTTATTTTACGTTGTGGCGCAAATGGGCCACGTCTGACCGTAAACCCTCTTATCATATTTATTTTCATCTCCGCGCAAGTCTTAGTAGATAAAATACGGTGTTGATATCCGCCACTCGTCACGCACACATATCTCTAAAATTGGAAAAGCGGGGAACAGAATTATGAATTTGCCCTATCCTATAGAAGAAAAACGTCAAGCTGTTTTTTTATGTGAAAAGGTTATAGATTTTTTTAATGATACTCTAAAGTAGAGTTAACATACAAAATAACGAATATCAGAATAATACCGCTAAGCTAACCGTGCACTGTCATGTAAACCAAATATGTAAACAAAATTCCAGCTGAATCGGTTGTGTAAAGCTACTTTAAATTCTGTTACAAATTTTAACTAGACATGCTTGTAAAAACTTTGTAGACATTATACATATTACACATATGTATAAGTTGTGGCTCAGCGTCTGACTGTAAAACCGACAGTTATGGGTTCGATTCCCATTTAGAAAACAATTAATTATTGCCATTTCCTTTTTACGGTAACAAGACAAAGCTCGGTATTCGAAATGCAATGTCTCGAAAATTGGTCGAGGAATGCAGTGTGTCGAGAATACGAGGCCAGTCGTGGCGCAGGGGCACAAAGTTGAAGAAGACTGCAAAATTGACTTGTTGTCGGTTCGATCCCCACTCGAGGAAATTAAATATTTATTTAAATTTATATTTTCATTTCTTCGCTCTGGTGTCGAGGCAAAGCGCGGCGTTGCGTCCGCTACTCAAGACGCAATGCCTCCAGATTTCGTCGGAAAGAGTGTCTTAACGCTAGGTTCCCTCTGCCTACCCTGCTGTGTGCGGGATACAGCGTGAAAATGATTTAATTAATTTATTTTTTAACACTAGATTCCCTGATTTCGTCTCAAAAATTAGCCGAAAACCAAAAACCTAAGAAAAACTGCAAGAAAACCAAGAAAGAGTCAAAACAAAAAATCAACCCAAATCATAACATTAGGAACATATATATTATGCTATACTAACACAGAAAAAAAACATACAACGATGTTAATTAATGTTTATGCTTATGGTTAAATTATTATCGCGTGTGAACACAGCCATTTTTACGTGTACCCCTGTATATTCTGTGAGGGGACGTCAAAATGTGAGCGCAATGGTGATATACCGCCTCATTTTGCGATTTCACATTATTTAGTATATGCTATTAAAATGTTATGACATTAAATCTGTCGGTGTTTTGTGTAGAGTGGAGAGTTCTGTTTTATTGTAGGTTATGCATCTACGGAGGTGTAACCGCGAAGGTGAGGCCGTTGTGGCGTGTGAATGTAAATATGAGGATTGTGGGCTAATATTTTCGTTTTCTCGCTCTGATAAGGCAAAGCGCGAAGTTGGGTTCCGCCACTCACCAAGTAATGCCTTGAAAATTTGGCGGAATGTGAGAAAGAGAGTGTTACATGAGGTTCCCTCTGCATACTCTGTGGGATAAAGAGTGAAGGTGAAAAAAAAATGGGAAGCTCTATATTTAATAATTAAAATGCAAAACAAAAGCCCTATAATATATATATTAATATTTTTTGCCTGTGACTTCACCAACGTAGTCGAATGGAATTAACTTGAGTTGTTATAACCTCAGTTACATTACTTTTGTAGGTCAATCTAACACAAAAATAATCACTTAATTCAGACCAGTAGCTTAGTGTTCTGTTAATCTGGCCAAATAGCTTTAAAAAAATGTGTAAACACATGGTAAAGATTGTGGATTCCATTCCAGGAAAAAAAATTAAGCGTGTAATATGTATGAGTTTGCTCGACCGTTTCACCAATGATCTCTAAAAAGAGTAAAAGTAAAGAGAAGGAACTGTTACTGATGTTTACACTAAATAATAAATTTACCTAATTGACTTTCGGGGTATTCAGAATGTTGCGAGGAGTAAAAAAAAAAATAAGTGAAGCTATTTCTATATACCCAGAGGTCCCTAGCGCCAGGACACTATCTCCACTTTCCGCTCAATTTTCGAGACACTGCCTGTTGAGTGGTAAAACTTAACGCCATGCTTCGTATACTGCTAAAGCAAAGATATGAAAATAATTGTTGTCCTCGAAAAAAAATAGAACCCACAACCACCGCGTTTACATTCAGATGCTGAGCCCCAACGCCACGACGGCCCCAAATAATAAAATATTTGTCAATATAATTTTTCTTATCTATTTCATTTAATATAATATAGATAATCAAATAATAATTTGTAGGGTTGAGTTCCGCCACTCAAAACGCAATATCTCGAAATTTCAACAGAAAGTGGGGGAACGGAGTGTCTTAACACTAGCTCCCCTAGATACAACGTGAAGCTAAAAAAATATATATAATAATATAAAGGCTAGATCTAAACTTAGCTATCCGTACGTTCACAATCACATCGGAAATATGAAAACAAATTTGTGGGCAACATATGACTTCTTTTAATTTTCCGTCAGAGTGGCTGCTTCAAAGGGAAATGTACTTTTATCATACTCTCATATTGTAAGACGAGAAGCAATTCTCTAAAGTTGTATTTGTATATAAAATCAAATATTGACATCTGTGTCGGAAATGGTTTATTTCTTAGTAAAACTGGTTACTGTATATACATACGTATTTTTAATATGTTTTATGTAAACTATTTTATTAGTAGTACTGTGTATTGAAAGTGTCTGGCTGTAAACGAGATTGCTGTGGGTTCGATCCTCGCTCAAAGAAATGAAATATCGTATCGTATTAATAAACTCCTTCTGGTAGAGAAAGCGCGGCGTGAAGTTTAATATATTGCGTGTAAATGAAAATAATTAACTCCCTCGAATCGAACCCACAGCCGTCTCGTTTAACGTCGCTGTGTCACGGCAGTATTTATTTAATTAACATGAAAAATAAAAAACTGAACTATATAAACATTTTTTTTGTTTTTCATAATAATTCTATCCAAGAAACAAAATACGAGACAAGTATGTGTTTACACAATATATTAAATAGCACATATCTACTAAACTAAAACCTCCAAAAAAAAACGAAAAACAAAAATTCTTTTCATACAGATAGTTATTACCTTGTACTAGCCGACCCGTAACATCATAATTCTTGGGTTCACTCAATAGCTTTATGGGTTAGCGAATTTGTTTATGAACTACAAAATTACAAATTCCACGGAACACGCACCCAATCGATCTGAACGACCCTTTTTGTATAGACGAATATAATGTATAGAATGTTTAAAGAATATCTATGTAAATATGAAATAAAATAAATAAATCAGCTTCCCGCTGTATCCCGCACACAGCAGGGTAGGCAGAGAGAACCCAGTGTTAAGACACGCTTTCCGCCGAAGTCTGGAGGCATTGCGTGTATAGCGAAACTCAACGCCGCGTTTTGCCTCGACACCTGAGCGAAGAAATGAAAATATAAATGTTAATAAATATTTAATTTTAAAATTAATTTTAAATATTATTATACATATATTTTACTTTTATTTTTTGTATAAATCTTCATCAAGTAAACAGTCAATTCATTAAGGGAATTAAGAAAATGATTGGTTGGTATTTTGTTACTTTTATACTCCGTTTTCATCCACAGCGCGCTCCGTTTCTCTTTCAGTCTAGACCCCATGGCCATCTCTATAAATAATAAGACAGTAAAAATATTTTATCTATACATTTAGTAATTTTGACTGAAATGGATAGAGGGACACTTAAAAATAATAATAGAAAGCAAAAAGATTTTTTTTGAATTTCTTGTCTGTCTGTCTGTCTGTCGGAATATTTTTGTCCGCATTTTTCTCTGAAAGTACTGAACCGATTTACTTGAAAATTTCACCAATTGCTTTGTTTTAACTCAACTTAAATACTAAAGTTTAGTTCATCAAAATCGGTTTATTAAAAAAAAAGTTGTCGTCATTTGAAAGAAGTCGTAATTCATTCAACACAGAAATAAAGAACGATCTTGAAAGAAATATCAAGTAAATACAAAGATTTTTTGGTTGGTTCGTTCATATAATATATGTAACTAATTTAAAAACTGTACAGGAGTTAATATGCAATTATTACAAAGTTATTTTACAAAGAATATTATGAATCCTTCAAATCAATAATTTAACATTTAAGGCTGTTTCTGAATGAGTAAATTAAATTATTCACTGACATCAGCACATTTAACAGAGTATATTATATAGGTAAAAAGAACATAAAGTTACAAAAATATATACGTGTAATAAATAATTAGCTTTATGTATATTTTATAAATATCAAATATCACCAATGGTCGTATTTTTTTATTTAAAACAATCAAAAATTCTTTGACGATAATGTCGTAAAAAAATCATATTAGAAGTCATTATAGTTGTCAATCAATTCTGCTTATTAAATCAATAATCATGTATTTTAAGCGGGCGAAGCCGTGGGCAAGCCGCTAGTATAAAATAAGTTAAGTACACTACATAGCTTCACATCGTGTCCCGCACACAGCGGCGTAGGCAGGGAGAACATAGTGTTAAGACGTAGACGTAGACGGAACGTAGTGTTCCTCATTTTCTGACGAATTCTGGTTGCATTGCGTATTGAGTGTCAGTACAGTCAGTACCGTTATTATAAAAATAATTAATATTTCATTTCCTCCAGTGGAAATCGAACCCACAATCTGTCCCGTTTACAGTCACACTTTCTTCCCCTGCGCCACGACTGGCCTCGATAATATTATATGCCTAGCTTTAAAATATTCATAGACTAGTTTTCAAATTATTTATATCTATAAAAGAGCTATTTAGTTAGGTCGTGTGCATTTACACGTAAACCGAGTGGGGAGTTCAGGAAGCTCACAGCAGCAGTTAGCAGTTGTGGCTGGACGTGGACAGTATGCATTTAAATCGAATATTATATTTTCTATTCGTTCAATATCATTATTGATGTGATTCATCTTATTAGTATTGAAAATATTTTATTGATGTATGTATAATAGGATGCCCTTGTGGTGCGTTTGACTGTAAATGCGACGGTTGTGGGTTCGATTCTCATTTGGGGATGCAGAGGGAATCTACTATTAAAGCACTCAATTCATCACTTTCCGCCGAATTCATAAAGCTTTGCGTGTTGAGTGGTGGAACTCAACGCCGCACTTTGCCTTGTTACCGCTGCAAGGAAATGTTAATATTAAATAATGAATTCTCCAGGAATCGAACTAGCAACCGTCACGCTTACTACACTCAGTAAGTTGTTACAATAGTAAGTTCATACACATATACATTTTTTTTAATTTTTCACTTAATTATAAATTTTCCTTGCGCGAGTTAGCTGGAAGTCTATTTTTAATACGTTGTACTCACGGCAGGCCTTGACCTAGACGCTAAGAAACTGACCTTGAATCAGTTCTGTTTGAAAGAATGCAGCCGTTGCTATGTGGATTTTAGAATTTAACTGCAATTTATGATTTATGATTTTCTATGCGGCTACGGCTACGGTTTTGTGTTAGTAAGTGGATCGGATTTCTGGGTGTTAGTGGTTTAAGTACGAACTATGGGTATAATTAAGTAAATTTGTTTTTTTTTGTCACTCCTTTCTCTATTTTCTGGTCATTTTAGAGAGATTCGTAGGAGATCAGTAAGAGAATCTGAATTCATTACTTAAAGAACGGCGTTAAGTTTTGAATTTCGCCAAACAAAGTTGGAAAATAAGTGGGGAATGGTGTATTTTAACACTACGTTCTCTCTGTCTATCCTGCATCGCGAAAAAATGATGAAGCTGCTTTTAAGAAGTTCGTACCTCAAAATAAAAAAATGGAGCTTCTATAGGATCACTTTTTCGTCCGTGTGCTTGCCGGTTAAGACCGTTTATGTGATAAATAATATGGAGGTATCAAGCTGAAATTATTATCAAAATATTAAGGTCTACGATCCCTTAAGGCACAAAAAATATCAAGTATCTAAGTTAATGAAATCAAAACGATTATAAGTTTTGGTTGCATTTTAAAATTTACCAAAGTAAAATGTTACAATACTTTCATTCATAGAAAAAAAACCTTTATTTATATTTGCAGTTTATTAGATACGAAATTTAAAATTAAACCAATTTTTTGCTGCGTACTAATATCTATAGAAGATTTCCTGTAGACCTAATTATGCAATTTGGCAAGAAGTGAGAACTTGTAGAACAAATGAAGAAAAAAATCCGAAAAATAGAAATTATTATTTATTTATATTACAGATAAAAATTATTACAAATTTATAATTGTACTTCATTTCATACGAAACGACTACATACGCCTGCAAACTTAAGCTTGTCAACTTTTATAAATTGTACTTTACGGTGACCTACTATCCGGGAATTAATACGGAACCCTCAGTCCAACTCACACTTAACCTGATTTTTTTTATTAATGTGTCAAATCCTGTATGATGACGAAAGACTAAAATAAAAAAATCCTAAATCTTAATAAAGCTATAAATTGAAGCTTACAGTGTAAAAAAAGAATTTCAGGGAAAGATCTTCAAATAAGTAAGGCATAAATTATATTATGAACGGATGTTGGAGGCATGAATGTTAGAAGTTTTGCTTAAACGACCTTTACCATATTATAGTAATATGAGTTTTAAAACTTAACGCGTATTTACAATTTTTCAATTATTATTTCTTAATTTAGGCAACAGTGCGTCTACTTTAGTAGTTTTTAGTTCCGTAACTAAAAGACGAGAGGGGCCTTTTTATTAAGACTCCGCTTTCTGTCTGTCCGTCACCAGGATGTATCTCATGAGCCGTAAAATTTAGATAGTTGAAATTTTCACAGATGATGTATTTTTGTTGTTTTTTTAACAACAAATATTAAAAACAACATACATTTTTTTTGCCGTTTTTATAATAATGATTATTGGGATTTTTTTTATTAAAAAAATATATTTACATTTGAAACTCCAAACGATTAACTCGCTACTATTATTTGAATATGTTTTTTTTTACTTTCATTTATACACACACAATCTATGCATATAAAAAAGGGATTTGTTCGAAAAAATCATTTTGTCAGTTAGTTTGTAGATATGTCAATGACACTCGGTCACTTACAAAACTTGCGAAACATTTATAAATTGCGTTTTCCGATCTGTCCTATCTATACTGAAATAAAAAAAAACTATTAAATATAAAAAGTTCGGTGGTTAGACTAGAGAGCGTCATGTGTTAAACTTTTTTATTAACGTTAGGAATTGTTTTTTTAGTAGAAAACGTATAAAAATTTGCCGTAGCGGAATTCAACCCGCGCTCCTAGAATGCGGGTTCAAGTTTTTGGTGGAATATCGAATCGAATCGAATAATCTGGTCAAGCCACCCTTTGGCTATTATATTAAAAATATCTAAAAATGAGCTAAAAAGACTATCATTTAAATTGTCGTACATAAAAAGTGGAATCTTGGATAGTGTATCTATATCATCTTCTTTCATTATCGTTCTAGTCAAGTAGTGTGGACATATTTATATTATTAATTATATAAGAACTAGCTTCAAGCTTCACCTCTTTGGTGAAATTAAAATAAGTAACTAACATTCTAAATGTCTAAACTCTAAAGTAACTCTGACAGCAAGTACAGTTTATTACATTAGAACGTGTTGCCTCCTTCCAAAAATAGAAGTAACTTATCACATTTAAAATATTAGGATAATTTCCTATCAAAATATTTATTTAGAAAACTAAGTAATAGTAATAACTAATAATAATAACTAAGTAATATTTCCTAAGTGTAGAATAACACTTTAAAAAATATTAAAAAATATCCTATCAAAATATTTAAAACCCGTAATCACTTCAAAATTCAAGTATCATATCTACATCGAATCAAACGAAACCAGCATTCTAAACTTTAAAACACAATACGAACCTGCCCCATACATAAATATACGGGCACGTATACGAGTATGTAAGTAGAACCAAACAATTATTACCCTAACAGCACGATTACTCGAATTACTCGCAGCTTGCTCACAAAACTTTCTGAAGGATTATGCGCATAATACCGTCGTATCTCGTTTCATCGCAGATTTGCCAACTTTCTAACAAGTTTCTGAGATCGAGTTAAATTTGACTCACTTAGTGCAGGACATACATACATACATACATACATGCATGTGAGTATATGTGGATATGTGCTCGACTTGCTCGATTGCATTACAACGTTGTTAAGAGTTCGCTTGTGTTTCGATTGTAAATACAGGCTGTGTTTGATATGATTAAATTTACGTTTCAACGAATCACAGAAGTAAAGAGAGGTTGTTTTTGTAAAATCACTCATTATTTCCGGTGAATGCATCAATTTCCATGGATTTTTGAATCGTGGGGACGTAGAAATTAATAAATAGATACATATTGCTTGCCAGGCCGATTCGATTAATTCGATTTCTGCTCGGGAAAATTTATTATTTTAATTTGCTTTTCGCTCTGGAAAAAGGAGAAAGCGCTGCGTAGATTTCCGTCGTTTAGCGGCTAAAAAAATGAATTGAAAAAAAATATTGTTGTTGTTTAAAATAAGCAAATAAATTAAAGAAATGCTAATCTCGTGTTTCTCGTGTTCTGTGTTTCTCGTGTGCTAATTATTCTATTTGACTAGATGAAGAGTGTAGGTTCCAATGTCAGTCAGGAAAATGTTTAATGTACAAAGATTTACCATAACCTACTTTTAAAATTAAAAGAACGTTAAAATTAAAAGATGCACAAATGCATACGGTATATTGATTTTTTTTTTCAATTTCACATTTCAAAGTAAATACCTAGTGCTGCTTAAAAGAACAAAGACTCATCAATACAGCATCAGCTAATAAAAACCAAAAAGTAGCTTCACGCGTTTTCCCGGGGTAGCTAGAGGAAGCCTATTCTATTCCGGTCACAGCCGGAATTAAGAAAGAATATTTGTCGTCACCACGTCCAATGCGAGATTGTGGGGACAAATAGACCAAAAATCTATCAACGAAGAGGTATTTTAGCGCTGGATAACCAAATAACTTCTTAGCTGGCAGGCAGTCAGCAAGAGAAAAGCATGCCGCCGTCATACTACCTGGACGCGATCAGTTGAAAAGGAGGCAACAGCAACTAGTCTGGGCTGGCATAACATCGAGGCTGTCACCTAAAATCATAAGCATTGGACATCTCTTATACGAGTTCACGTCTTTTCCCGCGAAAAGGGGGTAGACAAAGGGAGCCTAAAACCTTTTCAAGAGATTATGCGTTGAGTAGTGAAACTGAATCCCGTGTATATCTATCTTAGCGGGAAAATAAAAACCATTTAATTATACTTAATTAGTATCTCCTAGATTTCCGAGTGGAGATCAAACCCACAGCCATGGTGCTTACAGTAAGACGCTGTCCTATTGCACCACGATGACTTCATAGATATGACTGAATTATTCCTCATTATTTTAAACATTTTTAAAGTTTTAATCCACACTTAGGAAAGAAAAATACTTATTTAGAAAACGTATAGATATTTGAACGTAGCAGGACTTGAACCCGCGCCTCCTGGAAACCGACCAGGCGCTCTGACCACTAAGCCATACGTTCTCATCAAGCTACGTCGAAATTTTTATACATAACACAAACAACAAGTTGTAACAAGCATATAAAAATTTCGACGTAACTTGATGAGAACGTATGGCTTAGTGGTCAGAGCGCCTGGTCGGTTTTCAAGAGGCTTCGAGCGGGTTCGAGTCCCGCTACATTCAAATTTTTATACGTTTTCTAAATAAGTATTATTCCTCATTATATTGCACTAGATTAACATAAATATTGTCTAAGTCAATAAAGATCGAACGATACTCTAAATTATTCATGTGTCCTCGTTCTATCATACAAATTGAATTATACCTTACTAGCGCTCTGTCAATCGACATTTGAATTTTCATTTTCATTTAGAAAATTCAAATTCGATGGTGAATTTTGCAAAGTGAATACAAGATGTGCTTGACAAGGCATCAAATACAACAAAGTTAATGAGATCTTTGCACAGATAGACATTTTATTATTTTTTACATAGATTAAAATAGATTTTTTTATCAGCTTCACGCTGTATCCCACACACAGCAGGGTAGGCAGAGGGAACCTAGTGTTAAGACACTCCGTTCCCCACTTTCTGCCGAATTCTGGAGGCATTGTGTGTTGAGTGGCAGAACTCAACGCCTCGCTTAGCCTCGACACCAGAGCGAAGAAATGGAAATATAAATTTTAAGTAAATATTTCATCTCCTAGAGTGGGGATCGGACCCACAACCAGTCGGTTTTACAGTCACACTTCGTGCCGCTGCGCCACGACTGGCCTCGACTGCCAATTAAAATAGATAGAAAGAATAAATTGAAAAGGAAACAAGGAAATCGTATGAATAACTAAATGCTTTTCTACGTTTGGGCAGAAAATGTAAGCTGATTGATCGTTGACTGGGTTCTTACGTGTACCCGATAAAATAAAAAATCGTGATAATGTATTCAGAAAATATTTATATTCGTTATTTAATAAAAAAAAATGTGGATTATAACAAATTATGCTTGATTGCCTGATTGTAAACGCGACGGTTGTGGGTTCGATTCCTACTTGAGCGATTGAATTATTTTCATGCTTTCTCTCTATGGTAACAAAACAAAGAGCGGCGTTGATTTACGCAATTCAACACGCAATGTCGTGAACATTATGGGTAACGGAGTGTCTTATCGCTAGGTTCCCTAATATATGAAAAATCTGTCTTTTTTTAAAATTTAAATCAAAAATAAATAACCCCACACTAATAAAATAAACATAGACTGTACAGGTGGGTCTCGTTTGATGAGAATTTACAATAACATTTGAAACGTTTAAGGGGCACGTTTCCACAATCAACATTAATTAAATAAAACCCTTTATATAAAATCCAGTTGAAAACTAGCTAAAACAAAACGACTAACTGAAAGTTTTGCATGAAATTGTGGTCACAGTTTGTGCAATGGAAAATTCGAAACGCGAATAGAAAGTAATAATAATTTTACAGACAGATCGACATATTACGATATAGATATTATATATTTTTATTTTAAAAGTAGCCTAACCTAGAAGCTAACATTAAAATACTCTCGACCCCTACTTTTCATTTTATATTGAAGATATTAAGTGTTGAGAAGTGGATCTTAACACCGTGTATTGTCTAAACAGTTAGTAACGCTAAATCAACTTTCAATATCCTCAATTATAAAAATTTATGACAGAGTGACATTACACTGCCCGTTGCCTCCGTTTACTTCACGCTGTATACCGCACATAGCATAGATAACCTCAAAATCAAGTGTTAAAACACTCCCATTAAGATACTCATTCCCCACTTTCACTCTATTTCCCACTTTCCGCCGAATTCGGATGCATTGCGTGTTTAGTGGTGAAAATCAATGCAATGCTTTGCCTCAGTACTTACTAGTTATACTATTAATTAAATACTTAATTTCCTCGAGCGGGTCGTGGAATCGAACCCACAACTTATCGCGCTTACATTTAAAGGTTTGAGCCACTGTGCCACGTCTGGCCTCAACAATCTTATCCTACTATCTATGATAGAAATCATATAATTTGGTACACAATCATAGCGAATGTGGTAAACATGGTTTAAACCATAATTAAACTATCGATTAGCGCTCTGTGGACTCCCGGGGCTTTTACGAGCACGTTAAGTCTTCATCTTAAGCGGCTCATCTGATGTGTGATTACTTTGAGATTCGTGGTTTGAGCGTTTCTATTAATATTTCATGCTTAAATCACGGTTTAATGTAAGTGATTCATTTTTTATAATTAAATGTTCATATAGTATTTTAGATATGATTGATTTTGCTTCACACTGTATCTCGTATATAGCAGGGTAGTCGAAGGGAACCTGGTATTAGATAACTCGATTCCTTACGCATCGCCCTATTTTCGAAACATTATGTGCTGTGAGGCGTTACTTAATACCACACTTTGCCTACCAGAGTGTAAAATAAAAATATTTTAAATATATTCGTTTCTCCGAACAGAAATTGCCAACTACCACGTTCACAGGCAGAAATAAAAAATAAAATTAAAACAAAATTTGTCCAATTACAAAATACAAATAAACAATCTAGTATGAGTATCATCAACACTACATCTTGCGGTAGCAGCTACCGTGTACAGCCATTCGTCACCTGCACCTCGTGTATCATTATGTAGTACTAGTGTCTTACATTATTGCACGCTTTTATGAAATAAATGCTTGGCAAAGTAATGTTAGTGCTAGCGAAATATAATTTTATTGTGGTTTTCACTTGATGCTACGTTCTCAAGCTAATTAATTAAATGTATGTTTGATTTTTTTTTTATTTTCTTAGTGAAACGAGAAGAAATAGTGAGGAAAGATTAGACATACAATATTTGTAAAGCAAGAGTGAGTGAAGAGTGAGTGTTAAGAGAGAGAGAGAAGAGGAATCTTAGAGACCACACTATCGATAATACTGGAAGAACGTCACGTAAAATCACGGGAAGGCATGTATGAAAAGGTCCATGTCTGTGGACGACGCAAATGAGGTACTCATTCCTATAGAAACCGTAGGCTTGACACAGAACTTGTACAGTTTAAGACAAGTCAATCGAATTTAAGGAAGACCTGTCTCTCTTCCTAAGTCCCTTTAGCCGCGTTACAGCTCCATCTCCAGTCTCTAAATTTATTTTTCATGGTGCATTGTATTTTACAAATCAAGGTCTTTTATATACGTGTATTAGATACACTAGCTGTATAACAAGTAATAATTCACTGTATTGTTAGGGCGGTCATTTTGAATTTAAAACAATATTGATTATATGTAATTTCATTGTTATCAGAACTGAAGTATTAATCCAAATTTCAACTCCATCAGACACTGGGAAGTGGGTCAAATTGAGAATGCAAAATTTCACATACACTAACACGGATAAGTTTTATAAAAGCTTGTAAAAAAGGAGTGCCCTTACACTACGCTCCCTCTGCCTATCCTGATATATACGAGAAATGCAGGGTGAAACCGTATTATTTTATTTAAAACAAAAAATATATAACAAAATAGCACCATATAAAATTAAATTATACATCAGACGAACGTTTACTTATTACATTTCTACTCGCCTTTATGATTAACGTGACGCACACATGCATGCACATTTCAAGAACTACTTAGTACTTACTTCTTAAATTATATCTCGTATTTACGATTTAATTAGAGTGTCAATTCGGGATTCATTTTCGACTTAAATTAATTAATTATGAATGTCTCGACATTAAGTTCCATCTGCCTATCCCGTAAAGTGCGAGAAACAGCGTGAAGTCAAAAAACCAAAAAAGTTTGTGTTTTTATACAGTAAGTAAATCGAGATCTACATCTCGACAAGATAAGTTTAAGAGTTTTAATTAATTTCTTTTATTATATTTATTATACATGAACAACAATACGTAAAATTTCTTTACAGTATTTTTTTTTTGTTTTCATTATACTTTAACTTGATCTGCTTTGCAATTTTATAAAAAATGGTTCTTTATTCGTATTGTATGCATCGCAACGATGTAGTATAAA